>WFKH01003881.1:50179272-50191535 GCA_016163765.1 Magallana hongkongensis
ATTAATGGCAAGAACAACTCAATGCCAGGACAGGGGACGCTACAGGGCTTTGTCCGATCACTCTTGCGACGGACTCCAAATAATAAAGAAGTGAATTTTATATTGTCTCCTGTCCTGTATTTCAGGTTGAACATTATTAGTTATCACCAGAGCCCCAACAACACAATGATAGTACTATGAATTGTGGGTCAAAATTTACTGACGCCGAAAAAATCTATCGGATCAATGTGCAAACCTTTGTGACGTCACTCGATTATTTTTGATTGAGAGTGTACTGAGGTGAACTTTAGAGGTAACATTGAATGTATGTCGTATACATCGTTATTGTTTTGATTGTCTTGCTGATTCTCGTGAGAGTGTGAAGTGATAAAAATTGCCATGATTACAGGGAACTACTGGGACGATTAAAACAATGCATTACTGGTCCGATTTACTGACGCCAAAAAAATCCGTTGAATGAATGTGTAACTGGTCCGAATTTTCTATTCACACAAGCCTTGCCGTTAGAGCTCGCTTCGCGCCGGCGCTGCGCGCCGGCGAGCTGCGCTCGCTATAATAAATAAAATCATATTCATTTTGAATATAATGATCATCTGCGCAATGAAATCAAAACGAAAGGGAGAGAGATGCCTTATTAATAAGTGTGTTTTGTGAGTATCCCGATTTTTTAATATACAGATAAAATGACAAACTCAAGATGACTACACTGTTTGAATAATTTTAGATAAATATTGACTCATATTCAATATACTTTTCACTTAGAATTTAGAAATCGTAACAAATAACACTCGTCAATTCTCTGTCTATCAACATCGTCAAATTTTAACTCGTCACAATAATAGCCACGTTTTCAGCAATTTAAGTAATTGATATAGCATACATTTTAACTGTATTGTTTTGTTGACATATCAAATTTCCATTGCGCTTTGTAGGCTTGGAACTAGGTATTGAATTAAAATCGAAACATTAATTATGATAATTTATACATACGGACTATAGCAATTAAGTATTTATCTTAATACCTGAACAAATTCCGTTTTGCACACATTTTATCCAAACCAATATACTGTGTATTTATTGTTTCAAAAAATGTAAACATCAGGATATAAAAAATCATATATTTGTTTACAGCTACGCTAAACGCTGGGATTAGTGAACGACAGGTCAATGATATTTTGGCAGAGCTGAATCTTCCCACGATGTAGAACGTTAAAAGAAAGAGAAAGAGAAATAGGTTATATATTTGAGGAAATTGCATAGAAATCTTGTAACTGGGTCATACAAGGAGAGAGAGAGAGAGAGAGAGAGAGAGAGAGAGAGAATTTTAACATTTTTCATGATTATAGTGATAGCGCTCAAAATTTTTCAAGTGAAGGCAAAAGTGCTCAACGACGACGGATGACAAAAGAGAGAAAAATGTACATTCAATTTATATACTGTACATATAGGAATAAATAGAAAAAAACTCTTCACAAAACCACTAGGCTTGATAGGTAAGTCTTGTCTGGAAGTATTCTCAGGTAATGTAGATTCAAGTTATTCTAATATCCGGCTAAAGATGTGGCCACAAAGGGGAATCAGTATTTTACAGTGGAATAAAAAAATGAAAGAGAAATATTTGAAAATCGTTTAAAAAACCATAAGATCAGATAAGTTGTAACTTTATGAAAACAACCTTAAGTAGTATTAATTAAAGTTTGTTCAAATGGTGATCGGTGGGGGACGTATTGAGCAATGGTGAATGAAACTTTTAAACAGGAAATAATTAAGACAAATTAGGCCAGAACAGATAAATTGTGTGTAATAGGATCCTCAGATGGTAAAGTTTCAAGTTCAATTTTGTCAAATCATGTTCCCCAGAATTTACAGCGCACAAAAAATCGCGCTAGTTTTGTATGGAGGGTAATCGTGTTCAAAAATCCAGTCATGTAAACTTGTAAATTCGAATATGCAATCGTGTTGGTGTGTGAGCCTGAGTATGAATGTGTGTAATTCTGATCGTATAATCTATAAAACTCGGACATAAACACTCTAAAGTTGACTCCGCAGACAGGGGCGTAGCCAAGGCTTGCTTATTGTGGAAGCAGATTAAGGCAGGGGGTTTGGGGCAGCCTTGATCCCCCCAATGGGTACAGATCAAAGCCCTGGTGGGGGTCCAGGGGGCGAAGCCCCCGGAAGTTGGCGATTTTTCAGTATTTCAAAAACTTAAATTTGAGTATCCAGTAAAAGGAGTTTCATAAAAACAACCCGTTTTTAATCTGTAAAATGCTTACTTCAGCATCATCATAAAATCAACGATAAAGGAAAAAAAGGTAGTGCCTGATTTATAATGAGATATATTGAATTCATATCTAATAAGTCTTGCGCTTTCTCTCCTAATGGTCTAAAAGATTTTTGCCTACAAAAATACTCTTATAATACAAAAGATAATTATATATTTAAACTTCAATATTCCGTTGTTTAATTTTCGATCTCGCTAATCTATTTATAATCATTTTCAACCTGTCTCTCATGTTATGAAATTGTATGCAAATAATGATAAAAAATATCAGAAGAGCAATTTATTATTTTTTTATTTATTGAAAAAGAAAGGCGAGTCGTCTGTGCTATTTCTCAGCAAATTCTGAGATAACAGCGGCTTAGTTTAATTTTTATTCCTAAAAGAAAGTTTTCATTAATTAGCATTATTTAAGTTTTATTTTTATTTATTTATTTATTTATTTATTTTTTTATTTATTTTATTTTATTTTATTTTATTTTATTTTATTTTATTTTATTTTTTTGTGTGAAAATGATGTGGAAGCACTTCCGTACTTGCGTACGCCTAGCTACGCGCCTGGCAGACCTTCAATGTAAATCTTCCTACAGATGCACATTTGCAAATTTAAAATGCTGTTTGTTATTTACATGTAACCTGTCACTATAATGCACATTTTCCATCGGTAGTCTCTGAATTTATATCTCCGTTTTCTGAAAAAGCACAGTTGAGATACGATTTTTCGAGCAATAAATTATAGGTTCGGTGTATATCAAGAGAATTCAGAAAAGATGCGAGTGAAGAATTCAATCGATCGGCATCAGATGTCTTAGATCTGGAAAATTTTAAATATAATGTTCTGTTTAAATGTATACACGCATTTCTATTGTCTTTAAGTACATGTAACAAATCGTAAAAATATACTTAGAGTTTGGCTGAATAAAGAAAAAATCACCAAAAGCATCCTTATCGCTACCACAATGTTGAGACAAGAGCCCCCAACCCCCACCCGCGAGAAAGAAAAAAATCACGGGGGTTGGGGGGTTGGGGGTGGGGGATCAGCCTGCTGATTAATTAAAAAACTGAGTTATCGATAAGAAAAACTAACTACCTGAAAACAGTAATTCTTAGGTTTTGATTTAGATGAGACATGAGTAGTGGCACCCCCTCTCTTTTAAATGAAAAAAAAGATAAGGTTAACTGTCGTGAAATTAAAATGTGTAGAAATTACTACAAAACATTTCATTTCGTCAGTAATATATAGAAAAAGAAGGTAAAATTAATTGGAAAAAATGTTTTGATATCAAGCATTTATTACGGGATATAAGTATGGCCTCCTGAATGTCGATTCAATCCAGACACATCCAGTGAAGTTGGTTAATCAAAATCAAAATTTTCCGGAAAGCTTTACAGCTTTACAGCCACTTGTGAACATGTACCGATTACCATAAAGCAGTTACTTAGTTTTGTAAAATTACTATCATTACAGTATATATTTATAAGATTTTATAATTAAAACTCTACCAGTTCATATAGAATCAAATCTGTATATTTACATTTGCAAGTATGCTTCCTTATATGAACCTATAGAGTAGCGAAAACGTTCAATTCTGTATGAACGTTTTCGTGACGTCACAATGATCATAGCACGCGCTTATCGCTTGTCGCTTGGATTATTGTAAACATAAAATTTCGGTTATTTTAACAGTTCTGAACAATTTGTCTTTTTCAAACGTAAATATAAGTAATAAACAGCAATGTTAAAAAGTTCACCGGGATATGAAATTGGTTGGTACGTGATCAAATCTACTAAGAAGCCCTTCGGGCTTCACAGGATTTGATCACGTGACCAACCAACTTCATATCCCAGTGAACTTTTTAAATTGCTGTTTATTTCTTAATTAACACACCGGTTCCTTAATTTGAGAAATTCGATTTTCGAAGAAAAAATATAATCATAAAAACATACTAGTATCCCTTATTTATTTCTTCAAAACCTTTCAATTTTTGACATTTGGTACTTTAATTAATGATTATAAAACTTCTTTATTTTACAACGATTGATAAACAAGTTCTACAACTCTTATTAATATCTCTCGTTGGCACGGATGTTAGCGCGAGGGGGTCATTGCTGTGGGAGGAAGCCGGAGTGCCCGGAGAGAACCCAGGTGTCCAAGCGGGCGACCACCATACCCTGTCACATGAAACCACTGTCGATCACGGGGATCGAACTCGGGTCGCAGCGGTGATAAGCAAGTGCATTCTTTCAGAACAGTTTCAGATTGTTTTATTATTTATCATGCACTTTCACAACAAAGTCCTTTTGATATTTGAAAAAAAATTATATAGATACATACATTTTTCAGCGAAAAATTACCAATTATTTTTTTTTGCAAGTCGTTTTATTCTAAAGATTTCTAAAGATTTGAGGAATATAAATTCACTCTCAAAATTCTTAGCATTTAGGTAAGCAATGTAGCTATATGGGCTTCACGGCGGTCTCCAGACCCCATGCCGCACAAAAGATATTCAAACCATAGGAAATTTCTTGATCCGTCTCCTTTCTAGAAAAGAGTACGTATTCAACTTTGTATTTTTTCAGTTTAAATTACATGTCAAATTATTTTAGCGATATTAGAATAGATTTAAGGCATTTCTTGTTGATGAGGCAGGCAGGTTTTTTTTTTTTTGACACAAATTTACAATGACGGTAACCCATCTTTTATGATTTATTTGTGTACTCATCAGCAGATATTCATCAAGCTGATACATTGGCAACGTTTAAATATTTGTTTATGTTCTTTTTAGTTTAAACTGTTTCTCTTTCCTTTTCAAAGGATGAGTTTTTGCAGATGAACAACGAAACATAACAAATGGTTTATGCCCCTGCTTCATTTTGCAACCCATCTTCCCTGTCCACAGTAATAACACAAGTCTGAACTGAAATAGGGGACTTCTTATGGCATTTCACTAGTTGAATTTGCCATATGAAAATTAAATTTTATCAAATAAAGCTTTCATTTGGGATGTTTTCTTATTGATCTTCAGTGCCTGGGGAACATGACAGAAAACAAGGGAAAGTAAATTAGTCATAATAAAATTATCAAACAATACAATTGTCCTGCTACTAGGCAATATTACAGAAGCTTCAATTTCTGAAGATAACAGACTGAGACATTTCAGTGGTAGTCTTAACAGTGGCCAACCTAGCTTGCGCAAACTTTTAGGGAGACTCAATTCTCCCTCACAGAAAATAGGGAGAAATTTGAGAAATCAGGTATAGACTTCCATTCTTTGACATAACACTAATGATAATACATGTATGTATACACAGATTCTTAATTTAAATTAGATTAGAAGCAAGTCAATTAAAATTTAAACAACTCCTAAAATTTTAAAAAACTTATCTAATTTTTTAAATTTAATTTATTATGTGTATTCGTTCACTTTATAAATGAAATGTTTTGTAATTGTGTTAGCTAAATGACAAATAAAATCAGTCTATGTACTTCTGGGTATTTTGGAGGTATTAAGTCCAACCCTTTGATCCAATTACAACCGTCATGTAGTGGATCTGTTCAATTTTAAAGATAACTGTAGACAAACGGTTTTATGATTTTTTTAGCATTAATTTGAAATAGTTGTTTACTAATTACAAGTTACCAACTAATTGTAAATATCAGCACGAAAGTTATAAACATCGGTTGTAATTTTCAGTGCACAGTATGTGGTTGCATCAACCGTATTTATAACCTCTAAAGATAAGACAGTCGCTAGTTATTAATCACAAGAGGGGTTAACTTAGGCTATGAAAATGTCTTTTGAATTAAATTATCATTTTATTGCATTTGGGGTTAATTTTTACGATCGTGAACTCAGAATACAGGGTGACTTCAACCTCTCTTTCTGAGGAAATCTGGCGAAGTTACCGTCCACAAAGCGAGTACTTATATTTACATATACTTGTATTTAGCCCAAGTCGCCCCCTAGGTTGGTCACTGGGTAGATGTGTCATACATAATCACGTTTTCACTTTCAGAGACAAACATTTATTCTGAGCGTTTGTTTACACTGATTCCATAATAGATAAAACAAATATTGATAAGATATGAAAATTCCGGAAAAATAGCGATAAAAAAGTTTGATGCTGATGCGGCAGTGCCTGAGAAACAAATGATTAATTTTTTTTTGCCTAAATCAAAGTTACGTAATTAGGGGTTTGAAGGGGCAAGAAGTCCAGAACTTTGATCATTTATATCCGAAAAAGAAGAAATATAATGAAAAACTAGAGCAAAGCTCGTTGCACAGCAACGAGTGGGTCTTCCATTAATGTCGAAAGTAAAGCTAGAAGTTCCTCTAAGAAGCAGAGTTCTTAATTCAATTAAGGAAGGAGTCTTCTCGTTATCAACATCCTTCTTATATTAAGAAATTCATAAAATTTTGACACAGTCAAACAGATCATATAACCAAATGATTTTATTAGTTTAATCAAATTTGACCTTTTTGTTTCCGCATCAAGGTCAGGTCAAGGTCACTACCTTTTTCCTCAACTTAAGGGATGATAAAAATAAATGTGGCTATCTGTAATTATGTAGATATCTGTTAAAGATATGAAGTTTCTATTCTTCGATGAAATGATGGAATATCAGAATGTCTATCAGCTTATACTACTAAATTGGAATTAATATTTAAACTAAAGTTGATATTGCTTAGCCCGCATTTCCTCTAATTTTCTTAAATTTCAAAGATATTTTGAATTTTTTCTTATCCTTCCAATATTAAAATATTTCTGATTTTTACATATTATGAAGACCTTACATAAAGGTATAAATTGACAGAAAAGCTAATATATTGACCATTTAATAAGAGAGAAAATCCGATTTTAGTGATTTTTTCACACAAATCTACTTATAGAATGAGCGCTCAAAAAGCTTATAAAAATGTAAATTGAAAGGCAAATCATATTTTAAAAACATATTCTGAAACCCAAGTACCTTATCATTAGTTCACATTAGTTGAAAAAATCCAACATTAATGTTATTGTTTAAAAAGTGCAAAATATACTCATGAATCTACAGCAATTCTGAATTGCAAAAACATGTGATATTTTCCTACGCCAATGTTCCGCCAAAAATATAGTCCTTGTTAAATTCTAAACTTTGATTACTATTTCTATGCCAAGTTGTATGATTGTAAAAAAGAGAGAAAAATATGATATTTTAATTTCCTTTCATCTTGATTTAATGACCATTTAATAAAATTTTCTTTTGACAAGTCGAAAACCAGAAAAGACTCCTTCCTTAACATGAGAAACTAAAACAGAAAGAAAAAACCCGAATTATTCTTGGTACGAGTTAACAAAATCCGAATGATTATGGGTACAAAACCCTTCTCGATTTCAAGAACGACTTAGGAAATACAAATCCGAATTTGTTAAAGTATGATTTAACAATTATTATATTATTTTAGGTACGAGTTAAATTATAATTTACTTTGAACATAACACTATTTTCTTAACCAAGAATGTGGAAACTAACGCAGGGGTGTTAAGGAAGCATATGGAATCTGAGTTACATGTAATTCCGTGAAATCACAAATTTTAGTTATTATGTACATATTCAAATATCTAAGCAACAAAACGTAGACCAAAAACAAATAAAATACTGAACACAATATTTTTTTCAGAAATTAGATTGTATTACGTAGATTTACACATTGATGACATCATGACTGAAGGTTTAATGTCGTGTTAATTTGATCAGAGAGTATTGTAAACAGATTCTAAATATTAGTAATCTAAGTACTTCAATAAAGTATTTTGGTGTGATTTATTGAGAATTGAACATAAGAATACTGGGAGAGATGTTAGTTTTATCAATCATTCGCTAAAAGGTATGTAAAACCGCTTTTATTTCTCGGCCAGGCTTTCCTCTGTCGTTGTTTACGATATGAAAATCCGACTAGAACAACACTACCCCGTATATACTGAACTTCAAATTTTATACGTATTGTTAGTTTGATCAATGCTCAAATTGAAAAGTGCTGCTAGAATCCAATGTTTTATGTTGTTTTGATGCAACATACCGTTTTCCATGCAAACTGTATAAAAGTTGGGAAGGTTTTTCGAGAACCGGATGAATACTATTTAATTAAGAAGAACATAGGATTCTAGCAGCGGTTTTGATCAAACTGAGATGTTTTGCCTTCCTTTTTATGTTTATTGTATTTCGGAAACCGCGGGGTAGTTTTGTTTTTATCTCATTTTATGTTAAGGAATATACGTAAGCTACTTATAGTTGTCACGTGATAATGCACCGATGAGGCAGTAATGAACTACCCGATTTTATTTCTTTTGATACTATTTTAAAGGATAATACTAAGTTTTTGATCTGATTCAAAACAGTTGTTTAATCTCACAATTTTGAATATAACAGTCAAAATAAGACGCTAAATTGCCCTTATGCTTCCTTAACACCCCCGCGAAATTTCTGGAAAAATCAAGTTTTAAACTCCTATATCTCTGTAATGGATCGTCCGATTTTAAAACGGATTTCAGTTTTATATTAAGCTTAATAAGCTCTTATTTTTGCTTTTATGATTGATAACAAATTATCGCTCAAAAAATTACTTATTATGGCTAATTATTATAAAAAGACTTTGCAGCCCTCCCGGCCCCTAATTTGAGGGGCCAGCCCGTTTTTCTTGATATCAAATGAAAGGTCTGAACTATAAACATATCTGTTAACAAGTGTTCACGAATTGTTAACCGTTCTAGAGGTATCCGAACAACTGTTTTAGGAGCCGACCCTTCAACACCTTACCGGGGCCACCAACAAAAAATGTTTAGGTATCATATTGTTACATGAAAGAACATTATTTTAAGCAACTTTTCTTCTACAAGGCTTTTCAAAATATATTTTTCCTTTTCTAGATATTAATGATTAGAGTTTTGAACTTCTGGCCCCTTAAACCCCTAATTACGTAACATATGACTTAGGTAAGGTATTGTATAGATAAACAGCTGTACAATGAACACTTTTGCTTCTATTATTAATAACAAATTAATTTTTAGTAAATAGTTATTATAAAAAGACTTTTTTTCTTGATACAAATGTAAGCCCGTGAAAATTAAAACAAGTTTTGCATTACATGTTTTAACAAAATATTTATACATCAAAAGATATTACAGAATATGATCGAAAATTTCGTGAAAAAAATCAGTGCCAATTTTCGAGCCCAGGCGAGCTTTAAAGCATTGCGTGTATTCTACTTAAAGATATACTTAGGATCATCTACAGTCTTTCATCTTCAATGCCTGAAAATTTCGCCTTTCTATAACGATAAGTTTCGGAGGAGTTGCGTAGACAAAATCACCAGTAAAAAAAACACAAAATCCCCAAAATCTCAAACTGGAAGTGACTTCATCAGCTCAAAATTTAATCATCTCGAGTAATGACTATGGCTAATTAGTCCTAAAAAAATTGGTGCAAATCGTTAGACTAGTTTTTGAGATATAAAGGAAAAGAATAATAATAGAGAAGAAGAATCCTAAGAAAAACAGTAGGGTCTTCCGTTGGAAACGGAAAACCCTAATAATAATAAAAAATTGAGCAAAGCTCGTTGCAAAGCAACGAGTGGGTCTTCCGTTAATGTAGAAGGTAAAGCTCGAAGTTCATCAAAGACAAATTAACTCGTACCTAAAATGAATTAATAATTGCTTAGTCGAACTTAAACACATTCGGATTTTTTTTAGTCGTTCTTGAAACTGTAAAGGTTGTTGTTAATTCGTACCTACACTCATTCGGATTTTATTAAGTCGTACCTAGAATTATTTGATTTTTTTTACATGTTTGAATTAGTTCTTTTGTTATTGGTTTAAGAACTCTCTTTCTTGCAGGAACTCCTAGCTTTACTCCCGACATTAACGGAAGACCCACTCGTTGCTTTGCAACGAACTTTGCTCTAGTTTTATAAATTATTTTTTAAAAAGAGTTTTATTTATTTTTTGCAAAATACCCAAAAATGCTCAAAAAACAAATTCCAAGTAATATACACACCTTAAATATATCTACAATTGGTCTGCAAGACAAATAAGTAACAGCGTAGGCAGCCGCCCGCCCGCCATTTTAATAACCGTTAAAATTTAACCTTATTCTCTCTCTCAAGTGTTAAAAGATCTTGTATTTAATCATAAAAATGATATAAATCGTGTAGAGGTTAAAACTTCGCCAATAAAGTTTATTTTACCAAAAAAAACCCGCAAATTGCAATGAAATATTAATATCGTTTCGACAATTAGTACTATTGTCAGTAGTTTTCTGCAGCCCGAGGAACAGAGTGTTTGGTCTACCTGTCTATCTATCTTTTTATCTCTATCTGTATATCTTTATTGTTATAGTAAAAATAGCATATTACTAAATTATGCTGAGCAAATATATGGAAATGAAATGGTGTTATTTCATAAAAAAAAACTGCATTCATTTTTTATAGTTTTGTATCATTAAAGGGTGCACCTAAAACGCTCAATGATAAATCGTTTGTATCATTAGCGGTGGAGGATGTAGATATCTGCTTGTTTCATTAAAAGTTAGGGCTGTTGGGCATTAGTGACTCTAAATGAAACAATTCTATCATTAGATGGCAATATATAATTAGCCGTTGACGATGTCAACGGTTAATGCAATAATTTATAGCATTAGGCGTTGCAATTTCAACGCTTAATGATATGTGTATTATTAACGGTTGTTACAACACCTCCTCTACCGCTGAAGGTTAAATAACACAGTCAACAATAAAAAGTCTACGGATATTTTGCGTTGCAAAAGACATGATTTACCCCAGATAATAACGTTAAGAAATTAAGCAAGGCGTCCCTAGTACTTTCGAATGGAAAAAAGATGTAAATCCCACAATAACTTGGGGCAGACTATAAGGTAAGTATTTGTTTTATTTATTTTTTATTTTTTGGTAATTTTTGATCTTAATTTATTTTTGGGACAACTAACATTGCCAGGATAATGATGAACCTGGACCCCATGATTTTGAATTTTATGATATCATAGTAACTGAACAAGAGGTTATTAATTGGTTAGTTAATGTGTCTAACCTTTCAGAACCTAATGACATTTCACCTAGAGCATATAAAGACAATTATTTGTCTGAATAAAAGACATCAACTAAACTAAAGTTAGTAGAGTTAAACTGCCTCTTACGGCAAATGATCTTTATACATATGGAAACAAGTTAATGTTACACTTGAGTGTGTTGTGAGAATAGGATTGTGCATTGTATAAATGATAATGTACTAATCATAAAAATATTTCTTCAATAACCTCATAATGTCAAATAATAGAGAAAATATATGTTTAAATACATTAGAATAAATGGGCGTGTATCAATATTTGAACCATATTTTTTTCAACCCTTTACCACCATTATGGAAGTAATTTATCATAACAGTTTGTTATATGTATGAAGAGCTGTCAAATAACTATATCATGCTTATTCCAACGACACTAGATTACCAGATTAACAAGCATAATTAAAACGTACCGTGTTCTTCCATTTTTATATATTGTTCACTTGACCTGTAGAAACGTTGCTCCCTCCAGTATCGCTTTACTGTTCTTTTCCAAATGTTTCCTTAAACAAATGTTGAAATTATGTTTGGTTTATAATTTTTTAACTTACAATTTATCTAATTTATATAATTCTTGTTAACTGCATTTTAGAGATCATAGATTTTTATGACTCTTGCGTAATTTACATTCTAAACATAAAAGCATCAAGGTTTAAGCTGTTAAGCAAGAGTGACAAATACCAATCTCAAACATGGCATGCGCCGATCTAGAGGGGGGTCGGGGGAGGGGGGTCTGGTTATTAAATTTACATAGTGAAATTATCGCAAATATGACTCGGACCCCCCTGGAAAACACATATATGTTTTGGAAAGGCGTCGGAAGCGGAAATATTAAGAGTGATATTGAAATATTAGCCCCCCCCCCCC
>WFKH01003881.1:50199994-50212684 GCA_016163765.1 Magallana hongkongensis
TTTTTTTTTTTTTTTTTTTTTTTTTTTTTTTTTTTACAAAAAAGCATTACTTGTACTATTACTACTACTGCAATAACACACAAAAGTTCTAACGCTAGCTTTATAAAAACAGAAATTTTAAACAATTTTACAAAAGCACTACCACTAAAGCAATAACATACGAAAGTATGTATGCTATTTTTATAAAACAGAAAACACTTTTACAAATGCACTACTACTACTGCAATAACCTACAAAAGTTCAAAATTTTACAAAAACACTGCTACTTCATCTGTAATAACCTATAAAAGTTCTAATACTAGTTTTATAAAACAGAAAACAGTTAACTACTAGTGCAATAACAGAAGAAAGCAATCCAACTTTATATGAAATAAAAGACTGACTAGTGTAAAAGTGCATGCAACATAATTTGTCATTGTCATATGCAAGGAGTGGCTTCAGAATTTGCGTTAAATCATAACATTATAGTCCTTCTACATGTGCAATGTAAACAAATAAATGAAAAGTTCTTATGCCTATATCATACACTTGAAACAAATCTTTTTTCTTCCGACACTAAGTTGCAGATTATTTCCTTATGAAATGCTTTACTGTTGATCGACTTTATATTCTAAAAATTTGAAAGTCTGGAATTCTTTTCTTCTTTCCCAATAGTACTTGTACTACTTTTAAAATACATAAAACACTATTCTATCCATCTTGTATTGTCAGTTCTGTTCTAGGAATTATTTGGCCTTTTTATCGACATCACAGCCCGTGTTCTTATGTATGAAACCCCATTGCAACATGTTGTTTACAAAACTACGTATGCTCTTTGACCTTTTAATGCACCGACAAATACTCTTTTATTTTAATTTGATGTTTAAGAAAAAAAAGTATTGTGATATTTTGTGTGCTGCTGCAAATAATTAGAATTATTTTGCCTTAACACCGATACCGCAGCCGAGTACGTCTCTGCATTCTATTATTAGACATCGAGTCATCAGATTATTTTAGATGATTATAGGTGGCACTTACCCGGAAGTGACATTCCCGAAAAGCAATGCCAATAAGCGCTTTGCGTACTGCGTACGCTTAGCGCTTAAAAATGACGATAACAAACCGTCAACCATCTAAAAAAATCCAGAAAACGAAATACAAATTCAAAGCAGAGCAACACGGACCTTTAAAAAATAGAAGTAGGATCAGGTGCCATGGAGGAGTGAGCATCCTCTGCTGACCGGTCACACCCGCCGTGTGCTCTTTGTCGTAATCGGGGGAAACAAACTGGAAAAGTCCGTAGACAATCAGGTGATTAATTGTGGTCTAACAATTAGTATGAAAAATGTCAGTCAGCATGCGACCCAGTGGAAGATTGTATTTGCTGACAAGATCATTGTATCGACCATAGAACTTACGAAAAGATGACTTCAAACGAGACTGTTGATAGTCCTGTTTGATCAACTTGTTTGTAAGTAGCTTGCCTCGCCTTAGAAACTGTTCATACGAAGAGCATGCCCTTGCGTATCGAATTAACTGAGAGACAAAAACAACAGAAGCAGGTGATGAAGGTATATTGCTACATAAGTAAGGAAAGTTGACTATAGAAAAATTGAAGTCATCGCGTTTATCATAAGGTTTTGTTGTTAGGTTACCATCAATGTCCATTTCTAGTAAAATATCCAAATATGAAACAGATGACGTAGAATCTGTGGTATCTTTTATTTCAAGTTCACTGGGATACATGGAGTCGACGTAAGTATTGAAATAACAATTGTTAATTGATAATACGTCGTCGATATACCTGAATGTTGAGTTGAAGGCAACAGCGAGTGATTTATTTTTTTCACGTACAAGTTTTTGAATAAATTCTGCTTCATAAGAATACAAAAAAAGGTCTGCTTACAATGGGGCACAATTGGTACCCATGGAAATTCCAACAGATTGTTGGAAGACTTGATTTCCGAAAATTACATAGATGTTGTCTATCAGAAACTCAAGCATCTTCTTAATGTCAACTTCAGAGTTCTTGTGTGTGTAATCAGAATGGTTTTAAACAAAATATTTTTTTAGATTTCCAATGACAAGGTAAGCATTTTTACGACTTCCATTTTTATTGAAGAAACAACTGTCGATGATATCAAAAAGCCTATTTAAATTTGTCGTTTTTTAGTATCCACATCTGATTCACACCACTTCTGGAGTATATTGTTGAACAGTACTCCTGAAGTTTCTCCTATAACAACATATTTATTTTATAAATTTGTGGAATTTCTGGTATCAATGACATTACTGTCGATTTACAATTTGTATAATTTGTATAATTTCTGGTATCAATGACATTACTGTCGATTTAAAGGCTAAATTGTTCAATTTAAGATAAAAACGTTAAACACATGTATGTAAAATTTCAAATGTGTTTAGTCTGTCAAAATTGAAAACTTTCTGATATGATAAGTTTTTAATATTTGTGTAATAGTAAAATTATTTTCAATGATGATGTCTCGATCAATAAAGAGTGCACTCTTTTGAATAAGTTTCTAGTCAACGCCGCATAAAGAAACCGATTGACCACTAATCCGAATTAGACAAATCGAACACAGAGTAAATAATATCCTTAACAGTAGCATAATTACTCAAATTATATTATATTTTTTAAAGTTAATAGAGTTGAAAATATTCAATATTAGCGTAGGTGTATTTTTAGTAAGACCTATAAGTTTATAGATTAAAAATGATCACAGTTGTAGTGGTATAACACTAGTAGATGACTCTGAAAATTTCAGACCCTTGATGTGAATTATAAATTTTGAATTGCGAACTGCGTTCTAGAATAAAGATTACTTTTGAATTGTGAATAAGCCCGAATCTCAAAAACTAGAGATGACCATTTCACTATATATATTTACAGTGGTAGTGGTATACCACTAGTAGATGTTCCTAAAAATTTCAGGCCCCAAATATGAATTATAAATTATGAATTGCGGACTGCGTTCTATAGAATGCAGTTCACTTTTGAATTGCGAACTGCGTTCCAAAAACCGATTTCCCAAAATCTGTATCATATCCCATATCAACCCTCGACCAATATCAGCCCTCTGGCCTTCGAATATACTGCAGGAAATTTTGTTTTCATTAAAAGCAATAAAATTTTAAAGTAGTTTTTCGCCAAAATTTGATTTTTTTTTCTTTCATTTAAAGTCGATCACATGCTAGAATTTTAAACATTTAAGTAATTTAGGAGTTTGCTTTCGTATGCAGAACTTTTCCTAGGCGTGTGGAGAACCCTTCAAAGAGAACGTAGAGCTTATAAGCATACCATTTGGTCATTTTAAGTTTATATCTGATATATTTAAAATAACATGGTACTCTTTTTCCCCGTATTATTCTGAATACTTCGAGATTGCAATGTAAAATTGCTGAGCGGCGGAAAACATTGTTTACACTTGTAGCATAGATCATTCCGTTATCAAGCTGAGCGTACATAGTCAAATTGTTGCGGGAGTTGTTTTAAGAGCGTAACTTTGCAACAGATAATCTTAGTTAGGGTGTTAAATATCTGACCCTCTAAAGATTTATTACATTAACGATATCAATATAAATGTTTTAACATGCTTATTAACTAGGTTATTTCATTAATAATGATTCAATGTGTCTATTTAGTCTGTAATAATGCCACATCAGGAAAACGTTTTTAAAACACATCAAATGATCCCGGATATTTGTACTTTGAGTTCTTTGATTTAGAGAGGTATTATTCAGAGTAAAAAATATTAATGTCATTTTGTAACGTGTTCTACAATAAAATGAAAAAAAATTCAACCTTTTCACATTTATTCAACATTTGTTTAATATAACTAAGAACAATTTCTTCCCCTCCTCAATCCCAAGCAAAAAAGTTTTAAAGCAAAAAAGTTTTTAAAATAACTGCTTAGAAAGCAGGTTTAAATATATAATTTTGAAAAAATAACATTTTGTGTTGTCAAAATAATAAGTCTTGTAATAATTTACATGTATTTCCTATATTTCGTACGAAAAAATTCGTTAACTTGCCAAATTAACACGGGTAAACGGGTAATTGCCAAACTGTATTTCTTATAAATGAAGAATACGTGTTCATGATAACGACAAGAGTTATAGTTTCCTAATACACAATCAAAATAAGTAATATATTCCCATGGTTTGATGCAGTTACACCTGACGAGCGATTAAAAATGCGTTTTGAATATTTCCCCAGCTTTATCTTACATTTACATACATGTATTTACATGAATGACATTTTGATGTTTTTTATGTTATCGTTTGGCTTGTACAGTCCCTGAAACGTTCTACTTTTCCACTTGAACGGTAAGTGAACGGTGAGCGCACTCTGAGCGTACGGTAAGCGCACTCTGAGAGAAAGGTGAGCGCACGCTGAACGGAATTTGGTGAACGCTGAGCGAATGCTGAGCGCAAACGGGGCGCAAAGTGAACGGTGAACGATATATGAACGCTTTGTGAACGCAAGATGAACGATTTATTCGGAGTGCCTCCGGGGTTATCCTTAAATTGTGTTTCGTCGGTAATTAGGAATAAATAGCAAATAAAGTACATGTACAATGCTGCTATCATGAACGTTGTTAAAACAATCCTTTCCTATCCTATTTTCTGTATCCTACACCTTATCCTACAAATAATATCTATCCTATCCTAACTTATACCATACCATTTATATTTAGGAATAAGAGTTAAATAAAACGATAGACAAGAAAAAAATTATCAACGAATGATCGAATAATGTAATAATAAAAATGTCTTATTAATACATAAAACCGAAAATCTTTAGAACGAGGTAACTTAAATACCGAATATGCATCGGAAATATTAAATCGTACGCAGAGTGTACACAATTACGTAAACAAACCAATAAACTATTACATTTTTGTTTTCATTGGATATATGTAATATAACGAGTAAAGCAGATAATGAACTTTTATTTATTGTTTTAACAAACATTCACACCAACTTTTCATTATCATGTAGTAATTAATTAAGTGAGTTTTTTGGTAATCGTCTGATTCGTTCGGCGATAAAAGTAAGCACGATTTGATTAATTATAATTACTTTATAAATCATTAAAAGACGTCGCATTTATTGATAAATCATCTGGATTTATTGTTAATCTATAAATTAAAACGCATTTGATCTGTTCAATTTATTGTCGGGCATGGGTATATTTGCGATCGGACATCGGTGAAATTATATGATCATATATCATGAATCGTGAAAAGTACACAAATACAACGCCCGTTTTTGTCTATTCATATATGTGTCGAATCGTTTGTTGATTGAATTCTTCTGTTTTCAAACAAAAGACCGAAGTCTTTAAATGAAGCAATAAAAAATATATGTGTAGTAACTTATCGCTGTATTGTGTACCTTAAAGTTTCCCAGTAACTGCATACTTACGCCATTTTCAGATGGACAAAAATGTGACGTGCATCAATATTCTTCACCGTTTTGTTAATATATACCTCTACATGAATACTGAGTTTCCTATCACCTTTACTCACGCATTCTTTTCTCATTTTGTTGGGACTCGCAAAGACCGATCTTTCATTTTGGAGTTCCGAATAAAAATGAATGAAAACGGATTGAACGAGAAGTGAACGCTGAACGAACGGTGAACGCAAGGTGAACGCTAAATGTGAACGCACGGTGAGCGCGAACGGAGCGGAGCGGAGAGCGCAAGGGAACGCACGGTGAACGCACTGTGAGCGCACGGTAAGCGCACAGTGAACGCACGGAAAAATGGGAAACTAGAACGTTTCAGGTACTGTACTTTAAATTATGTTGTGTTTTATATTGTTAGATGCTTTCTTTTTTACTGTTACTTGATGTAAATGTTCCGTTCTTTAGAAACATGCGATACGTCCTTTAAATTGTTGGGAATCAGAATACAGATAGGAACTTTTGTATGGTACAGTTTATTTGCCATTATGTTCGTCATTTTAATGGGCATATTTCATTTCTACATAGGTATTGATTCAGTTTTTATTCAGCAAAACCCTAGCTGCGGTGAGAATATGAAGCATGAGAAACCAAAACTAACAATGATTATACATTTAAACCGACAATTAGTTGTCATGTTGAAAATATTTTGTATTTACTTTCAATATGGCGCTTGTTTATCTAACGTGCTTTGGATGTCTGTATTTTAATTGATGTATTTTGATGGCAGTTAATGTTCTATTTCGATTAAGCAGTAAAAACGTTTAGTGTACGAACTCAACAAAACAACAAAAGAAAGCCTAAGGACAGTTTTTTCATCGAACTTTGGCCGTTTGTCAGCTATAATTGATTTTTATTTCAATTGCCTTTTTATTCAACTCTCAAAGGAAGATATAAAGAATTTGAATTGACTTCTTGCGTTTTAAAAAATTGACATGCACATTCTTCATATAGATATTCACCATAGTAACAACAAACATAACGAATTCGGCACATATACAGTATATCAATATGACCGTTTCTCTTTGCAGAAAGATTCTAACACCTACTGTTAAAACGATGAAGACTTCTATAGTTTGTCGCAAGATGTTAATGCCGCACATTTTCTAAAATTATTCTATTTTTATAAATACAGCTGTAACGGTGTTTATTCAACAGTACGAAAAAATACCAAGATTTACCTTTGAAACGACCCCACTAGTTTGTTAAGTTTCAAAACACGGCTAAAAATAAAACGTCTACGGGGATTTTGTCTAGTAAAAGAGATGAAAGTACCCAGATGATAACATTGAAAAACTGTGAGGTATTCTGGGTGACTTCTGAATGGAGAAAAGATGTCAACATTTCCCATTATAAATCTCCTGAAGAAGTCTGTTTTCGTTCCTGTGAATTTTTCCGAGTGAAAAAAGATAATGTGTCAACGAAGATACTTTGGATATTTTCCTTTTCAACGATTTCAATTGCATTTCTTTATGTGTATTTTTATTGAAAATAGTCCAAATGTGCTGCATAAATATCGTGGTACAGACTATAGAAGGTATTGAGACTAGCAAAACTAAATAGTTTATGCATAACTATCAAAAGTTTGCTTTTACAAACCGGGTAGTAAAACCTATTTATATTATCTTTTATACTGAATAAAACAGATTGATTATAATACACACACAAGCCATACAAAAGCAAAACGATTTTCTAATGCTTACAATCTTGCGAGTAACTCAAAAAATGAAGATAGGACAAAAAACGTTTAAACACCAGAAAAGCAAAAGTTAAAATTCTGTCAAATGAATTAAAGTAAAGCTGAACAACTCTCATAAATAAGCAACGTTACATAGTTATTTCAACCTTTTGACTTGTGGCCGACGTGTAGTATTCCATTCGAGGTCTTAGATTTTGCGCAATTACCGGTATTTCTTGGGGGTATTTCTGTTAGTAGATATTGCATTAATCTGTATGTTAGGTGTAAGCATTCCCCCTGGCGATGAAAGATGTTTGTGACTTTACGAGTAATGTTCAGCATTAAAGTGATAAAATCATTTGTACTAAACAGTGTATAAAAGTGTTTTAATGTTTTGATAATACAATGGTTTGGAAAACAATACGTGTGGGTGACTACTTTTTTCTCACGTATATTTGTCTAAGCAATTAATCAAAATATTATTATTAATACAATTTTACAAACTTTCCATTAAAGTCATAATTCATTACCTGAAAATGAAGTTAAGTGAAAGAAATATTATTAAAATGCACAAGATATATTTGAAGTAGTATGAATACATAATGTTGCAGATATTGAAACGTATGATGTTATGTCATACTTTTTATACACAACTTCTATTCACTTAAATATTTGAAGACATCATACATCCATTCACTATTACCGCTTATAAATTTTGATTGTCTTACAATTTAACTTTCTATCAAACTTTATGCAGTGACACATTTATATGGGTCCGACATAATTGCAGAAACACTGTAATATGTAAAAGATATTTTTATGATGTGATGGGATCTTAGAAAACAGGTGCTTCTGACAAACTTTTCTATGTCAAGTGTGAAAGAGTCAAAAGTAAGACACGTTTAAAATAGCTTAAATTTTAAAATGTTTTGAAACATGAAGAATTATTTTACTGGCATTCTGGTTAAAACATAAACAGTTTTTTTTTGCTTGATTGAAATATCAAGCACTTAAAGAATTCGAATTTTTTACCAGTTAACAAAATTATGATTATTTTAGTTCATCAAAATGAATCTGTAGTGGTGTAATGTTTAAGAGCGTTTGTTTAATTTTATACAAAAAGAGCATATGAACAATACTATATATGAGGACGTTTTAAAATTTAAAGGTAGAAGTCTTACCTCCGCTATGTCCTTTTAAACTGTACCAAAGGCGCATAATTTTCAATGCATTTATTCTTGTTTGTGTCGTTTCCATGACGCATTTTGCATATAATGAATAACGAAACCTAAATAGTACTTTCAAATGATATCGTTTTATGTATATTTTGTTTCAACCTTTAAACCTTTCTGCCTGTCTTAATAATTAAACATATATCAGTATTTACCTGCCTTTATTAGATTGCATATCCGTATCTTAATCTAAACATATCAAGAATGAATTTTGCTTTATATATAAATAAATGATTCTTATATTGTTGGTAAAGATTGTCGTTTTACTTTATTTGTATTTTTAACTAAGAAAACAATTATGTTTTCCTTCAACATTTGATCCGTGTTTTCTGAACTGACTCGCCAGCATCGTCAAATAAATTCCAAAAAATACCCTGAACTATATTCATTTAGAAATTTGAAAAAAAAATAAGAACAATCAGAGTTTATGAAGTTAAACTAAGATACGGAATCTAAAAATCATTATTTTTATTACGTTTATTGATGTTAGTTTCTACATTTGTCAGGTGATTTAACATAACATTAGAACAACAGCAGAAGAGCTCATTAAAGTGTACTAGTGTAAGCGATGTTACACTTGAATACGAAAGTAGAAATGATATTCATTCCTAATAATTTGTTCGAATGTTAGAATCATTTTCATATTATTATGATCTAAAATTATTTTTTTTATTTTTTATGTGTTTTCCTTTGATAACTAATGTGTTATAAAGACAGTTTGTAAAGTAATAAAAGAGGCCAATAGGCCTTAACGGTCACCTGAGTACCATAGCCCATACACAAACTTGTCGAGGAGTCTCATGTATGCATTTAATTTTCACTAGACTTTAGGTTGACATTGCATATCTGAAAGAAATAGAAACATCGACACATTCATATGGGTAAGGTACTTTTGAAATAAACAATGAATGTGAATATAATTCTGGTA
Source organism: Magallana hongkongensis (assembly GCA_016163765.1). Taxonomy (NCBI): domain Eukaryota; kingdom Metazoa; phylum Mollusca; class Bivalvia; order Ostreida; family Ostreidae; genus Magallana; species Magallana hongkongensis. The sequence continues at coordinate 50,209,302 of WFKH01003881.1, forward strand.
TTTTTTTCAGAAATTGTTGCGTAACGGCGTAGCAGAATGGGTTTGAGCTATTAATCAAGTCATGAGTTCGAATCACGCCGGAACTTACAGTAAGGAAGCTCTAAACACTATACACTAAAGAGTTTTACTGGTTATACCCTAGCCTCAGGTAACTCAGGGGGTGTTCAATGTATTGTTGACAGACCAGGGTCAGACGTCAGTAGTATTAGGCGCCTAGATAGGGGGGTCAACTGAGTGCACTTGGGGGTCAAAGGTCAATATTGAGGTAAAAAAAAACTAGCCCCGCATCTTTACCATCAACAATCTTATCAAAAAATTCAACATTCTCATTTATATTACATAAAATTGGCATGCTTTCTGTAAGTAAAAATCCGGATTTACTACGGTTTTGGTTTTGTAATTTAAAGTGCAGGGTCTAGTTTCCGACTTGAATTTTAGAAGAAAAACAATGAACCATCGATTGTAAGTGTGTGTTTTGATAAGTTAACTTATGATGTCCAGTAAATGTTTAAAAGTTTATCATTATATGTTAATGATATAGTATCTTACGCATCTAAATATTGAAATACTTTTTGTTGTTTTGATCATGCTCTTTTTAAGCCAAAGTATTTTTACTTATTTGATCGTCTGCTTAGATGTCCAATTTTCAGTTAAGACTTGAACAATGTCGAAGTATTTGATATGATATTACGAACCTTGTTTTCATTGAGAAAAAATGATATGAAAATATTAAGACAAACATGATCTCTTAAATTGGATGGCATACTCTGATAAGTTTGTTAAAAACTACACTGACTTTTTTTGGTTTTAGAAGTACTGCAGAAAGTAAAGAAATAAGAGGGTTTGAAATAGGAGGTGGGTGTCATTTTTTAGTCTTTAGGTTATACCAGTTTGTAGTATGTAATAGTTGATAGTCTCTTTACAGGTTCCCTGTGTCTGACTGTTGACTGATAGGTCATACCAGTCTGTAGTATGTAATAGCTGATGGTCTCTTTACATGTTCCCTGTGTCTGACTATACTGTTGATTGAGGGATCAAAGAGGGAATATATGCAGTATAGTATTCATTTTATCTCACTATTCTTATGTAGATATACTCTGTACTATTAGGGCACCTGAATCACCCAGGAGACCCATTGCTATCACAAGTTTGTCGTTGTGTGTCATTCATAGACATTATAAATCTCTTAAATGGGTATGAGGGCAGTAGTCATTGTGTTAGTCCTGCGGTACGAACTGTTGCCTGAGAGCATAGGCCGAGGTCAACATCAATTTCTTACCAAGGAACTGACAATATAACTATTGCCCACATTCCTATTTGATGATTGATTTGTTAAACAAGGAAAAACATATCCTTGTGGTAATGTCAGAGCTGGGAAATTGTCCAAATTATCTGCCGGGGGGCAGTCAAATAGTCAGCCAAGGTTAGGGGATTAGCAAAGCATGGGACATTTAAGCCAGTAGTTAATATAAATGACCTCATATATATGATTTGGTGGGTTCACATTTTGCACATATATAATAATTAGGTGTGAATTGTATTTTGATAGCAATTATAGTCTGTTCTCTCTGTGGCGTAAAGACATAACTGCATTTTACTTATGTTTTAAAAAGTACATTTCAAAAAGTTACATGACTGTATTTCATAGATGAAATCTGTCAGTTCCGGGTCCAAAGGTTCCTGTAACTATGTGAGGGTTCTTAGCTAGTCTTCTTTTTTCCTGGAGGACGATCATTCTGCGGAATTCTTTGTCTTCTTCCTTTTCTCTTTTCAGCATCTGTAATACTGTTTCTTGATTGTTATTAGGGGGAATATAGGGAAATCCTAAAAAGCTCCTAATAACAGGTTTCTTTTCCTCCTCCTTCATTTCAACTGTCTCTGAAAATCCGACGTTCTTTGAGGGTTCGATCTCTGTCATTTCTTCCTCTGGTTCTTCTTTGATTTTCATCAGGAGTTGATTTTTCGTGGCCATCTTTCGACAAGGTAATCTGTTGTAGAGTTTCTGAAATATGCTCTTTAACTCTGTGTGACGATCTGAAGAAAAGTGCTCTATTATATAGCCCCTGGGGAGGACATTGCGCAATACCGCACCTGCTAGAAGGGGTCCCCTTGAAGCGCGTGACTCATGATGAGTCATTGTAAACACCTGCGACATACCCGCAGCTGTGAAAGCGACCTTTTAAAGCACGTGACTCATGATGCGTCATTGTAAAACACTTGTTATGGGGGGTAATATATGTAACTGTACTCTATTTTATCAGACTCTTTCATTTGATCGCTCGCTTCCAAGGCAAGATGAATTTAGAAGGAAGTATTTTGACGAATAAATCAAGGTTGTTAAAATATAAAAGAAAGCGATTGATTGAACGAAATTTAAAAGTTTTAAAGAGAAAACCTGTCAATAAATCGGTTAAGAAAAAAGTCGTTTCTGACTTTTACAACGTTAGATTAGACAGGGGGCGACAATCTCGCAAATTTAAAGTGAAACAAAATGTATATACGGTCAGTTTTCGTCCTTTTTTCAAAGAAATCAGAGAGCGGTTTTGTGAAACGTTTATTAAGTGACATGTTGAAACAAGTAAAGAACGCATGCAGTGTAATCCTAACGATTATTTACGATTGAACTTACGTCACCCCTCTTTAGATTCTGAGATTTGGTACGAATTTACTCAATGTAAGAATCTGAACGAAGCTACCCTATTAGATAAAGTTCAGGCGGTGCAGCAATCAAAAAAAGAATTTACTATCACGGACGGATCTGCGGAATTTGAATTGTTTCATGTCAAGTATCCTCAGGGGAGCGGGGGTCAATCTGTAAAACACTTACATTCCAACAAAGAAAAGTTTAAGAAAGGAAAAAGATCGGTATTGAAAATTGAAAATTTAGGCAATCATCTCTGTCTCCCTCGAGCTATTGTCGTAGCTCGATTACACAGTCAGCGCCCCAAGGATCTTTTGGAATTACCTGGTTGGAAAAAACAGTGGGATCGTATCAAAAGAAAGGACATTCTTTCCCCGCAGCAGAAAAAAGATAGATTTAGATTTGATGAAACAAGCTCATTGTGATCCTAATATTCCCTGTGGCCCCGAGGAATGGAACAAGTTACAAGAAGTATTGGCTCCTGAATTTCGATTGAAAATATTTCAATTTAAAACGGGGTCTTCCCGTCTGAAATTAGAACCGATTTACAAAGGAAAGAGAAATGGAATCTGTTTGAATGTTTTGTTCTAAGACCAACATTACGACACTATTTTATCTATGACTGGATTGACCGAAAAACAATATTATTGCGATTATTGTGATGTTGGTTATAGTCACATCGAAGATCATAGAGACAAATGTCCTCACCTTTGTTCTTTTTGTTTAGGAGACACGCCTTGCC
>WFKH01003881.1:50212784-50227904 GCA_016163765.1 Magallana hongkongensis
CCCCCCCCCCCCCCCCCCCCCCCCCCGATGGTAGTAGCATTCATTGTTCTGATTGTAAAGGTTATTTTAAAAGCAAGATTTGTCACGAGAGACATTTACAACCCTGCAGTGGAAAGAAAACGGTTTGTATTTTAATGGATCGATGTTCTCAATGTCAAACCTGGATGAGTAAGAAAAAACTACCCTATCACAAATGTGGGGGTAGAAAATGGTGTAAGATTTGTAGAAATATAGTCGAGAAAGATCACCAATGTTTTGTGCAAGTGAAACCCTCTCTTAAAGAGAGAAAAAAACTTCAATTGTACATTTATTTCGATTTTGAATGTACTCAAGAAAATGGGATTCATGTTCCTAATTTATGTGTGGCTCATCGTGTTTGTCAGCATTGTGATCATTCGACGGTAGAATAGACCTGTTCTCATTGTGAACATTTAGGCCCCCGACGCCATTTGTTCCGCGGTCCCGAAACTTTAAAACAATTTATGGAATGGCTTTTTCAAGCCCAACCTCACGCCACTCAAAAAAGTCAATCTCAGCTTTTGCATCAAGAGGCTATTGTCATAGCTCACAATTTTAAAGGCTACGACGGGCAATTTATTTTGAATTATTTGGTGCATACCGCTTGCATTACTCCCTCAGTGATCATGAACGGAACTAAGATTTTATCCATGCAAGCCCTTGGATTGAAATTTATAGATTCTTATAATTATTTACCTTTTGCTTTATCAAAAATGCCTTTTGCTTTTGGATTTAAAGAAATGAAAAAAGGATATTTCCCCCATTTTTTTAATACGGAGCAAAATCAGAACTATGTGGGTCCCTATCCCCCCGCGACTTACTACAATCCTGACGACATGACCGGTTCGGGGGGAAAAGCCTTTTATGAATGGTATCAGCAACAGAAAGGAAAAGTATTTGGCTTTCAAAAGGAATTCATAGATTACTGTATCTCTGATGTCGATATTTTACGACGTTGTTGTGCTCAATTCAGGAAGTCAATCCCTTTCAAGATTACTTTTGCCAGTACCGCTAATTTAGCCTACCGGAGAGGATTCATGCCCCAAGCCAGTGTTGGCATCATACCTAATATGGGATACCACCCAGCTCGACAATTTTCAATGAAAGCATGTCGTTGGTTAGCTTGGATGAGTCGCGATGGTCCAATTATTCGGGATGCTAAAAATTGTGGAGAAATAAACTTAGGCCCCTATACCGTAGACGGATACGATCCAGAATCCAATACCGTGTACGAATTCTATGGGTGTTATTGGCACGGATGCCCTAAATGTCATCCTGAATTAGAAAATGAAAATAATCCTCATCGAGTCGATTGTACCTACGGTACTTTGTACGAAGAGACCTTAATTAGAGAACATCATTTAAGAGAACAGGGATACCCGGTAGTTTCTATTTGGGAACACGAATTAATATGGAAATGAAAAAGAATTCCGAATTGCGAGGATTTGTGGACCATTTAAATTTTCAAGATCCTTTGAATCCTCGGGAAGCTTTGTATGAGTGGCGCACGAATGCCACTCGATTGTTTTGTACCGAGGGAGACATGAGATACGTAGATGTTTGTTCTTTATATCCTTTTGTTTTAAAGTATAAGCCTTTTCCCATGGGTCATCCAGAAATCATCACGGAGAACTTTGAGGAGATTTCTAATTATTTTGGTTTGATTCAATGTCAGGTCTTACCCCCTCGGGGTCTGTATCATCCCGTTTTACCCTATCGCAATGGAGGAAAATTACTGTTTCCTTTATGTCGCACTTGTGCCCAAGAACTTTGTCAAGATCCTCATTATCGCTGTCAGCATTCAGAGGCTGAACGCTGTATAACGGGAACCTGGGTGACTAGCGAACTTTAAAAAGCTATAAAATGCGGATACGAGTTAAAGAAAATCTACGAAGTGTGGCATTTTCCTCAAAAAAAGTCAGGATTTATTTCGTAGTTACATCGATACCTTTTTGAAAATCAAACAGGAAGCCTCTGGATATCCCCCGGATTGTGAGACCGAGGAACAACAGGCCGCTTACCTCCACGATATTTTTGAGCGAGGGAGATTGATGCTGAATCCTTTAGAAATTGAGAAAAATCCCGTGAAACGAACTATTGCCAAGTTATTTTTGTATTTTTGAATTGTTTGTGGGGAAAATTTGCTCAGCGACTTCAATTACCTAAAATTGAATATTTGAGCGAAGAAGAACAATTGACTAAAATGTTACAGGACAGTACCCTGGAAGTCAAAGGAATTCAATTATTTAAGAACGTGAATAAACCCGAATGCAACCTGATCTTGATTAATTACTTGGAAAAACAGGATTTCATCGAAGACTGCCCCTTTGAAAACGTGGTGTAAGCTGCGTTTACTACCGCTCATGCTCGTTTACATTTATATGACACCTTAGAAAAATTAGGAGATCGTGTTCTTTATTTCGATACCGACAGTATTATTTATCAACACGTGGAAGGGGAGTATAATCCTACTATAGTTTAGGAGGATGGACCGACGAATTAGAGGGGGGCCACATTACTAAATTCATGTCGGGAGGGCCTAAGAATTATGCGTTTGAAACTGATACTGGAATGGCCGTGCAAAAAGTCAAAGGCATCACCTTGAATCATCGAGCCTCCCAAATCGTGACGATGGAAGCTTTGGAGAAAATGATTTTTAAAGAATTGGATGAGGTAACCGTGACTTATCCTCATAAAATCCAGAGAACCAAGAGACATGAATTATTGACGAAACGCTTTACTAAGAAATATCAAATTGTATATGATAAACGGCAGATCATTGATGATTTTAAAACCCTTCCTTTTTGTTATTAACTTTTGTTGTTTCAATAAAAATTCGTATGAAATGATTTGTTATTTCTTCTAAGGACCAGAGTCCCATTGTAATAAAAACGATAGATTTTTGAAATGCAAACAAAATTTATTATGGAACTCAGCAAAATTTTTATAATACAAGTGAAAGAGTATACTGGGTAATGAAATCATTACAAACAAAATTTACAATTGATTTTTTTTAAACAGTTCAAAGTAGTAACAGTCAAATTAAAGTTTTTCACCCTACAGTAGTTCACATCTTCTTGATTTTTTCCATGACTTGACAGACTTGGAGTAATTTCAGAAGCACGCGCTGCTGACTTTTTAATTATGACGTCATCCTCTCTCTCCAATACTGATCGAAACTCTTACAACATTGACCTTTACCAGTTTTAGGTTTTCTATAATTTTCTTTGAACCATTGTCTTACATAACGATCTGTTTGTTTTTGTGTCCAATGTTTAGGAAATAATTGTTTTAATACTTTAGATCCTCTTCTAAGTCGATGATGTAAAAAATAGACACAATATTGTCCTCACACATTACTATCTAATTCTTGATAATGATTTTCATTATATTTCATATGTTTGGCATTTCTATGAATAAACTCGTTGATTTCAGAGTACAAGGGGGGAAATCCATAAGAATCGAAATATTCGGCCGTATCTCCGTCTAAATATAAACAGACCCAATGAGTTCCTGGTTGATCGTGAGGATCTGTGTTAATCACCATGGCTTTTTCTTTAAAATTTAAATGATCAGGAATTAAATCTAGAGACTTTTTTCAATTGATAGGTATCCATTTTTATTAAAAGTCGATGTTGACTTCTCTCTGTTTGTTGATTTCTAACAATTATCAAATTCAGCATACACTAAACAATTCAGAGTTTCTGTCGTGTTTGCTGCAAATTGAATTTCGATTCTCAAATTTCCCATTTCAATCAGATGAAATTTGTCTAGTTGTGCCTCCTGATCTTTGGTGAAATCTATACTCCATAGGGTGTAACCCTCTTTACATTCGTCGAAAGTGATGTCGGGAGCCCAATCCGCACCGAATTTTCCTAGTCCTTGATATAGACTTAAGTAAGATCTGAGATACAAGTCGTTAGGGAAATCCAGCTCAAAGGGTCGAGTACTGATGGTTTCTCCGTTGATGCTGACTTCTAACTTTTTGACTTTAGCATTTTAAAAATTGAATGGATTTTTATCGGCAGTTCCATTGAAAGCGTCTTTCCTACTAATCCCAAAACTATTCGTTTTGGCATTTGCCCTTGAAACAGATGATCGCTGATTTTAGATTGGGTTCCATTGGGAATGGTAAAGGTCTTAACATCTACTCGTCTTAGGGGATATTTGGCTATCTCAAGGTTCAATCTCTCGTTGATGGCATTTAACACCGAAGGAGTAGGTCTGACTTTTCTGACCCACAGTAACACGCTCAGAAGTTTTATTTTTCCTGTGCTATTTGCAGCGGTCATGTAGAAATCAGATTTAGCTCTGTTGAATCTCAAACGAATATTTACTCCATTGGGAATGAATCTGTCCTGTTGAAACAGATCCAAATAGATCTATTTAGATCCAAGTCGATCTATTAAAGTAATTTTTTCACCGTTTGATATGGCACTATGGCGATTTCTCAAACCCACATTTTTACCACCCTCAGGTAAATTCATGACCATATCAGATTCCCTGATTGTCACTTTTTTTGCTTCACTGACAGTAAACTCAGATTTGACTTGGGTCGGATCACCATTTTTACAATCATCCATGTGTCCTGCCGTGTCTTTTTTCCCACAGACTTCAGGCTCTCATTTGAGTTCCCAAAGTTTCCGGTCGATAGGAAAGTAATTTTTCTAAATAAGCTTTGTAAGGATAGGTATCTGTTCCTGGGCTAATGATTTTACCATTCAGAGTGACATCGATGAATGTAAGATGTTATTCACCGGAGTGGAATCAGTGTTGTCTCCCGTTAAATTACCGCCAGCGGCTTTCATGAATTGACAAATCACTTGTACATAACTTTGTGAGAGATCTATGTATTTGTCTCCCTGCCCTTGAATATCGAATTCGATGGGGGCTGTATCCGATTCAAGGGAACTTGAAATGGGATAATATTCCATCCATTTCGATTCTTCTATAGCTATATTAGTGGGGGGAACTTGAAATAATTTCAAGTTTTCCATCCCACACATACAAGATTCTCTGTGCATCATTTTTTTGAAAGGTGTGTGACTTTTGAATTGATATGTGAAACTGCCTGGGGCGTGGGGACTGACTCCCTTTTTATAGGGACTGGTCAGTCAAAGATGTCTACGATTCTTGCTTTTTTACCGGTTCCTATTTTTACTTTTCTTCTTCTTTTTCTTTTTTGAGGACCTCCTTTAGATAAAATTGGACTCGATAATAATTTATTTTCCATGGTTTGACCTGTTTTTTGTATTCCTTCCAACCCTCGATTAAGAACGGCTTCTTTTAAAGATTTTTTTCCTTCCAGGGCATCTAAACCGGCTTGAGCAGCACTCTGTATGGCTTGTCTGGTTCCTTCTTTGACTAAGTCTTGAGCTCCCTTTTTTACTCCTTCTTTAACCCCAGATATAATGAGTCCCTTTTTTACCTCGTTTCAGTAACTGTGGTAATTGTTTAATTCCTCCTTTCATTCCGCCCCCTTATTTTTTCATGGTCTTGGGATAATTCGGGGTGGGCATGATGGAACCCACTAAAGAACTGAGAGTTACCATCCAAAAATCTCGATTCTCATCGTGTAAGCCTAACATTACAATAGAAACAATAATTAAAGTAATACAAATCAGTAATTGAGCAAAAAAAATAATTTCTGCTCGGGGTAATTTTCCACCACATACATTCCAATGTTCTATTCTGTAGGAGGAAGAATGAGATCCGCTTGGGGGATCCATGAATACTAGAAGGGTATCCCTTCCAATGCACTTTCACTTCAGAAATGACTTTTTTCCCGACCCGCCGCTTTTTATAGCCTAAAATTTCCTCCACTTCATAGACATCGTCTTTTTTAATCACTTTCTGTAATTCTGACTCGTAAAAAGTTCCTTCTAATTCTTCTCCGTTATAATCTTCTACCTTATATCTATAAGGTACAGATCCCTGTATTATACGAGATACGGTAAATATCTCTCTAGTCCAATTCGGTAAATATCCTTTTTCAAAAGTGCGTTTCGCTTTACTGATTCTCACTTGATCCCCTTTTTTAAACTTAGATCTTTTAACCCTTGTTTTCTTTTCATACAGAGTTTTCCACACTTCTAGAACATTGGAGGAATTCACGTCAGCAGGAGCTCTCTTGATACTTCGATGGTAACTGTGATTATAACCATACACCAAATCAGGTAAAATATCTACATAGCGCCGAGTTTTATCACGAGAGAAATACCGCCACATCCTTCCTTTGAGGGTACGTTGAAATCGTTCTACGATACTAGCTTTGGTTTCTGCATTACGAGTAGTTAAAAAATGAATAGATTTAAAAGCACTTTTAAATTCCTTGTTCGTAAATTCCCGTCCTTGATCCGATTGAATCCGTAGAGGTTGTCTTCCGTCCTGTTTAATAATTTCAGTTAAACCTCTAATCATTTCTTTTCCCGATTTCTGTTTTAAGGGTACTACCCAAGCATATTTAGATAGGACGTCAATAGCACACAGTAAAAAAGTATATCTATTATTGTCTTTTTTCAATTGAGACACATCAGCTAAATCTAATTGCCATTGTTCGTCGATACCGGTCACTCTCGTTTGCTCTCTTATGAGTTTCCTTTTTATGGGTTTATACAGAGTATAAGCTTCTTGTTCTTTGAGCCAATTTCTAATTTGAGAAAGAGAAATAGAATATCCTTTGGCACGTAATTGACGATATAAAGACTGTACCCCTCCATACCCTGTTTTAGGATTATACTAAATGTGCTAAAATCTCTGGTAACACCTTTTTCTTCATCTCTTTAATATAGACCAATCTAGAATAGCGTTTTTAGTCCTTTTGGTTGTCTTTGGAGTTAAAGCAAAAGAAGAACCTTGAGGTGTGCTAAAACTTGAAGCCTCCTGAAACCCGGTATCGTCGTAGTCATCATCATATTCAGTCAACATAGGTCTAGGAGTACTGATTTTCCTGGCTTTTCCATAGCTTTTATAATGTTTGGATTCTGTATATAATCTTTAGGTACTTTGGTTTCTTTTAAAGCTTGGGCATATTCGTCTGTCCCTATAGGAGAAGCAAACCCTTTGCGGGACTTAGTTTTCATGGTATTAGTGACTAGATCCACAATGTTAGAATCAGGAATCATTTTTCCTCGATAACTGATTTCTCCATCGTCATTCCATTTTAAGACTTTAGTTTTCTTAAGATGTTCTAAGAGAAGCCCTGCTTTCTTTTGCATTTTATTACTAACACTTTTAATGACTTGCTCTTCTAATTCTGAAGAACTGGGTTCAGCCTCAGCCTCAGCAGCAGCAGCAGCAGCACCAGCACCAGCATCTCCTTCCTCTTGGACGGTAACAGGCTTGGGTATGATCTTTTCCTTTCCCTTCGCTACGAGCTTGACGTAAATAATTTCGATACCTGAATAATTGATGGCCATACAAAGCTGCTTTTTCTTCAGGGGTCAAATCTGCTCTCGTTTCAATCTGATCTAATTGTTGTCCTAATCCAATGGCCGCTTGGAATTCGGGCGATTTAGGTAATTTACCTTTTAATTCTAATAACATGGTCTCAGGAACTAAAACCATTTTACGACTCATTTTGACAAGATTTTTCTTAAAACTAAAGTAAGAAGAGAGCCTCCTTTTTGTTTCAACAATAAAGTTCTTCTTTTTTTTATTACTCTGGGGTTTAACTAACTGTCTCAAGATGTGTTTCTTAGTAGAGAGTTCTTGCTTCTGAGAAGGGGAAAGAGGAATATTGCCTTTTAGTAAGTTATAAACAATCTCACAAATCCTATGAATGCAATCATTACTGCAATGTTTTAAAACTTGATTTTTTTAATTCACCTGAACTTTCAGGAGACATTAACACTTGAAACACAGGCATATGGGGTTTCAATCTACATTCACAAGAATTATTTTTACCCGCTTTTTTGACTGCTTTCTTGGTCCCCTTTTTAAGGTCTTCCGTTTCCAACGGAAGACCTTATTGTTTTCTTACTGTTTCTTATTAAGGTCTTCCGTTTCCAACGGAAGACCTTATTGTTTTCGTACTGTTTCTTATTATTAAAGTCTTCCGTTTCCAACGGAAGACCTTATTGTTTTCGTACTGTTTCTTCTTCTTCTTCTTCTTCTTCTTCTTATTTTTTTCAACATTTTTGTGCACGCGATTTCTCGAAAACTATTCGGCCGATTTTGACCATTTTTTCACAGATGATTGCCAGTGGTCATAGTTCTAGATGTTTTTTGAAATTTTGAAATCGACACTTCCGGTTCCGATTTACGGCCGATTTTGTAAGTTTTTACGACCAATTTTGTGCAGACATAAACTCAGAGACTATCAGAGATATAAATATGAAATTTCCAGGATAGGTAGACCATAGTTGGAAGTTGTGCAGAATGTAGTTTTTTGGCGCCAGTGGCGCCATTTCTTTGAGGTCGTTTAGGCACGAAAATTGGGAACGAATCTCGAATCAAAATTTTCACACGTTTTGATCTATACCTTTTTATCCTTTGATATTTTGTTAAGACATATAAAATAAAAGTGGTAGAGTATGAAAAGTGCTTTCCAAAAAATCAAGAAAAAGGGGCTGGCCCCTTTAATTAGGGGCCAAGACACTCGTAAAGTCTATTACAAATAACTTAAAAACAATAAAAATTTTGTAATGTATTATAGTAGGAAAGTTGTTGATCGTAACAATATCTATCTGAAAACCTATTGCTACGCCCACTTATGACGTAATTACGGATTTTAAGGGACCAAAGTTCTCAAACTTTGACACAATATATCTAGAGAACGAGACATATTTTGTTAAGCATTGTAGAAGAGAAAATGCTTGTATTGATGTTTTAAAATTGATTCCACTAATCAAAACACCAATGTCTGTCCCCATTTAGGATCTAGAGGGCTGGACCTAAAATACTCAATCATTTGTATCTCAAAAACGAACAACAATTTAAGATGAGTGTAAGAACAAAAAATGTTAGTATTTGAGAGACCTTTCGTATGAAATCAAGAAAAAAGGGCTGGCCCTTTTAATTAGGGGCCAAGAGACTCGTAAAGTCCATTACAAATAACTTAAAAACAATAAAAATTTTGTAATGCATTATAGAAGCAAAGTTGTTGATCGTATCAATATCTGTTTCAAAAAATCATTTCCACGCCCATTTATGACGTAATTAGGGATTTTCAGGGGTCAAAGTTCTCAAATTTTGATACAATATTTCTAGAGAACGAGACATATTTTTTAAGCATTGCAGAAGAGAAAATGTTTGTATTAATGTTTTAAATTGATTCTACTAATCAAAACACCAATGTCTGTCCCCATTAAGGATCTACAGGGCTGGCCCTTAAAATATTCAATCATTTGTATCTCAAAAACGAACAACAGTTTAAGATGAGTGTAAGAACAAAAAATGTTAGTATTTGTGAGACCTTTCGTATGAAATCAAGAAAAAGGGGCTGGCCCTTTTAATTAGGGGCAATATCTGTTTGAAAAAATCATTGCCACGCCCATTTATGACGTAATTAGGGATTTTTAGGGGCCAAAGTACTTAAACTTTGACACAATATATCTAGAGAACGAGACATATTTATTTAACCGTTGCAGAAGAGAAAATGTTTGTATTAATGTTTTAAATTGATTCCAGTAATCAAAACACCAATGTCTGCACCCCATTAAGGATCTACAGGGCTAGCCCCTAAAATATTCAATCATTTGTATCTCAAAAAACGAACAGCAATTTAAGATGAGTGTATGAACAAAAAATGTTAGTATTCGTGAGACCTTTCGTATGAAACCAAGAAAAAGGGGCTTACCCTTTTAATTAGGGGCCAAGAGACTCGTACAGTCTCTGACAAATAACTTAAAAACGATCAAGATTTTGTAATGCATTATAGAAGCAAAGTTGTTGATTGTGACATTATCTATCTGGAAAAGTCATTGCCACACCCATTTATTTAGTAATAATATATTTATACATTAGCTGAAAGGGGGGGGGGTTATTTCTGAAATTATATCGATTATTCATCGTATCATTTCAAACAAATCGGAAGGAAGACCTACTCGTTACTCGTAACGAGATCGTATCTAGTTATTTTTTTTTCCCCAAATTTTGTGCACTCGATTTCTCGAAAACTATTCAACCGATCTCGGTCATTTTTTCACAGATCATTGAACGTAATCTAAACTTCATACATATTTTTCATTTTTTGGGTCGTCACTTCCGGTACCGATTTATCGGCCATTTTGTTATTTTTGACGACTCATTTTGTGCAGCTATAAACTCAAAAACTATCAGAGATATCACTATGAAATTTTTAGGATAGGTAGACTATAGTTTGAAATTGTGCAGCATGTATTTGTTTTACGCCAGTGGCGCCATTTCTTGGAGCTCGCCTAGGCACGAATATTGGGTACGAATTTTGATTCAAAATTTTGATACGTTTTGATCTGTATCCTATTATTAGTTGATATTTTGTTAAGACATATAGAATAAATGTAGTAGAGAATCAAAAGTTTTTTCCAACAAAATCAAGAAAAAGGGGTTGGCCACTTAAATTAGGGGCCAAGACACTCGTAAAGTCTATTACAAATAACTAAAAAACGATAAAGATTTTCTAATGCATTATAGAAGCAAAGTTGTTGATCGTAACAATATCTAACAGAAAAAATCATTGCCACGCCCATTTATTACATAATTAGGGATTTTTAGGGGCCAATTACTTAAAATTTGATGGAATATATCTAGAAAAGAAAACATATTTTGTTAGGCATTGTAAAAGAGAAAATGCTTGCATTGATGATTCTAATCGATTCCACTATTCAAAACACCAATGTATGTCCCCATTAAGGATCTAGAGGGCTGGCCCCTAAAATATTCAATCATTTGTATCTCAAAAATGAACAACAATTTTAGATAGGTGTAAGAACAAAAAATGGAAGTATTCATAAGACCTTTCGTATAAAATCAAGAAAAAGGGGTTGGCCCCTTAAATTAGGGGCCAATAGACTCGTAAACTGTTTTACAAATAACTTAAAAACGATAAAGATTTTCTAATGCATTATAGAAGCAAAGTTGTTGATCGTAACAATATCTAACAGAAAAATATAGGTGTAAGAACAACAAATGTTAGTATTCGTGAGACCTTTTCAACAAAATCAAGAAAAAAGGGCTGGCCCTTTTAATTAGGGGCCAAGAGACTCGTTAACTCTGTTACAAATAATGTAAAAACAATCAAGATCTTGTAATGCATTATGGAAGCAAAGTTGTTGATCGTAACAATATCTATTTGAAAAACTCATTGCCACGCCCATTTATGACGTAATAAGGAATTTCTAGGGGCCAAAGTTCTAAAACTTTGACACAATATATCTAGAGAACGAGACATATTTCTTAAGCATTGTAGAAGAGAAAATGCTTTATTGATAATTATAATCGATTTCATTATTTGAAACCCCAATGTCTGTCCCCATTAGAGATGTGCAGGGCTGGCTCCTAATATATTCAATCGCTTTTATCTCAAAAAATGAACAACAATTTGAGATGGGTGTACGAACAAAAAATGTAAGTATTTGAGAGATCTTCCGTATGAAATGAACAAAAATGATGGCCCCTTTATTTGGGGGTCAATAGACTCGTAAAGTCAATTACAAATAACTTAAAAACGATAAAGATTTTGTAATGCATTATGCAGAAGAGAAAATGCTTGTATTGATTATTTAAATCGATTCCACTAATCAAAACACCAATGTTTGTCCCCATTAAGGATCTACAGGGCTGGCCCTTAAAATATTCAATCATTTGTATCTCAAAAATGAACAACAATTCTAGATGGGTGTAAGAACAAAAATTGTTAGTATGCTTGAGACCTTTCGTATGAAATTAACAGAAAGGGGCTGGCCCCTTAAATTAGGTGCCAAGACCCTCTCAAAGTCTTTTACACATAACTTAAAAACGATCAAGATTTTGTAATGCATTATAGAAGCAAAGTTGTTGATCGTAATAATATCAGTTTGTAAAACTCATTTCCCCACCCATGATGATATAATTAGGGCTTTTAAGGAACTAAAATCTTAAATCTTAAATGTGCTGAATGTGAAAAAGCAAAACACTCTGTTAAGCTTTGTAAAGGATATTGACAATCGTATACATTATCTGAAAGGAAGGGGTTGAGGGGGAAATTGAAATTTCATTAATATTTTAATCGTATCGTTTAACATATTGAACGGAAGACCTACTCGTTACTCGTAACGAGATCGTATCTAGATCGTATCTAGTTAAGGTCTTCCGTTTCCAACGGAAGACCTTATTGTTTTCGTACTGTTTCTTATTAAGGTCTTTCGTTTCCAACGGAAGACCTTATTGTTATTGCTTTGTTTCTTTTTCACTATTATTATTATTTTTTTTTTCTGTCACGTTTTCTCAAAAACGCTTCAGCCGATTTTCATGAAATTTTCAGATCTCTTTCAGGACAAAATTCGTAAGAAAATTACATGGGTTTTTTTTGATCGTCACTTCCGGTCCCGAGATTTTGAAGATTTTATGTTTTTGCTTGTTCACGATTTTTATCAGAAAGTTTTTAAGATAAAACTTTCAAATTTTCAGGGATGATAGAGAGTCTTTGGCCGCAGTGCCCTTCGCATATCCGAACGTCTGCCGTTACTTCCGGTCGTCAGCGGATGGAAACAAAAAACAGTTATTTTTCAACTTTTTTGTTTTAAAATTTTATAATGTTTGAAGTCGATAGAGACGCGTTCAAAACTTCAGAATATGAAACCCGTTTTAAAATCGATCCATGCATTCTCGAGATTTTAGGCTCCAAAGTCTTGAAGCGAGAGTCCGCGTAGCTCAGTCGTTAGAGTGGTGGACTTGTGCCCAGGCGACCCGGGTTCAGTTCCCGAGTGTCGAACGTTTTTTCTTTCTTAACTGTGGTTTGTTTTACGATTTTATCTTGAAAATGATGGTTTAAAATGTTTTCCGTTTAAATTTTATCATAAATCAAAATAATATCGGGGTTTTTTTCAGTACAAATATAGAGCCCGGTTAGAAATACCGTTAATTTCCTGCTTTGTGACAGTCTTTTTTTATCAGCAGCTATCTAAATTCAGACGCTCGTAGCATCGCCGGCATCAAAGTCATGCCGCCGAAGCACCCCTGTAATACGACCGCATTAGAGCTCGCCGGATCGCTTTGCCGGCATCAAAGAAATGCCGCCATCTCAATGACTGTGTGCACACAACAATTAGCGCTGCAGGTAGGAAATAACCGTTCTCCTGACAATATGCTTATGTTTCAATTATAATACGTGACTTTAAACTGAGAGTTGTTTAATGTTTCTCCACATACGTGGATACAAGCATGCATGTATACATGCGTTTATTGACAAATGTTTTTTTACATTCACCTCTCTCTCTCTCTCTCTATCTCTCTCTCTCTCTCTCTCTCTCTCTCTCTCTCTCTCTCTCTCAGTCAAGTCATGAGCAGTGAATGTCTGAACTCTACGATGTCATGTGGTGATAACGAACTGTGTTCAAACTCATCATTTCAAAGAAAAAAAAATACATAACACCATCAGAGTATACACTGATCAAAACAATTCGTTGAAACTTTTCTAAAGTTGTAGCCTTGCTTGTGCGTAGTTCTCTAACCTATATTGGATTCAAGGGTCAACCCAGAAAGATGTCGATACTAAATATTAAGTTGTTTTCCAATAAGCAAAAAAAAAGTTGCTTAGCCTAGATAAGAGCTCTCTCTCTCTCTCTCTCTCCTCTCTCTCTCTCTCTCTCTCTCTCTCTCTCTCTCTCTCTCCAAACTATTAAAAAAAAGTCATTCTAAACATGAGAATAATTTTAAATGTTAGTACATGTATAAATATGAAACATATTTGTTTTTCGACCCGCGGTTAGCTATTTTATCTATTTGTAATGCAGTTGCATCGTTGAAACCTGATTCACTGTTGTTGCGGCGGAATGTCTTTAATGCCGCGAAGCGACCGAGGATCGAAATACGTCACAATACGGATTTTACAATATTGGTTTGACTTTTACATAGCGTTTTAGATATCCGGTATTGGTTTTGCTCTATGTTAAAGAGTTTTAAGAAATAGTAGAAAGAACAACTATCACTATAGTCTTTTTTAAGATGTATTCAAACGGAAGACCTCTTGTTGCTCGCAACGAGCGTCTAGTTAAGGTCTTCCGTTTCCAACGGAATAGACCTTATAGTTTTCGTACGATTTCTTCTTCTTCTTATTAGGTCTTTCCACCTTTCAGGTGAAAGACCTCTTGTTAGGTCTTTCCACCTTTCAGGTGAAAGACCTTTTGTATTTCTTATGTTTTTTATTATTATTATTATTATTTTTTTTTTTTCTTCTCTTTTTTTCCAGGGACAGCTTTTTTATTTCAAGAGATATTGAAACAATTTTTTCTTTATGCTATTGACCATAAAAAGTTATGGTACCAAATGACCCTTTGCTTAATAACTCCCAGAACTTACAAAGTTATTGCCCTTGTGTACGAAATGCTTGTTATCGCTACTCCTCTGAAACCATAAGAGATAGAGACTTAGAACTTTTACCAATGTCTTTAGTACACTTAGAGGGTTCTTCAATCTATTCATATCGAAAGGATCCGAGGCCCACTTCTAGTAGTTATTGCCCCTGAAAGTATTTAGATTTTCATAAAATCACTTCCAACTTTTTTATTATTAATCGTAGAGACTTTGGACCACTTGGGATGGAAGCGTCTACCTTGGCCGAACAAAATGACATAAAGGTCAAAGGTCAAGGTCATTTGGAAATCTCTTAATTAATGAGTTTTTAGATCTCCTTTGTTTAGGGTGGTAGAGAAAAACTTTCTCATGGAAATAGTATGACATCTTAAGACATTTTAAAATATAGCCCCTTAACTAATACCTTTGAATAATTACAGAGTTATTGCCCCTATGGTACGAAATGCTTGTTATCGCTACTCCTCTGAAACCATAAGAGATAGAGACTTGGAACTTTTACCAATGTCTTTAGTACACTTAGAGGGTTTTTCAATCTATTCATACCGAACGGATCTGAGGCCTCCTTCTAGTAGTTATTGCCCCTGAAAGTATTTAGATTTTCATAAAATC
>WFKH01003881.1:50254088-50270132 GCA_016163765.1 Magallana hongkongensis
GGCCCGTGGTTAGCTATTTTATCTATTTTGTAATGCAGTTGCATCGTTGGAACCTGATTCACTGTTGTTGCGACGGAATGTCTATGATGCCGGCGAAGTGACCGAGGATCGAAATATGTCACAATACGGATTTTACAATATTGTTTTGACTTTTACATAGCGTTTTAGATATCCGGTATTGGTTTTGCTCTATTTTAAAGAGTGTAAGAAATGGTAGAGAAGAACAACTATCTCTATAGTATTTTTTAAGGTGTATACAAACGGAAGACCTCTTGTTGCTCGCAACGAGCGTCTAGTTATTATTATTTTTTTTTCCAAATTTTGTGCACGCGATTTCTCGAAAACTATTCGACCGATCTCGCTCATTTTTTCACAGATGATTGGACGTAATCTAAACTTTATACATATTTTTCATTTTTTTTTTGTCGTCACTTCCGGTACCGATTTATCGGCCATTTTGTAATTTTTGACGACTCATTTTGTGCATCTATTAACACAGAAACTATCAGAGATATCACTATGAAATTTTTAGGATATGTAGACTATAGTTTGAAGTTGTGCAGCATGTATTTGTTTTAAGCCAGTGGCGCCATTTCTTGGAGCTCGCCTAGGCACGAAAATTGGGTACGAATTTTTATTCAAAATTTTGATACGTTTTGATCTGTATCTTTTTATCAGTTGATATTTTGTTAAGACATATAGAACAAATGTAGTAGAGAATCAAAAGTTCTTTTCAACAAAATCAAGAAAAAGGGGCTGGCCACTTAAATTAGGGGCCAAAAGACTCGCAAGGTCTATTAGAAATAACTAAAAAACGATAAATATTTTATAATGCATTATAAAAGCAAAGTTGTTGATCGTAACAATATCTAACATGAAAAATCATTGCCACGCCCATTTATAACATAGTTAGGGATTTTTAGGGGCCAAAGTACTTAAACTTTGACGCAATATATCTAGAAAAGGAAACATATTTTGTTAGGCATTGTAGAAGAGAAAATGCTTGCATTGATGATTCTAATCGATTTCACTAATCAAAACACCAATGTATGTCCCCATTAAGGATCTAGAGGGCTGGCCCCTAAAATATTCAATCATTTGTATCTCAAAAATGAACAACAATTTGAGATAGGTGTAAGAACAAAAAATGGAAGTATTCATAAGACCTTTCGTATAAAATCAAGAAAAAGGGGCTGGCCCCTTAAATTAGGGGCCAATAGACTCGTAAACTGTATTACAAATAACTTAAAAACGATAAAGATTTTGTAATGCATTATAGAAGCAAAGTTGTTGATCGTAACAATATCTAACAGGAAAAACCATTGCCACGCCCATTTATTACGCAATTAGGGATTTTTAGGGGCCAAAGTACTTAAACTTTGAAGCAGTATATCAAGAGAAGGAAACATATTTTGTTAGGCATTGTAGAAGAGAAAATGCTTACAATGATAATTCTGATCGATTCTACTAATCAAAACACCAATGTCTGTCCCCATTAGGGATCTACAGGACTGGCCCCTAAAATATTCAATCAATTGTATCTCAAAAATTAACAACCATTTTAGATAGGTGTAAGAACAAAAAATGTAAGTATTCATAAGACCTCTCGTAAAAATCAAGAAAAAGGGGCTGGCCCCTTAAATTAGGGGCCAATAGACTCGTAAACTCTCATACAAATAACTTAAAAACGATAAAGATTTTGTAATGCATTATAGAAGCAAAGTTGTTGATCGTAACAATATCTAAAAGAAAAAATCATTGCCACGCCCATTAATGACGAAATTAGGGATTTTTCGGGGCCAAAGTACTTGAACATTGACGCAATATATCTAGAGAAGGAAACATATTTTGTTAGGCATTGTAGAAGAGAAAATGCTTGCATTGATGATTCTAATCGATTCCACTAATCAAAACACCAATGTCTCTCCCCATTAAGGATCTAGAGGGCTGGCCTCTAAAATATTCAATCATTTGTATCTCAAAAATGAACAACAATTTGAGATAGGTGTAAGAACAAAAAATGTAAGTATTCATAAGACCTTTCGTATTAAATCAAGAAAAAGGGGCTGGCCCCTTTAATTAGGGGCCAAGACACTCGTAAAGTCTAATACAAATATCTTAAAAACGATAAAGATTTTCTAATGCATTATAGAAGCAAAGTTGTTGGTCATAACAATATCTAACAGAAAAAATCATTGCCACACCCATTTATTACGTAATTAGAGATTTTTAGGGGCCAAAGTACTTAAACTTTGACGCAATATATCTAGAGAAGGAAACATATTTTGTTAAGCATTGATGAAGAGAAAATGCTTACATTGATGATTCAAATCGATTCCACTAATCAAAAAACTAATATTTGTCCCCATGAAGGATCTAGGAGGCTGGCCCCTAAAATATTCAATCATTTGTATCTCAAAAATGAACAACAATTTAAGATAGGTGAAGGAACAAAAGTTGTTAGTATTCGTGAGACCTTTCGAATAAATTTAAGATAAAGGGGCTGGCCCCTTTAATTAGGGGCCAATAGACTCGCAAACTCTATTACAGATAACTTAAAAACGATCAAGATTTTGTAATGCATTATAGAAGCAAAGTTGTTGATCGTAACAATATCAGTTTGTAAAACTCATTTCCACACCCATTGATGACATAGTTAGGGATTTTAAGGTACTAAAATCTTAAATCTTTAATGTGGTCTATGTGAAAAAGCAGAACATTTTGTTAAGCATTGTACAGGATATTGACAATCGTTCCACATTACCTGAAAGGAAAGGGGTTGATTGGGAATTCTGAAATTTCATTAATATTTTAATCGTATCGTTTAACATATTGAACGGAAGACCTACTCGTTACTCGTAACGAGATCGTGTCTAGTTATTATTTTTTTTTTTTCCACAAATTTTGTGCACGCGATTTCTCGAAAACTATTCGACCGATTTCGGCCATTTTTTCTCAGATGATGAGACTTAATATGAACTTCATACATTTTTGATATTTTTTCTGTCGTCACTTCCGGTACCGACGTATCGGCAGTTGTGTACATTTTTACGACCTATTTTGTGCAGAGGTGATCTCAGAAACTATTAGAGATATGACTATGAAATTTTCAGGATATGTAGACTATAGCTTGAAGTTGAGCCCTATTAAGTTTTATGCCATTTCTTTGAGCTCAAGGAGGCACGAAATTTGGGTACGAATTTTGTTCTTCTTTTTTCCCCCTTTTTTCTTCGGAACAATATCTCCTAGATGACTAAATAGAATTTCCTGAAATTTTCAGGAATTATAGATTGTGATAATATCTCCAGGCGCCTTTTTTATTTTTGTAAAAATTCATTTCCGGTCGACCGATTTCCTGTCCCACGACATGAACCTTGTTTCCTCAAATTCTCAGAAACGACAAGGACTTGAACATCCAAACTTTGTAGGATGATAGACCAAAGTCAGTAGACGTGTTTCAACTATTTTGATTTGTTCGTCGTAACTTCCGGTCGTCACCGGGAGTAATTAAAAAATTATTTTTTTTACGTCATTAAGTTATTTTACATAGAATGAGTATATTAGTATAAATCTTTACGTATGTCATCTATGCGATGTTGAATAAACCAAAAAGTTCCGCTTCCGGTGAGATCTCAAAGATCTCAGGTAGCTTTTTTTTAACAAATGTTTTACCCGCGAGATCACAGAAAGTGCAAGTGATCAAGACACGAAACTTACATGATGATAGACATTTGATAGAAAATTCGTTTAACTGCTTTCATTTTGTCAACCGTCACTTCCGGTCCTCACCGGAAGGTTTAAAACAAATCAAGTTGTTTAAAGTTTAACTCTTTTTTGTTGACAATTTTAGTTGAATAAATAAAGAATAAAGTACAGTTGTCTAATGTTCAAGAAATAGTTACTTTTATTTTGACTGTGCACTTCCGTTTGTCCGTTTCCTATCAAGAGACAAAAAAACATTGACTCCACGAGATCTCAAAAACGGTGACGACTTGTACAACCAAACTTTGTGGGATGATAGCCCTATGTATCTATCTGTGTTTACATTATTTTGTTTGATTCGTCTAACTTCCGGTCGTCACTGGAAGCACTTCAAAAATTATTTTTTTCCCTATTTTATTTATTTTACATGGAATGAATATATCAGTATAAAATCTTATGTATGTAAACTATAAAATGTTAAATAAGCAAACATATTCTACTCAAGGTGAGATATATCGAATATCTTAGGTAGCTTTCCTTTTTACAAATTTGATACCCGCGAGGTTTTAGTCACTGTAAGTGATTGAGACACGAAACTTTAATGAATGATAGACATGTGATTGAAGATGTGTTTTACGGGTTTAAATTGTCAACCGTCACTTCCGGTTCTCACCAAACAATTCATGTTTTAACAAGTTTAACAGACTTGTTTGGGTGTTCATCTAGCGTGATAAACGGTGATGTACACTTGGCAAATGTACAAGAAATACCAGCATTTATTTTCATTTATCACTTCCGTTCGTCCGTTTCCGGTCCCGAGACCAAAAACCTAATTTCAACGAGATTTCAGACTTAGCAGAAAGTATCAATATTTCATATCATATAAAACAAATCGGACGGAAGACCTACTCGTTACTCGTAACGAGATCTAGTTCTTCTTCTTATTATCTGAAGCCATGATCAAAAACTGACAAAAAATTCCTCCTTAGTTGTCTTTTATAGCATGATCAAAACATTCCTATTGGAGCATATGGACCATCGCTATCATTTCTTGGTCTTCTTTTTAACGGGGCCATGGTCTTGCTTTAGGGTGATCTCTATGGATATGCCCTTCTAATTCTCCTTCAGATCTATATACCTTATTACATTCTGGACAAAGATACCTTTTTGCTTTAGATTTGGTAAGCCCCAAAGTAAAATTAGAAATGTCTGGGACAGGTACAATATTCCTTTGAACTGGAGCTATACTCTGAGTATGACTTTGAATCCAAGCGGGATTATGAGCGGTAGCAATGTGCCGGTCGAAATTTTCTTTCAATCTCCATCATGGGGACAAACATATTTTAAATGGGGCGATTCAGAGGGAGACTTTTTTGACTTTTTTTTTTTAATTTCAGAGAGGGTCTACGCTTAGGAGTGGGGGATGCTCGTAAAGGGGAAAAAGGAAGAATATCCTGAAACAGAGAGAGAGCTTGCGTGGCTTTGATGGGGGTAGAAGTCATTACATTATCTGAAGTTCTGGCGACTCCTATGGGTCCTTGCATGGCCCTTTCCATTTTCTGAACAGCTTTATCATCGATGTAGGGAATAGTTTTATCTAAATCTGTTTGATTTTCATGATAGGAGTTCACTTGATCTTGAATCCCATCCGGTAACTGTTTTTTCATTGCTAGGGTTCTAGGGGCTCGATCTTGATGATATCGATCTGTTTGATCTTGACGATGTAAATCAACTTGTTCCTGTACCCAATCAGGTAAGTCTTTTCTAAAATGTGGGGTCTTCACAAAATCTTTTTTTTTCAATTTCTTTTTCTCCCTAGACATCCACCCTGGATTGAGATTTACTCCTACCACACTCTTTAATTTACGTTTTTTAGGTTTAGCAATTCTCTCTTTATTCAAATTCCATTTTAATAAATTACGAATGATGACCCCTCCCAAGAATCCCGCTCCTCCTCGTTTTAATATGGCTTTCAATCTATTATCTTCATTCGCTTTTTTATTGGCAATGGTTTTCAAATCCTCCCGATGTTTCTCGATAAAACGTTGAGTCTGTTTATCAACAGGAATAGACCCCCTCAGTAAATTCTTAGCCCCAATCAAAAACCATTTCAATAAAGTCTTACGACTCAATTCGATGATTTCTTGTCTTTTTTGAGGATCTATTTCTCCTTGTAAAAGTTTCAGGAGTCTCAAAAGTTTATTTTGTCTTGCCATGATGTCCTATATCGTAATGATGGTCACCACCTTATGGGCCCATTATTTATATTCCCTGGGCATGTAACCGACTAAATCCTCAAACATTCGACTTCTCAATCTCAATTCGTCGGGAGTTTGTGGACTTAAATCCACTAACATATACCCGTGAGGAACACGAGTAGCATCTAAATAAGCAGACATTAAATTCGGCATATCTATTTGTCGACTCGATACCGTGATTTGAGATTTATCTCTAGGATTTTTAAACAGCACCATTTAATGAGTATTCAAACTAATCGTGCGGTGTTGAACGGCTCGATCAAGCACATTCTGAGTAATGTAAATCACACTAGTATTGCGATGATGAGCTTTGCGAGTAAACCAATCGACAATAGATTCGATGGCTTTCCCTCCCATCATATCATCAAAAATTAAAAGGTGACGGACACTAAAATCAGCTACTAACTCCTCGTCGTCTTCTGGAATATTACGAATAAATTGAACTTTTTTCGGGGGGAAGGGATATCCAATGTTTATTTAATATTAACTTTTTAACAAATTCTGTTTTCCCCGATTTAGAAGGACCCGCTACGACCATAGTAAATTCGTGTTTTAATTGAAAAGGAGAGAGTGACTCGTAAGAATAAGTGTTCGTGTATGAGGGAAGTGAGACTGGTGTTCATATTTTATTTCTATTTGCAACGTAATAAAAAGCAACTTTTCTAAAAATATGGGTGGCCCTTAAAAGGGCCGTTGGGTCTTTTTCTTTTTTTCTCTGCTCAAAATTCCCCACGGAACCGGCACACTGGGCAGGTATTTATAATCTGGTAGACACCTACCACGCAAGTGCAGCACACTTTCATTGTATGGCAGTTCTTACATTGCACTTGAAGGTGCTCCTCTTCGCCATAGCATATTACGCACTCGCCTCTTCTCTCTTTATCCGCTTTTAAGCCCCAGCTAGGTAAAATAGTAAGGTGCGTACGTAGATCCAAGGGGTGACGTGTATGGCTATAAAGTTCTAACATTACGTCAGGAGATGGCGTCCTTGGAGGCGGTGAGCTAGCTGCAGATGATAAACTCAGGCTCAAAGCAGATCGTGTGCTGGCGGAAGATGGTGAGCTCACTGGAGATGGTGTTCCGGTCGCTGCTGGCATTGGAAACGGCCTGGGGAGGGTTGCCATGAAATCCTGAAACAAATTCCTAGGTCGAGTGGCGCTAGGAATTGTCCGGAAGGCCGATCCCTCAGATGGAATGGCGTCAGGTCTAGAGATGGGAGGAGACGGAGCAGCTCTTCTTTCCCGTGGTCTTGGTCTTGGTCTTGACTGAGTGGGGGACGGAGCAGGTCTTCTTCTCCGATGTGGTGTTGATAGACGGGGGGAGCCAGCAAGTCTTCTTTGTGGCCACACTTCTCCATGCATCCCAAGGTCGAAACCCGTTTAAAGTGGGCGATGATGGTAACGGGCACTCAGGGCACTCAAATTGGTGGCCCTGCGTCAACACATACCTGGCGGCTATGTTCACTCGCAGCTGCAGAATGCTCAGGTTGATCAGGCGCAAGGATATCCAGAATATCATGGCTCCTACCGAAAACGGGGGGGGGGGGGGGGGGGGTCCTGGTTCCTAAAGCGCTCGGGGGCCAACCTTTCCATGGTAGTCCGATCGAGATCCTCCAAGGGAATGATTCCATTAGGAGCTAAATCTAGGCCACTGACATTCGGAGCGGGGTTGTCACGGGGCTGTTTGATTTGAGTGGTCTGGTAAGATACCCTATCATAGTCATCACGGGCCCCGTTCCACTCATAATTCCAAAGTTCAAGAACATGTCTATGGAATCGCCGAGGATGAATTGCCGGCACAGGATAATATCGTCTACTCATCATGAAGCGAAGCTGATGTACTAGGTAACTAGTGAGGTGCGGGGACAGAGAGCCCCGATATTTATGCCGAGAAGGAGAAGCTAAAGAAAAAGAGGGGAGTTAAACCAAAAGGCCCGCGAAATAATAAAAAAGGGGAGGAGTTAAACCAAAACCCCCGCGAAATTAGCAAAAAAGGGGGACAGTTACCTAGCTACCCAGAGTTCATGTACCGAGAATCGACACCCATGTCTTTCAGCACGTGCTATGACGTCATATTTTATTTGACTAACTCTTTATGTCCTCAATATTGACCTGTCTCTGTCTTTCATTTATGATAGAACAAAAACATAAGATATTCTGACAATAAAACAAAATTTTATTCTGTTTTTTTTTTTACAACAGTAAAAATCATTTTAAGACAAATAATTATACAACTTTTTAAAAAAGGTTCAATTAGGTAGCCAGTCTCTTGAATCCGTCGCTCAAATCGGCTCCGATCGACCGCAGCAGTCATCCATTCACTGGTCCGATCTTCGTGTGGGACTTCAAGAATTTCCAATTTCGGGTTAAATCTTACCCGCTGGTCCCGTCCCTTAGGGTGACTCCCGGTTTCTTCAGATCTGTTTTCAGTTTCATGAACGCAAATTCCAACGAGGCAATCTTCATGTTGTCGATCTGTCTGATTACGTGTAAACACTCTATCCCTTTTCGGCTGAACATTCTCCTTAAACAATCCCAAGTTTGAAATTCTTTCCAGGAAATTCCGGTCATATTCTCCAGTAAATGAATTTCGGCTCCCTCTCCAACCCAATAAAGCGTAATTAGTCTTCCGGGAGTGGGTCTTTCGGCTATATGCACCAGTACTTTCTGAAGAGCTTCCAGACTCTCGATTCTTGAAGTCACATCTGTAATCTCTAATAATTTCTTCTGTTTCTCCTCGTCTATCGTTGTGTTCCATCTGGTCACAAACAAATTCCCTTCAAATTAATAAGAAGACAAATCACACATCATCGTTTTAATTTCAAAATGAACAAAAACACTATATTATATACCCTCCGATTACATCACTTTTGTTATTTTTAGAATTTGTTTACCATAACTCATACCCCCCCCCCCCATTTCAACACCTGACACCTGTTTTACAATGACTCATCATGAGTCACGCGCTGTTTTTTTTTTCAGCACCTGACACCTGCAAGTATTGCGCAATGACCCCCGAGGTACATTTTGTCATCACTTCCCCCAGAGGGGAGTATATAATAGAGCGTTTTTCTTAAACAAAATTGAGTCATAAACTAAAAAATCATGGACTACGATTCATCTCTCTTTACACAAACACAGGATCCCATTGACTTAGAAATGGCAGCATTCAGAGATGATCCCCCGCCCATGAGCAAAGAAGACTTCGGGATTATTACTACCACTCAAGAAGGAATCCTGAATACCCTGCAAATCATGAGCAATGAAATTGCTAACCATACAGATATCATTCTGAAGAAAATTAAAGACCTGCAAACTCCGCAACCTGACAAAGTAGAATATAAAAAAGAAAAAATAAACTACTGACAGCGACGAAGAAAAAAACCCAAAATATGTCTGCTTTACCTGCGGAGAACCAGGCCACTGTTCTCCTAACTGCCCTCAAAAGGGCAAAAAAAGAAAAGAAAACAAAAAACCGACCATCAAAAGTAACGAATGCTTCAATTGCGGGCAAATAGGACACTGGGCAAATAAGTGCCCCAACAAACAAAAAGGTTATTGCTACACATGACATGAAGAAGGACATTTTACCAAAGACTGTCCTTATCACGACTCTGGCTTCGAAGAAAAACAAATACCCCAAAGAATTAAAAAAGTGCCTGCTAAACCTGCAGAGAATCTGGCCATTGGTCTAGAGAATGCCCTAATTGGGGACCGGATCCTACTCCAATTTCAGATATAGAAGAGGATGAACCTCCAAAAAAGGTAATGAAAATCACTAAGGAAAAAAAAAAGGGGGGGGGGGTAAGGAAACCGAAAAAAGAAGATTGGGACGAAGAATTGAAAAAAAACAACAAAAAATACCGGGCAGAATGAAAAGAATTAACAAAGAAAACGTCTTCGTTGAGGAACCTGATCTGGATTAAAAAAACCCAGGACCCATTATTTTTCAGTGTAAATACGTTCGGACTTTAAAACTTTAACTCTTTAAAAAAAATTGTTCAATTTGTTCATTTACTATTTGTGTGTTCCAATAAAATGTTCAAACTGTCAACACTGCCTTTTATGACGTCATAATGCGGGGCTAGTTTTTTTACCTCAATATTGACCTTTGACCCCCAAGTGCACTCAGTTGACCCCCTATCTAGGCGTCTAATACTACTGACGTCATTACATTCATTTACATAACAAAACTATAAGCCTACAAAAATGTTATTAATTTCACTACACTCTCCTTAGTTAGAATAATCTAACTGTGTCTCGGGACAGGCCCTCACCACAGTTAGAATGCCTCCCATATACCCGTAATGTAGCAAAAAAATGCAGAATCGCTCCGAAACGATTTTGGAGAAAATTAATGAAGTTTCATTGAAAATAACAGTCAAATTAATCATTACATTACATAACGTAGATACCTTTTATCTAAAAATTTAATCCATATAATGGACAAATTCAACACTTTTTCGCCAACGTTTTTACTCGCTTCAAATTTACTCACCATGTTAACATTCGGAATTCTCGGGATTGTAAAATGTAAAATCCAAAAAATCAAGATGATTTCCGGAATTTTTTAAAGATTTTTCGTTGATTTTTAATTAGCGAAGCTTAATTGAGAAATAATAAAAACGAACTAGAGCAGAGCTCGTTGCAAAGCAACGATTAGGTCTTCCGTTGTTACTGCGAGTTGAAAATATATATGATTTGGTGTCAAACGATTATAATGACTAAATTTTTTTTCAGTTCTGCTTTCGTTATGGAAACATGTTGTGATTGAAAGCTTGTATGGAAACATGTTTTGAAAAAGACCGGAAGATGTTTTGAAAATGTTTTTAGGTAAACTATTTGTCGAACACAGTTTGTGTAATCGTTTCAGAAATTATTTAAACAATGAGAAGTTTAATGGCGAGTATAATTTTTAAAAGGTAGCAAGCATTGTTATATACATGAACTCATGATTCATGTCAAAAATTGTATTTTTTAAAAGAAATCCGCATACAAAACACATAACCGTTTCTTTAAGAAAACTTCTGCATTTTAATCTTTCTAAATGTTTGAAGGTTATGTGCAAGTTTGAAATTGTTGCGTGCTGTTTAAATTTAGTAATTAGTCAAAATTGATGAAAATTTCGATACAGAAGTGTGTGTCGTCTGATATTATCTAATGATACGTGTAGACTTGGACATTCAAAATAATAATCAGCTATCAAAGATCAGCGGGAGAATTTTTGCAAAAGTGAGCGTCTAAATTTTACACCAGATTGTGCTATTTCATAGAGACACCGCTATGTAATTTTGAATTGAATATTAACCTTATTTACAAAAATGAATATTACTTCTCTCAACAATGCAATAATACGCAAAACCCTTATTTTCATGTCAGTTTTTTCTTCTTTATCAGATCAAAAGTAATTCTCTCGGAGAAAGATTACTTATGTATTTAGAAAAAAAAAACGGGAGAGATTTTTATAAAATAGGCGGAAGATCATGTTATTACGATTTTTATTTTCATTTAAATTTAAATAAATGTGACAAAGGGGCATATTCGGTCGGATTTTTTGGGCAACATGTACATAAAGTAGATTCGACACACGTTCCATGTTTTTGTTTTGTTTGTTTGTGCTTTCTTCTGTTTTATTATAAATATATATCAAGAAACAAAAGTTCCGTAAAAATCGAAAATGTGCAGATTTAGAGGGGGTGATGTGTTTGTGACACGAATCCATGTTTTTATCCTAGGGTTAATCAGGGAGTTATTGTCTATTAGCAAACGAAAGCGGGTATACATGTTTCCATGTGAAGCTTTAAACTCTCATATTTCGCAATATTCAAACAATACTAAATTACAATTAGATTGATAAGATAATGACAAACAACATTTCCAGCGACAGCATTATCGAAATATTTACCGTTTTTTAGTTATAAAGCAAAGATTTTCCAGACGCGTAGATCGCTTGTTGAAGGGGCTAGTCCCTTTTGTATGGTCTCAAATAAAAGCCCTTAAAATTATGCATAACTTTTGTTCTATATATATTTAGGAAATATTTCAAATTAAAACGTTACAAAGCAAAAACATGAGTAAAATTTAGCAATTTTCAAAACATAGATTTCGATTTAAGAATTCGAGTGTTATAATTGGAAAAAACTAAGATACAAAAATCAGAGGACAACGTTCAAAGTGTCAATATTAGATTTTTAACTTTAAATTATCTGCTACGGACCATTCCGGAGCCTTTGTCTGGAAACGAATGCCCCTAAAATTTTAGAAAAAGGGGAATAACTCAAAACCGGAAGTTGCGATTTTTTTTTTGTGCTATAGAAACTAAATTGAATTTACAATATACCCTGAAAATTTGAATGAAATCGGATGATAAACAAATAAGTTATTGAGCTTTAAAAAACGTCTAGAAGAGAATAACAATAAGGAAGAATTACCATCAGAATCAGTATAAGGTCTTCCGTTGGAAACGGAAGACCTTAATTAGTTATCTTCAAGTACCAGTGATGTTTAAAATATACAAAACAAAATACAGTACTCTTCCGATTTATCGGTATTAAAGGCCAAAAACTCGAGTCCATTATTTTAATTTAGTAATATAGATTCTGGAGTAGACAAATTATAATATTGTAATAATGACCACCTCCCTGTCTGAAATCTTTCAAAAAGGACTATAAAACCTATAATTTTAGCGAAAAACTTATAAAAGTAGAGTGCATGACCTGATATTAAAAAGTGCAAGACTATGATAGAAAATAATTTTCCCATATTTATCAACTTTGAAGATAGGTTTTATGTGTAGATAAACTTAATCAAGGTGGCTAGTATACAGGTTTTTTTAAAACAACCTCTCATCCCCCATCCCCATGGGCAAACAGAAACTCTCCTGTGGGCATTTAAACCAAAAAAACCCCAACTTTATAATTCTCTCATATCTCATGTTTAAGCTTTGGAATATTCACCCTATTAATGAATATTACTACCATCTGGTATATATACCAACATCATTTTACATGTACTGCTTATCAGTGATTAAGCCAATTATTACTGACCCAGGGGCCATGCATTTCACAATTTGGTATAGGGCTTAATGGACATCATAACCATGCATTTAGTTTTTAACAAATATATAGGGGAGTAAAGAAGAAGATTTTCAAAGATTAAATACATTTTTACTATATGGTCATATTGGCCCCACATTAGAACCTGAACCCCTGACCCAGGGGATATGAATTTCACAGTTTTGGTAGAGGGCTTCATGGACATCATAATCATGCATTTAGTTTTTTCCTCACATGTATGGGAGTAGAGAAGAAGATTTTTTGAAATTAGGCTTTTTTTTGCATATTTGACCCCACCTGTGGCGCCCGGGGTGGTAGAGCCATGAATTTCAAAATTTAGATTGCTCTTACCATAAAGATGTTTCACACCAAAAATGGTAACCATTGGTGGAGTAGTTTTTAAGAAGTTAAAAATGTAAAATGTTAACACACGACGCACTACGACGGACAAAAACATATAGCAATAAGTCACCCGAGTTGATTCCTGTAAAATGAAAACAATTTGACACCTTTTTTGTGTGATATGCATGTACAATGACGATTGAAATGAACATCTTCAGTTTGTGGAAAATTAAAATTCGCCGACATAGGATAGACGATCGGTCAATGTGATTGGGAAAATGAATACTTTATGTGTACACACCAAAAACCCCCATAAATTAGGTGTGAATTCCTGCTTAAACGGCTATTACTATATTCTGCTCAATTTTTACTTCTTCACACATAAAAGCGTTTTATTTCGTTCCTGCCTTGTTTATAAGTGAAGACAGATAACTGTCAGTACGTGGAGTCCAAGATAATGATATTTAGCATAAGAAATAAAGATTAATTTAAAGAAAGAAACGTCAGTGATAATATTAACATTTTCCTTCTTTATTTTATTTAATTTCGTTAAGATTTATTTTTTACATCTTATGACTGACTTCTACATTTGTGGGTTTGGTAAAAAATAAAGTTAACAAAGTTAAACAAAGAAGGAAGATAAACAAGTGGTCAACAGGCCACCTCAGTACCATAGCTCATACACCGACCTGTCAGGGATTCTCATATATACAGTAAAGAAGATTTTCTAAGATTTAAAACATGTTCACTATATGGCTATATTGGCTCCGCCCTAGGGCCTTAATACTTGACCCAGGGACCATTAATTTCACAATTTTGGTAGAGGGCTTCATGGACATCATAACCATGTATTTAACAAATATATATTGGAGTGAGGAAGATTTTGTAAGATGTTATCCATTTTTACCATATTGTCATATTGGCCCCACTTTAGAGCCTGAACCCCTGACCCAGGGGCCATGAATTTCACAATTTTGTTAGACATCATATTCATGCATTTAGTTTTTAACAAATATATAGAGGAGTTAAAAAGAAGATTATATATACTGTATGCATTTGTAACGTGTCAATGTAGGAGAAATGGAGATAGGAGAAGGGGTTCACGCCTGGTCGTTACCAGGGTTTAGGGTGTACACTTACACGTCTTTATAATAACATGATTTTTATTGATTGCTCAAATAATTGTAATAGCCTAACCTTACCTACCTAGGTTAATAATCAACAAGTATTATCAGAGAACTAGTATATTTACAAACACAACAATGGCACACAAATATATATAGTCTAATCGGGACTCCGAAAAAAGAGTGAGTTAACTCCGACAACAGAGTCTTTGGCTCGACTAGACAAATTTTTAGACTGCCTTTTTCAGGTTGGACATTGACAATCTACTTAGGTTAACCACTCAACTAAAATGACAGACCGTCCTCAGAATACCACATATACTGTAGGCTGCCTTGTTCGGAACGGATAGTATATGTGGTAGTCTCTAAACCACTGCGCACACTGTAGGCTGCCTTATTCATAACGGACAATGAGCACAGCGGTCTGGACGACAGTCTGATCAGCCCATAAGAAGACATTAAAACCGGGGTCTGCCCAGTAGCCCGAAGGTTCATTAGTCCGAAGGTTCATCAGTCCGAAGGTTCATCAGTCCGAAGGCTCAGTAGTCCGGTTGTTCATTAGACCGCAACTCGATGTAGTAAACGCTGTGACGGTCGAAATAACTTAGAGGGTCGGGTTTGATTAATCAGTTTTTACCTTAACAAGTTCTTGGAGGTTTCGAGCTCAAAATACAACGAAAAGAGAGTACTATAATATGAATTTTAATCTCTTTATAGAGATATGTAATATTATTTTTGTAAACCTTTATACATAATAACTTTTTTCCTGATATTCAGATTTCTGCCATTTTAATTTATTGTTTGTTGCCCATGTACGTTATGTTCGGATAAGGAAGATGTTTTCCAAATGGAAATTTACCAAAAAAATGGGAATAGGAAATTAATTTCTTATAAATCATATGATTAAAGAATAGGAGCCACGCAATTTTCGGATACCAAGGATGGAGTAATCGAATAGGTTGTTTAAAGAGGTTCGCTCCTTAGGTTTTGGGTAGCCATTTTGGGTCACCTCTAGTCTGAAAATTCTGCATCACATATTAATTCTAGTAGTATATTTATATTTTACAATGTCAAATAAACTATATTGAATAAAGTTGTTTTTAAAAAATTACATTTTTACAGAATTTAGTAAGGGACTATATTTTGTGGCGGAAGGTTTTCAAGAAGGAAATGAACAATTTTCATAACTCACTAGTTTTAGAGTACTGTTACTTTAGCTTCCTAATTTTCAGCGCAGACCAAACTTCTAGATAGTTTGTGTATTACGATATATTCATGATATTCTGAAAATATATTTAAACAATATTTTGATATTTCTATCAATATATTTTGGCATATTTAGCTTATAGTTCATAGAAGTTAAGAAAAAATTAACTCCAATGTTAGCCTAAAATTAGCTTATTTCATGCTATATCTCAAATTTTTGGAATGTGACCCCTACTTAATTTACTT
Source organism: Magallana hongkongensis (assembly GCA_016163765.1). Lineage (NCBI taxonomy): Eukaryota > Metazoa > Mollusca > Bivalvia > Ostreida > Ostreidae > Magallana > Magallana hongkongensis. The sequence continues at coordinate 50,270,021 of WFKH01003881.1, forward strand.
TTAAATGAGATATTAAATGTATGTCTATTTGTATGCAAAGTTTTGGAAAGATGACATTACTATAATTTTTTTATTTGCGTTATAATTAGATTACTCCAAAATTTTGTAACAT
>WFKH01003881.1:50270232-50329327 GCA_016163765.1 Magallana hongkongensis
TCAAATTTTTGGAATGTGACCCCTACTTAATTTACTTTTAAATGAGATATTAAATGTATGTCTATTTGTATGCAAAGTTTTGGAAAGATGACATTACTATAATTTTTTTATTTGCGTTATAATTTGATTACTCCAAAATTTTGTAACATCTGTTGTTGTGTTCATTGTGTACTGGCCTTTGAAGCCACCAGTGAAGCAAGAATTGTTAAACTTTGACTTAGATTTTACTTTTATAGTCACTACCTGTGTTCAAGTTCATTCTGTATTAAAATCATAATTATATAATTGTTCAAACTATAAAAATTTGTTTGATTTCTTCAAATTATCAATTTCTATGTCAAATTTTAGCAAAAATTTCAGGAAAATTATCATTCTGTTTGAGGCCCTATATTTCCCAAAAATGGCATGTGACATGGGTCACAAATAAAATAAATGAACATTTTAGGTCCCCATCTTTATATCTAAGTGGTTTTCGGATGATTGACATTACTATTATTTCAGGAGCCAACCTCCTTAAGTTGTGTAAATAGTGATCAGATTAGTTCACTCGGACGATAAATCGATATCAGTAAGTCAATTACTTACTAGTCTGTCTAAAAATTATTTGAAAACGGTTCAACATATATCAATGCTCAATTAGATTCATCCTTGAAAAAATGTTTTACCTTGAATTATGCAAACTTTTAAGACACCAACCAGAGTGTAAGGTTTCTAGCCCCGTCCAACTCTGCCTATCCGGACAAGGGCTTATGTAGAGCGAAGCGGATCAGAAACACTTGACTTGGGAAGATGAAAAGCAGGGGACAATAAATATCGTTGAAACAAAAAATCCTAAAGTTTCTACATAAACTCAAGTAGAAAAATAAATAAAATTTAAAGAAAGTGAATGAATAATATTAAAAATATGTATAAATATTTTGAACAGGGAAAATTTACATTGTATTCTAAAAGAAGCGTGGGAGTTTATTTATCTTAAATTAGAAAATACAGATTTTAAAGGGGGGTTTAAACGTAGAACTACATGTACTTTGAAACTCTTGCAGAAATGATACTTGTATACACGTACTTTGTTTGCAGTAAATTAAATCCAAACCACACACGTAAATTATTTGTATTAAAAACTATAATATTAACTGATTAAATTTGAATAATTTTAACTACTTTTTTGCTTTTGATTTTTATGACGAATTCTTACATGAAAATATGCTGGATGAAATTAATTCCAAAAAGATTTCTCAGACTTAATTCACGTGATACATTCATACTATAGCTATCTTCGGACTAGTGGGTCTTCGGACTAATGAACCTTCGAACTACTGGACTTTCGGACTAATGAACCTTCGGACTAGTGGGCCTTCGGTCGAATGAACCTTCGGAATACCTATCCTTTCAGAGAAAGCCTTCTGTGGAATGCCAAAATGACTGCAATACCTTACGTACAATGAAGCGCATTGAAGTGGTAAAAGTTTGCGTTTGAATGGAAAGTTCTTAACTTTGTATCGAACGTTAATTGTTACATTAGACACGCCCATTTCTTTTGAGAGGAGAAAAACAGTATTCGTCACAATGCTTTCGGAACCGCCCCTCTTCTAACAACACAAGTAGGTACATTGTACACACACACACATACACTCACACACACTCTCTCTCTCTCTCTCTCTCTCTCTCTCTCTCTCTCTCAAAGTTGTGACATATTTCTTATGATTATTTACTAGATAGTAGAAAATATATTTTGTTGAATGAAATATCATAATTAATGTACAATTCAATATTTTGAAGTGTACACCTTTTAATACTATACAGATGATTTGATAAACAACATAATTATTAGTGCATATACTGTGGAATCATTAGAATTCGTGGTGGCTCAATTTTCATGGTATTCGTGGGTAGTCCTCGCCCACGAATTTACACCCACAACGAAAACTAATTTTAAAAGGTTCGGTTTATCTACTGAAACTGAAAACTGACTCATCCACGAAATTACATCCCCACGAACAAGCAAAAAACCCACAATCCACGAAAATTGGCCCCCAGAAATTAAATGAATCTACAGTAATTGAACATCGGGATGCAGCTTCTGTCAACATTTCCAGGGTCCAAGGGCACAGCAAGATTTTCTGGCATAGAATTACAAACATTAAAATATGGAAATTTGACACCTTTTCTCTCCATTTACACACGCACCGAATCAATTTTGTGTCGATTTTAATACCCAATTTGTTTTCTTTAAAATGTTATATAATTCATTGGCATTTCAAATATTAAACATAACCCAGTTATACATGCCAAAATGTTCTAAGATTCTTGTTAATTCAGAAACTAATTGAGAATGGCAGCAACAGTGTGACCGGTAAAGTGCCATGGGGAGTATATTCCCGTGTTGCAAGTGAATTCAAAGTGCGTGTTAAAACCGTCTGCAAAATATGGAAACGGTACGTCCAAGAAGGTACATATACATTGTGACGAATACTATTTCCTCGTTTTAAAAGAAACTAGACTTTGACCCGTGCGTGCACGGGTTGACATTGCATATGATATCGGAATAATCTAATATAACATAAACTAAATAAAGAGCCTCCCGTGATTTAGCGCGAATGTAATGCGCATGCGCAAGATTGTAAAATCCAAAAAATCCAGATGATTTCCGAATTTTTAAAAGGAATTTTCGTTGATTATTAATTAGCGAAGCTTGATTGAGAAAAAATAAAAACAAATTGGTAATCTTCCAATGATGTTTAAAATATACAAAACAAAAGACAGTACTCTTCCGATTTCTCGGTATTAAAGCCCAAAAATTCGAGTCTACTATTTTAATATAGTAGTATAGATGGGCGTGTCTTATGTAACAAATGACGTTCGAAACAAAGGTTAGAACATTCCATTCATATGCAAACTTTTACCACTTCAATGCGTTTCATTGTAGAATACTAAAATGACAATCTCTCTATGGCCTGCCAAAAACATCGTTACGAACGGACGAGCACTGTATTAATACCTTATATTTAATTGTCACCGACTTCTTTTGTCTTTATCTGCTATTCAGCCGACAGTTGAATCACTGTCTTATTTATACTCTGTCATCACGTGACATATAAAGAAATTACAGTAATAGAAAAACCCGACTAGACCAAACCTAAAATATCCAGAATAACCACATATTAAACCTTCATTCTGGAGTTTAAACCTTAGTCTCTGGGCCAGAAAATCTAAAATATGGCAATGACCTCCATCATATCCTTGCCTGACATCTTGCAACAGGGACTTTGAAATCTATAATTTTTGTGCACAACTTTAAAATTTATTTATTTATGCAAACGCTTCCCGGACAGCTTTATAAACACAATTTCCACCCCCTGAGACTGATCTCTGGCTCAAAAGTCTATCATGCAATCTTAACTTTGATAGCTTCATTTTCTCCTCTAACTGTATATTTATCATTTTTTCAAATTTAACAGCAGAAAAGAGAAGATTTTTAAACGTTATATTACCTTTCAAAATATGCATGCATCATTTATTTAGTGTAAGTAGAAATAGAGAAAAGTATTTTTAAAAACAATATACAATTATAATATGTGATAATTTTGCGCCCCCCCCCCCCCCTGCCACTACAGAACCACTACAATGGGGGTCATTAAATTTACAATTTTGTTAGAGTGCTATATGATATATATTTAACACTTTATGACCATTTTGACCCTGCCTTGGGGTAAGAACACCTATTTTATTTCGAGGGACATGAACTTATCGGTTTTGGAAGAGGGCCTCCTTGTCTACATATATTGTTACTATGAATTCAGAGAGAGAGAGAGAGAGTTTAACAAACATTTCTTTTTGTAATTTATTTCTAGGTATTCAACAGACTATTTAAAAATAAGCTTGTTATACTGGATGTGAAGACCATCAGTCTGATGAGAGTGACAACGAAAATGAAATTGTTAATTACGATGAACAGAATAGTAGAAGAATATCCGGGTTCATCTAGTCACAGTTAGGATAAGAATCAGCAGCAGCCAGAGACAGAAGAAGCTGAAGAAAATTCAATTAGTCCATCACAAACAGAGAACAGCTTTACATTCATAAGTACAAGGAGCTGCTTGGAAAACATTTTCAAACATGATGTGAAATTATTAAGAACGCATTAATTTTAAAGACAGAGTCGTTTGTTTTGAGAATTCTTTTAAAACGGGAGTTTTGGATCAAAATCTCGCAAATCCACCGAAAAAACCCCGAATGCGCTTTCCTACAAGTATATACGCAAAGAGGCAATTCTAAATATATACGATGTGGCATGGAAAATGCTATTCAAACATTTGCCGCACATGAATGTCCCAATGTTCCATTGGTACTATCACTGGAATGCACATTAAAAGATGGAAATGGTTGAAATATGGAAATATGGAAATGGTTGAAATATGACTACCGAGAATGTAATGTAACTACATGTTTATTTTAGTTATGTATATCAAACAAATTGGAGATTAATACAACCGACTACATTGGTGGTGCTCTGTTATAGGGAAACTATTTTGCATTTGTCAAAATACTTAATTGTGAATGAAAACTAAAACACTTACACTAAGCAATATTTTCATCACATTAAAGTATGATAATCATAATGCTAAGTGATCGAAATTTTCTAAATTTTCAGGAAACTGACATCAAATACGTAATTAAATAACATGAAAAAAAAATAAAAATCTTAGAATAATTCGAAAATGTTAATGAATAATCTACTCCCAACCAGGTATACATTACTATTGTGCCGGTTACAACAGTAATATGATAATTACAACAATTGCCTACATGTATCTTATTTATATATATGTTAAGATATTTCTGCGGTATTTAAAGTACATGTAAATACTAGAATCTAATCCCAACAAATTTGTATCATACTAATTCAAACTTGAAGTGTCGTTTTTCTTTTTACTAAGACGCTGTTCATTTCATCATGGTGAACAAAAAGAAACTTATCAAAGATTTTAAATCTTCATTGAAAACCCAAAGTGTGAAGAATGCTAAAAAAAATTTAAAAACCTATTTACATTTACTTTTAATAAATCGAATCATGCATTTTGTAAAGAATTTTGAAAAAGTGTAGTTAGAAAAAAGAGAAATAAACCGTAGTCTAACCACTGAAGGTCATTTTGACATAATTTTTGGAAGAGCTTTATACTGATTATATATTCAACTAGCACTTTAAAAAAATATAATCTAATTGATCTTGACAAACAAGTTTTGGTAAAGACAGCAATTAAGAATATTCTTAATAAGAGTAACGATAGATTTTGCACAAAAAAATTGATTTACATTAATTATCAATTGAAAAATTTAACTATTTATAATAAACAATGAACGTTAATTAATTAATCACACTCCACAAATATTATGTTTTATATAAAATATTAAAATCGTTTAATAAATTCAATGTGCACCAAGTACATTTAACTCATTTGATGTTTATTTTACGTCAAATAATAAGACTACGTTGAGTTGAACTGGTAAGTTCACTGACTTTTCAAGGGTTTATATTTAGTCAGATAGAGTGGTTATTACATTAAAATTAAACTTGTCTAAAAAATTGTAAGCTGTCCAATTTTATTTCACAAATTGTATGATATAAAAAAATCACAACCACAAAACTTTAATATATACGCTCTTGTCAAATTTGAACATTTAAAAAAATATTGTTTGAATTCATCTGGAAAGGCAGGCGAGCGAAGGGTTTCTACATATCGATTGATTTGCCAACACTACTTACATGTATTAATGGATTTCTCTATCATCTTAATTACAAAGGAATATATTTTATCAACCAAACATTGCAATACGAAAAATAACAAGCATACAGCAAACCAGTTTAGTTTTTAAAAATAAGTATATGTTTTGAAAAGCAAACGTCCTTAGTGATAAATAAAAAAGCGGTATGTAAATGTATTTGGGCATATAAAAAATGTTTTGAAAGGCGTACGAAACACTTTTGTAAGAAGTGCTATTAAGTTTTATCTTATAATGTTTGATATTTTGATTGATTTTATTCCATAAGGTTGTAACACAAGCCACATTGGATGAGCGGTTGATACTTCTGGATAACTGTGATAGAAATGTCTAGTTCCATTAAGTTTTATTGATAGTGTAGCATTCCGACGTAATAAAATGCTAAGATGAAACTCTTCGAAAGAAATCTCAGTATTGTCTTCCTGAAAAATTTCTACCTTCTCTAGTGTACTTTCACAGGCTTCCATTTTACTTTCTGAGCTACGAATTTCGTCAGGATCTTTGTTTGTCAGGCCTATTCTTACATATGCATGAGTTTTATGACGCATTAAATCTGTTGGCTTGCCATGTACATCTATTTCGTCTTTTAGCGTCAATGGCCGATTCATAAAGCATACACCACTTCTGTATAACTTTCCTTGGGTTGCAGTTGTTCCGTCATCCATGATTACTATATCTGAATCACAGACGTCATGAAATTTTACATCAGCATTTTGATTGCTTCTTTCTGTTATTTGCGTCTTACCACGGTATTCTAAAAGTAAGAAATGTCATATTAACGAATAAGTATAAATAAAAAGCCCATCAACAGCTGGCAGTTGAAATTATTTCATTGAGTAATTTCTTTAAAAAATAAAAGTTGATTTAAATATGTCTGTCTGCCTCTGAAAAGGCATTATCTGATACCTCCGACTAGAAGATGATCAAACGTTTGTTGTTCCTTTTTAAATGTTTTTAATTTATCCATCATCTGCTCCATATCTTTCCCTTTGGCGAAAACTTTGTTCAAAATGGCACAAGTGTCTTCTATCAATTTGACATTATCTTTGCTTACTCTTCGAATAGCCTAAAATGAATCACTAATTAAAGAAGATTAAAGTATAAATAATTATTTACCAGTTTTTATAAAGTGTTACAATAAATATTATTTGAATTAGTTTAAAAGGGAAAATGAAGATTTATTATCCCTAGAAAAATCCTATTTCCCGACGGCATCACCCATACCTATTACATATACGAAAAAATGTATGTAGTCAGTTGCTAAAATTGCATCGTTGGTTACACGCACAGTTTTCTATTGTTTTTTATGTTTTCAGCGTTACTTACTTTTAAAAGTTTATCTCGAATCGTTGTTTTTTAATTAGATTAATCTTTTTAATAAAAAAATGGTTTTCTCTTTCTATACCTAGTATACGTCTGATATTAATTGGCCTATAAAATAACTTATCTGACAACACAATATTTACTTTTGAAGGTGATGTAAGAACTTTAATTTCAGTTTCTTTACACGTAGTTTTATTTATTTTTGAATAGTTCTTAAAAATTTTATACAGGTAAAAAAAATATTGGATACAATGATCAAAGTGTCGAATAAATGTTAATGGTCGTGTAGCCTCATTCCATTTGAGGGTCAACTGGACTGGCCTATGACCTAACCTGACCAAAGATGAAAGTTAAAATACAGCCCCTTTAGTTGTGTTCTCATTTTAACTGCATTTTATGAACTTAAGGCCCGTGTAAACCTAAATTCCTTTTGAAGGTCAACTGGACTCTCAAGGAACCCCATCCTGACGAAATAAGAAAGTTTAAATATTGGATCCTGGATGTTAGCTAGCCTGATGAATAGTATTACTATTATAACCGTCCTTACAGAACACGAATGTTATACATCCCTTTGTAATACATGTATGTATCGATTTACCTGTATACGATGGTCAACTAAACTCTCGTCATTCTACCTAAATATGTCAACTGGCAAATTATTTCTGCAAACGACAATTTCGAATCTTTCACTGTTTGTTTCGATAAATTACCCTTGTAATATGAACTTTGAATTAACGTTTACTAAATTATTTATGGTAATTTGAATAGTGAACAGAATATTATTCGCTTTTCAAATTAGGAAATAGTCTTAATGCTTGTTATTGGACAAAACAACAAAATATATCAGATATCAGCCTCATTGGCAAAAAAGGAAAAAAATCAGGATATTTGAAAAATGAGCCAATGTATAATTTTTATGACTTTGGTCTAAATTTAAACCAAAAAACCAACTATGTCAATATTCAACGTTTAAAAATGAACCGTTGATCCACGTTAACCCAGGGAAACATTTTTCGTTATACCGGTCTTCATTAAATAACCAAACGATGTAAAATTAAATTGATATTCAATTGAAATTATATTGGGAGTTATCACAAATACCCCGGACAAGTCCAAGACTGATTTGTTGAATAACGTTGTTTCAATCTCCGACGCATCTGTATGACAAATAAGATTCCTGCATTGATGAATTCGCTCGATGTCATCTGCTAAGCCCATGTCGTTTTCTCCTGGAGGTTTCCCCCAACCATTTTTAGGTTTTGGGACAACTGAATTTCTTAATATAGCGTACATTATCGAAATGTCTGCATCGTTCAAAGAGGTCCCTTTTTTTCTTACAAGACCTGAAAAATTTAATAAATAAAAACTAATGCATGATAAAAACAGGTAAGGTAAGCTAATTCTTGGTATTAACGGAAACACTATTGAATATTCTGAATTTAAATGATAAATTTATATTATCTTTGTATGCCATAACACTAAGAGTCAAATTTGCGATGTGTATTTCAATACGTATACATTTCGCCACGACGCAAATGACGTACTGTTGGGGCACAAACGGAGTAAATGTTAATAATCTAATATAAATATTTAATAGAACAAATGCTGAAAATTAAATAAATACATCGTATAAGAAATAAGGAATCATTTTTTGAATAGTGGTAGGTGATAAAAACTGTCGGGCATGATCAAATATTTATTGAATATAACACGCCCCGACCATATTTGATCTCAAAATACTCAAAGAATAATTCCTTATTACTTAGTTAAATAATAGCAAGGGATAAAACAAGAAATCCCTAGTTCTTAACAGTCACTTGAGTAAAATAGCGTTTGTTTGATGACTTTTCAGTAGAAAAGAAGATTTTTATTCTTAGAAATAATACATGTTTACTGTAAGACTTTGGTAGATAATGTATAAAAAATAAATTAATTGCATATATACGTCAAAGTTGTTTATTTCTAATTGTTTCATTGTTAATATTTCAAACACATGCAGATTACTTCTGTTCAATAGAACGACATATTATAAAACAAATATGTGAAATAACTTCATTATTATTTAATTCATTTATTCATTCATTCATAAGCTGTGTTACAGTGTATCTTAAAAGGTAATTCTCTTGGAAAGTATTAACAAATTTTATCCGCTATTTTAGCCTTCGTCTCTTTTATAAAAGATGGCCCGGAAAAAGCATATATTCAAGAAAAACAATGCTTTAGCCAACATATTCAATTTTTTAATAAAAAATCTGTCGGTATGAAATGCCGTAACGTAAACAGAAATATTGGCATCTTACTGGCATACAGAATGTTTCGTTAAAGTCGAATTAACTGGGTAAAATTTGACTTGTAGATTAGACAACTTTAAAAAATACTTAAATAAACTCTATGATTATATAGGGGAAACTAATAGAATCATAAAACACTCAATTACGTGAAAGTAATTCGTTGTTTCTTGGGTTTGTGAGATTTGATTCACAGTATTGCTTCAATCTTGCTTTTTTGTCTTCAAAATCGTTCGGGTTGTCAAAAACTCTTCTCATTGCATCAGCACTGACAGATTGAAGAGCAAATAAACGAAGACAGTTTCCTTGTTTGTTTGTGGTATATTTCCCAGAATCTAAACAAAGACAACTATTATTTTAAAGTTTCGAAAATATTTCAGAAATAAATATGCAAAACGTTTATAAAGTCTAAAATCAAATAAGAATGTTTGATATATTTTGTTTACTGGCGTTAAAGAAGAAAAAAGGGAAAAGACAAAGAATATGTTCATAAAAATAAATGGTTTTATCGATATTTACAACAAATAGTAATGGTACATTAAGAAGTGAATGTCTTATCCAACAGAAATTTAAGCTATGTGTATTCACACTCCCTACCTATACACTAAATCAAATCATCTCTTTTCAATATAGCAAAGAGTATTTACCATCAACAAAAGTGTGTATTTTATTGCTTTTCATGTTATCCAAAGAAAATTGATATGATGCGCTATCTCCTTTGCCTGCATTTATAATTTCAATTGCATGGATTTTGTTTTTTTGATATGTCAAATATTTTTTAGTGTCGGGCTGTATTTCTGTTGTTGATTGTTTCATTATCCTCCACCACTTTGCAATCGAAAATTTTTTATCAGGCAAGAATGCCTGAAAGTTTATTGTTTCTGATGGAGACACTACCACAGGACCCGATATGAAAATCATTTGACGAACTACAAAAAAAATAAAAAAATCTACATGTATGATCATTTAAACATTGGAGTTTTAAAATGAGTGATACAAAGAATGAATTCATATTGTTCATGTGATACCTTTGATTCTGAGATAATTTCTAAACACAATTTTAATTATGAAATTGATCAAATCGATCTAAAATCACATTGTCATATTGCATTTCATTTTTAATATGACACGAAAATCTATCATCAAATAGTTTTGCTATGAAGTTTGTAAGACGCATCAAGTGATTGAGTGTTTAGGCAGAATTCATGCTGGGAATTTTATTCTGTTCCACCTTGATGTCGTATTTTACCTCCGATTACAAACAATTCCTCATTGCAAGTTCCCTTCCCCAATGCGTTCTGTACTTCAATTGTATAAACATCTCCGTCTTCTTCTTTGACATTGTTAATACACAGGACGGGACAGTCGCCAACATCTGAGCTTCCGGCATATTTAGTGAGAGTGATGTCAATAGGTTCCTTGCCTTTCTTCCAAATAACACTTGTATGTTTGGGATAACTTCGAATTGTTGCAATCATGTTCACACAGTCATAAGGGCAAGCTGAAGGGACTTCGTTTAGTGCAACTTGTGGATGATCTGCAGATACGCAAGCATATAATTCATAATTTGAATGCTGTATGTAATAATGTAAACTAATGAGCTATTTTTATTTTCTTCTACAAACGTACTAGAATGAGATTTTGCTCCTCTGTCTGTCTCTTTGATCGTAACCATAATACATTTCTAACTTCTTCTAACTTGTTCTTGTTTTCTTATAAAAAAAAATCTTGATTTGTTCAAATGAAGGACCAATCCCTTACATATAAAGTTAAAAATCAAATTGTGAAGTATAGACGATTTCTTGGTTTTATGTAAAAGAAAAAACTTTCTGAAAAACTATTGTATCAAAAGTATCAATATTTACAACAAAGTTTCTTTACATTTGGTATGTTAAAAATTGTTAAAACGGCGACCGCCTCCAATACCGAGATCCCACAGGCTTAAAGGATACAACTTGCAACATACACTAAAATGCAACTAAGGAAAATATTTAAAACTCCTCAGGATTTTGTATTGTCACACTACTATGCAAGTTTTCTGTAACAGTGTAGATTCAAAATTTTCTAAACTGTCAAGGTTTTAACAACCAAATGTTTGGCCAAAAGAGTTCAATGTTCTGCATTGGAAAACTAGCATACATATAAGAAACATCATTAAAATTTTCTACTTCAGAACAACAACGCTTAAACTTGTCATTCTTTAAAACGCACCATGTGATAGTATTAATTCTCAGTTGCTAAAAAAACTTAAAGATTTTTGGAAACTGCGGTTGAAAATTGCCCTTAGAGAATTTAGAGATATTTTTGTAAAAAAAAAATACTCTGCTACATATGATGCTATTAATGCAACCCCTAATAGAAGACATTCTACTTGTTCAAACTATGATAATAATATATTTTTATCATTATAATTAGTACATTTATAGGCAAAGGCTGACTTATTAAAACCCCCAGACGAATAAATGGGTTCATCGGAAAATTTGAGCATATATACTAAAAATCTGAAAAAATCGTATTTCTTTTTGCATGCTGCGTGATATGTATGATAAGTACAATAGGGGGACAAAAGCCTTGAGAAAAAAAATGACGTCACAATAACATCTTGCAAAATAAAATTTGTTTACACTGCAACGGTTTTAAACTTTTGAAATCCCCATGAAGTATGAATAGGTTTACCTAATATTTGTCACGTGCTTGTGTCGCATTTTTTTCGTCTGCTTAAAGTAATTTTGTTTTTCCATCGGTGTTAACACAATGGAGCCGAGACGTCAAGAAATTTCATGACCCATGAAACAAGTCATCGTAGAGCTTTATTCAAATGGAGAAAAGTGTCAGACATAGCACGAAGTGTCAACAGATCTTTAGCTTCAGTTTACCGAGTTATTGGTAAATTTCAATGAACAGGGTCGCTTGAAAACCTGCCAAGATCGGACCGACCCCGTTCCATTGGCGATGGGGAATGTCGAAGGCTACAAGGGATCGTGAACAAGGATTGCCTGGCTCTACTAGGAGTTAGCGAAAATAGACTAACGACCGTATCCAGAAAGATTATCGAATACGATTGAAAGAAAATGGATTATACAGAGGTGTATAGAGGAAAAAAAATTGATCAAACTGTAAACAGAAAGAAACTTTAAGACTTGTCGCGGTGAAGAGAAAAGAGGTGATGAACTGTAAGAAATAAGTGGTCAAAAGTGATATTTAGCGACGAATCTCAATTATGTGTCTGTAAAAATAACCGTGTCTAAGTATGGAAAAAAGCCAGAGAGGGTTGGAGACCAGACCTAGCATTGGGACCAAATGGCCGTTAGAACAGTATTATGTTCTGGGCTGCCTGTGTTTTAACGGTGTTGGGACATTGTGTCGAGTTGAAGAGAATTCAGAGAAGTACATTAATATTTTTGACACGAACCTTTGGTCTGTTATAGCTCGCCATTTCCAAGATGGGAGTTATCTGTCCAAGACGATAATGCATTAGATCTGTATGTATTAAGTGGAATAAAGATTTCTTAGAATAACAAAATATCTAAAATTGAAGCTTACCTCTCACAACTTTTATATCAATCAAATTACTGGTAATGTCCACATCATTTATGCAAGTTACCAGAAGAGAATACGACCCAGAATCTGATTCACAACACTTTCTTATCATCAAGAGGTGTTTGAAATTTTCGTATCTAGTTCCCGTGTACTTGTGCGACGTTGTGGCTATAGAACTAAAATTTGTATTGGTTTCGTTCTTTTGCCATATCACATACTTAACAGCTGAGGGGTTTCCAAACTCAGCCGTGATTGTAATATCTTCTTCAACGTAATATCTATTATCCTTTTGATCAGAGTATATTTCTATCGTTGTAATTCCTACAAAATAGGAACTGCATAAATTTGTTTATATACAAGTTCATAAAAATCATCAATTTTTTTCATATCTAGATCTAAATATACAAATAAGAATTTAACATTCTTGGTGTAATAATAAATATTTTAGAATAAGATATAAATTCATTTGACATGTAGAGATACAGGTTTTTATGAATATTGATATATAACTTTCTTAGATTTAAATTTTTAGGTCACCTGAGTAAACTCAGGTGACCTATTGCTATCTGTTTTCGTCCGTCGTCGTGCGTTAACAATTTACATTTTTAACTTCTTCTTAAAAACTACAAGGCCAATTGTTTCCATTTTTAATGTGAAGCATCTCTATGGTAAGAGAAATGTAGATTGTGAAATTGGTGGCTGTACCACCCCCAGGGTGCCACAGGTGGGGCAAAGTATGCAAAAAACAGCCAAATTTTCAAAAATCTTCTTCTCTACTCCCACACATGTGAGGAAAAAACTGATTGCATGGTTATGATGTCCATGAAGCCCTCTACCAAAATTGTGAAATTCATGGCCCCTGGGTCAGGGGTTCAGGCTCTAGGATGGGGCCAATAAGGCCATATAGTAAAAATGTACTAAATCTTAGAAAATCTTCTTCTCTACTCCCATAGATATTTGTTAAAAACTAAATACATGGTTATGATGTCCATGAAGCCCTTTACCAAAATTGTGAAATTTATGGTCTCTGGGTCAGGGGTTCAGGCTCTAGGGTGGGACCAATATGGCTATATAATAAAAATGTATTAAATCTTAGAAAATCTTCTTCTCTACTCCCATAGATATTTGTTAAAAACTAAATGCATGGATATGATGTCATGAAACCTTCTACTAAAATTGTGAAATTTATGACCCCTGGGACAGGTGTTTAGACCCTAGGGTGGGGCCAATATGGCCATATAGTAAAAATGTATTAAATCTTAGAAAATCTTCTTCTATACTCCAGTATATATTTGTGAAAAAGTAAATGCATGGATATGATGTCCATGAAGTCTTCTACCTAAATTTTGAAATTCAAGACCCCTGGGACAGGGGTTTAGGCCCTAGGGTGGGGCCAATATAGCCATATAGTAAAAATGTATTAAATCTTAAAAATCTTTACTCCCACACATGTGGGCAAAAAACTAAATGCATGGTTATGAACTCCTCTACCTAAATTGTGAAATTCATGACCCCTAAGTCAGGGTTCAGGACCAAGCATTTGGAGAGCATTTGGAAAGTGTTGAAAGGGGGGGGGGGGGTAAACAGTTAATGGAGTTATTTTCCCTTGCTTCTTCCTAATGGAGTTATCTTCCTTAGCTTGTTCATATTTAGTAATTAATCATTGAATATAGAAAAATAATGAAGCTGTCCATCAAAGTTATTGATAAGATATTGTGAAAGCATTTGAAAAGAGTTCAGGGAAGAGGATTATAACAGTTAATGGAGTTATCTTCCCTTGCTTCTTCATAATGGAGTTATCTTCCTTGGCTTGTTCATATTTAGTAATAAATCATTAAATAGAATGTAATTATAAAGTTGTATGATCAAAATAGTTATGCAAATATTTTTATCATTTGAAACAAAAACAGTTTTTAATTTTTTTATGATAAACAAATAGACTTGTTAATAGTAAAGTAATAAGTAGTATACAAGCCACCTTGTTTTAGTTTATCTATGAAAACATATAAACATAAAACCTATTTTGTAAGTTAAAATACGTGGGATAAATAAATTGAATGGAATCTGGGCACCTCTTCTATAGTATGTCATACACTCTGTTAAGAGCTTCAAGTCTTGTGCTAAGCTATAGGGTTAAGAGTCAATTCCAAAAGATTTCAGGCAGGGAGGTGGATGTCATTACATTATTATAATCTTCTAATCCATTATGAAACTTAATTAAATGCATTTATGAAACTCCTTGACAATTTTGTGTATGGGCTTTGGTACTCAGGTGACCGTTAAGGCCTATTAGCCTCTTGTTTAAGGTTAAAAATGATAATCATTTCATAAATTGCGCATTATTGAGGAATGAAAAATCATTCTTTGATTCATATTGGGTGATCATTACAGTCGAGCACTTGATCAAGTATAAAAAAGTCCAAAGGGTTTATAAAAAAAATTGATCACATACCGACTGCAATGATCAACCCCATCAAAGTTGAAGAATTACTTCTTATTACTTTTGTTTAGTTTATTTATATCATTTTCAAAAATTGTATGTACAATGAGATTAATTAATATTTTCTTATTATTTTGATCATGCAAACTTTGCTTTTGTCCAAACACTGTACTTCATTTTACTCATATCGATTCTTTAAGTAATGTAGACTGTGTATTACCACACTGTGGAAAACAACTACATGATACTGTTGAAAATATTGTTATAAATTATTTAAAAAATAAAAACGAAATACGACTTGTAGTTTTAATACAGACAAAGACACTTGAAAATGTAAATATAACTAAATAAAGTTTAAACGCATATGGATAGAGTTAGGCGTCAAATAATTTGATTTTAACTTAGTTTTATGTGTAACTGAAATGTGACCGAGAATGTGTTCTATACAATAATTAATACAAAACTAAACTTTACTAAATATTATATGTTAATATTACGATTTACAAGTAGACTATGTTGAACGGAGCAAAACATTCAGCCCACATGCCTTGACAATCACCTGAGTACCATAGCCCTTAGATTGACATGTCATAGTCTCATGTTTGCATATAAAGCTTTATTTTGAAGTCTAAACCCTAATCTGAGAATCCTCTGATTGTTACCCCCGCCTTTATTATTTGATGTTTGAAAAACATTAACATTTATTCATGAACTTGGGGGATGGGTTCAAGAGGTGTATCACATTATATAAACACTAGCAAAATTTGTAAACGTTTTGTAAAAAGAGACCTGAAGGCCTTTAATGGTCAGTCTTTTATAATATTCAGTTTCATTTATAATGCACACACCATGCATATAGCTTATTTCAACAAGCATACAATGCACAGGAATTGTAGAATTGGAAAAGAAGATTTTCTAAGTTTTAATAAATGATATTATGGCCATACGGTACTGCCCTAGGGCCTGAGCCCCTGACCCAGGGGACACAGATTTGGTAGATGACTTTATGGGTTTTAAAACCATGCAACTAGTTTTTCTTAAATATATATGGGAATAGAGAAGAATATTTTCTAAGATTTTAAGATACATTTCACTATATTTCCATATTGAGCACACCCTAAAGTATGAACTCATAACCAAGGACCACGAATTTCACAACTTTGGTAAAGGGCTGCATTGACATTATTACCATGCATTTAGTTTTTCCCCACATGTGTGGGAGTAGAGAAGAAGATTTTTGAAAATTTGGCCTTTTTTGCATAATTGGCCCCGCCCATGATCATGAGGCCCCGAGGGTAGTAGATTATTCAATTTCATAACCTAGAATCCTCTAATCCTAGAGATGCTTCACACAAAAATGGTAACAATTGGCCCTGTAGTTTTTAAGAAAAAGTTAAAAATTTTAAATTGTTAACGAACGACGTACGATTGACGACGCACGACGACGGACGAAGACTAATTACAATAGTTCACTTGAGTGAATCAGGTGACCTTAAAATTACTATTTTGATTTTTAATAAACGCCCTATATATTTAGTAATATCTTACAAAAATAAGAAAGATTGGAAATTGATCAAATATACCTCGTCCATTTAATTAGGACCAGTTCACACGTCAAGCATTAAAATGGAATATAAAAATATGTTAATAATTACTGCCCTTATGCCTTGTTTTAATTATAATAGATCATTGATTTATTTGTGTCGTCTGCACTTTTTATTAAAGCATGCAGTAATATTAATAAATGTCAGGAATATTTATCTGACAATACAGAGCTACGGCTGATTTTATGCCTGAATCGTTGTCAAAATAACAACTATATCTGTCTATGTAAACAAAAAAGAAACCTCCAAAGAAAATAAAATAAAAATCCCAACCCAAAACACCAAAACATGCTTACCTGATGATGACAATATCATCCTTTCAGTCTGTGAGACGGCATTTTCCATTTCTACCTATAATTTTAAATATAACAAATTACATGAATTAGGCAGCATTTAAATACGATTGTGTTATTAGATATCTCTTACATGCATATGTATCTTTTAACAAATCGATATTTATGAAAAGATGGTCCAAAGTTGTGGCATACAAGAATCAAAACTGTCGCAATCGTTAAAAAAACAACAACCTGGCCGCAAACCTATTGTTCATTTCTAATAAAAAAAAACATATGTCTATCATACGTTGATATGAAATGAGTTATTGCAAAACATCGAAAATTTCATCACATACATATAAAAAGTGGTGTCAGAATTGAATCTATAAATATCGAATAACCTTTAACTCCTTGCTGTTTAAAATCAAATTTGATTACGACGCAGGTTTTTGCATGCCGAAAAAAATGCACCTTTTTAGCTCACCTGAGCTGAAAGCTCAAGTGAGCTTTTCCAATCACTTTTTGTCCGGCGTCCGTCTGTCTGTCTGTCTGTCCGTCTGTCTGTCTGTCCGTCCGTAAACTTTTTACATTTTCGACTTCTTCTCCAGAACCACTAGGCCGATTTTAACCAAACTTGGCACAAAGCATCCTTAGGTAAAGGGAATTTAAGTTTGTTAAAATGAAGGGCCACGCCCTCTTTCAATGGGAGATAATAAAAAATCATTGAAAATTTGTTGGTATTTTTCAAAAATCTTCTTCTCAAAAACCATTTGGCCAGAAAAACTGCAACTTGTGTGGAAGCATCCTCAGGAAGTGTAGATTTAAGTTTGTTAAAATCATGATCCCCGGGGGTAGGGTGGGGCCACAATGGGGGGTCGAATTTTTACAGAGGAAGATATAGAGTAAATCTTTAAAAAAGTTCTTCTCTAAAACTGATCAGCCAGGAAAGCTGAAACTTGTGTTGAAGCATCCTCAGGTAGTGTAGATTCAAGTTTGTTCAAATCATGATCCCCATGGGTAGGGTGGGGCCACAATGGGGGTCGAATTTTTACATAGGAAGATATAGAGTAAATCTTTAAAAATCTTCTTCTCAGAAACCGATCGGCCAGAAAAGCTGTAACTTGTGTGAAAGCATCCTCCGTTAGGGTAGACTCAAGTTTGATAAAATTATGATCCTTATGGGTAGGGTGGGGCCTCAGTGAGAGAGAGGGTTGAATTTTCACATTTGAATATATGAAGAAAAATCTTTAAAAATCTTCTTCTCAGATACCGATCATGCAGAAAAGCTGCAACTTGTGGAAGCATCCTCAGGTAGGGAAGATTCAAGATTGTTCAAATCATGATCCCCGGGGGTAGGGTGGGGCCACAATTGGGGGGGTTGTCAAATTTTTACATAGGAATATATAGGGAAAAATCTTTAAAAATCATCTTCTAAAACACAAATTGTCTAGAAAAGCTCTAACTTCAGTCAGTTCAGATAGTGTAGATTAAAATTTGTCAAAATCATATTCTTCAGGAGTAGGGTTGGGCCACATGTGGGGGGGGGGGGGATTCCAATTTTACAAAGGAAAACATTTAACTAGTTCACAAAAACTCAAATGTTATTATACCCGGTATATGGTTTTACTTATATGCAAACATTTTGACATATTGTTGATTCTTTAAAATTGTTTAGACTCTTGCCCCTGGACAATTCTTGGACCTCACAAGGGGTTTAAAATTTGATGTAGGTTTATAATCCATATATAAATAGTTGTTTAAGTATGATCATTTTCTTGAGAACTGCAATGCTCAATATGTGATATGACTGTAAAACCATCCTGTTACAAAGGGGCTCAATGATAAACATAAGAATATGCAGGGGAATTTTTTTAATATACATGATCTATAATACGACATTGTTAAGATATTTTCTATATGACTCCATAAAGCTGATTTTATTATGTGTATTGCTGCTCAAGCGAGCAATGTAGCCCATGGGCCTCTTGTTTATCAATCGTTTAGTTAAAAATCAGGAGGCCATTTTTCTGGGTGCATAATAATATCGATATATACGACGTGTTGTTTTTGCCGGCCATTTGCAGTGTCGATCATTGTAAGAGACGCCAGGCTGATAAAGTTAACAACTTGAAGTAATACATTATTGAAAAAGGCTAACTAATTGCGTTAGCGTTAATGCACTACACTTGGAGATTACGTCAAATTGCTCTTATGGAGAAGTGACGTTTTGCCTTATACGGTATAAACATACGATTTATCCTATTTACAATGTGTTATGAATCAAATAAAATAATAGATCGACAAATCTATTATTATAACTCGGCCGTTATGCAGATTCGGTTAAAAATGAAATGATAATTTATTCTTATTTCTCGACATATCAAAGAGCGTGTATGTGGCGAAGTTAGGTCCATTAGATATGAAAAGCAAGTGTGATAAACGTTGTATTCAGTTGGATTATTAATTCAATTAAAAAAATTGCTAAAGCTGCTTGATCCAATGTTTATGGCGTTAAAGTATCAAATCATTTTCAATACAAACTAAACTCTTAGAAAGTTATAGACTTTCACTCATTTACGCCAGCAGAATCGGTCTCCTTTTGAAGATAGAAATATTCAAAGTAAGCTGTGTGTAAGCAGCTTGAATATTTTTATAAATTATAATGTTTCAAGTTATATTTATTGATTACATAAAAACAAAACCCAATTTTCTTTAGAGAGCAACGCGGGATCGATATTTTCTGCTTAAAGACGGAGTTTGAGTACTCGGGGACATATACACAGGTATATGTCATTATTTTTAACATCGATATTAATGTCATATATAAGGACTTAACCTCGGAATAAATATATATTGGAAGTATCATGTTTTTTTAAAAAGTGTTTGACAAAGAATTATAAGTGTCTTTGTTTTATCGTGAGGGGTTTCTCTAAAAACTGGAAAATTAATCAAATAAATCTGATGAGTCATCACATCTCGTTTCGTTCTTAAACGCATCGATATTTCTAGACATACATTGCATGTGCAGACAAATGCAGACAAGTTTTTTTCCCCGATCGACTGGTTATATAAATCAAAGTTGAAGTTCTATGCCGTTTCTTTAATTCCCGCATTTCTCCGTTTCTTATCATGGAGATGGTGTTCTGATCGATTTTAAACCTAAAGATTAAGTTTATCAAATGTGACCGTGAAAGACAGGTGATAGGGTGATTTTTTAATGAATGTTCAAAATCCATTTATAGGCAACCATGGTAAAAGTGTTGAATGTCACTTAATATTCTCTGATGCTGTTCTTGTTAAAACACCTTCCTGATAATATCTCAAACATCTACCAAGCATCACACTAAAAAAAGAAATATATAGGCAATTCTCAAATGCAGCATTTAAATCTTACCTACTTGTTAGTAAAGTTTGGCAAGTATATCTAATTGTTTTCAGCAGCAACCCTCATGCAAAGAATAAAAGAAACGTACAGATACACGCGCAATACACATAATAATTTACAAAGGGAAAACTGCACCAATGCAAACTAAACGTTTAACAAACAAAAACCTAAAACAACGATTTCTTGTTTATACATTGACTCATGAATCTCCAGTTCACTGTACAGACCAAAATAAAACCATTTTTAAAAATTAGACTCTAATATGTATATCAAACAAATATATGCATCTGCATAGTATGAAACAAATTATATATCAATATGGTTAACGATCTGCTATTGTTGCACTATTCAAAATCTTACCCCTTTTGTTATATATGTCGTTATTTCACATAGCTTGTCGTTCGCTGTTGAAGATCTCTGTTCTTATTCACACAATGCAAGATGCGTTTATATAGGACATCCAGAGTCGTCACTTGCCGTTTTGGCAATGAAAACAAAACACGAAAGATTTAAAAACCATGCCAGTTTTTAATTGTTTCAAAAAATGTCATCAAAAATAAAGATAACTGATACGGATTCGTATATGCTGAAAATTTATCATTCACACCAAATCCAAATGATTATTTACGCCAAATCAGAGTTTGTCCGATTAAATGTATATAAAGGGGGAAAATCAATTGTATATCATTGATTTTTATTAAAATTCACTAGAGGTTTGCTCCTATTTATTATAAGAAAACCAAATGATTTCCATTTTACAAAACCCTATCTAGATATTACAAGTTTAAAGCAGTTTGCTTGCCTATAAATAAAAACATGTCATTTTAAGCGTAATTTATTTTCAATAATAATTACATGTAGTAAGTTTTAATGCATATAGAAACAATGAATCAAGTACTTTTGGTGTACTAATTCTGTGAAAAAAAAATGTGAATGGATAATTTCATAATTGATCGAAACTTTTAGTTACATCTAAAAAAAAGCCAACAGTTTATTTAAGGACACTTAAATCATTTATATTATATCATATTTAATCCTCCATTATTCTTAAATTGTCAGTTACTGTAGACGTACTTTTGTCCGCGTGGTATTAATTTACGCTAAGAACGCGGGCACAAATTTTCCGCGGAATTTTTTTTCAGTGTACTTAAAGTGCATTTTGGAATGAAATTTTGAAATTGCATTACATGAATAAGGATAATCGGAAGTTACTACATTATATAACACTTGCATATACGTGTACCCAATGTATATCGTTTTTATCTATGCAAACTGTCAAACAAATTTGTATTGAGAATTCACATAATAAATAATTTAATCTCCTAAAGATTTTAATTTTCTGTAAATTTACTTGCATGAAATTTAAACTTCTCCCAGCTTGAGATAACGGCACGTGTCAGACGACAAATAGCCCCAAGCGGGTCTGTCTTTTAATGACCCAATTAACTACATGCTAAGACCCGTGTTTTTACTGCAAGTTTTAGATCCCTTTGTGCTCTGACTTTTAATTGATAAAACTGATCAACTCATAATTTAAACGACATGTGAACCCATAAATTGACAGTTAATAAAGATTAAAATATTTATTTGGCTTTAAAAATATTCATTTTTCATTCAAAGAATCCGCGTAAATTTTTACCCGCGGATTAAATTGATATTGTGACTCCGCGGAATTATGACCCCGTGGAAAAAATACGTCTACAGTACCTTCAATCATGTCAGTTACCTTTAATTATGTCAGTTACCGCCATGTCAGTTGTCTTGAACCATTAATAAACACGTCACTTTGATTGTAAAATTTGTTGATATTATTCATTACTGATGAAGAACAGACAGCGCCACGATAAAGGATCAATTAAGCATGAACCTTCAAATTTTACATTTAACTATATTCTATTAATTTACATATATATGAATCATACGCTTTGGTTTAATCTACATTCTTAAAAATATAAATACCTGAATATTGATTTAAAATATTCATAAAAACTCTAAAATTTTGAAGAATATAAATTTATTTTATGAAAACTGTCAATCTTTTGTCGTGTTTTTGGTTTAACACTAGTATAGGGAGTTTGATGCCCTGTTGTATTTATTTTTTTTCTTTTAATTGTATGTATCACATGCAGTCAACAAACAAGATAAGCGATTTTCAAATAAATGTATGGTAAGTCTAAGTTAAAATGTTTGTTAATCTTTTTATTATCGCAAAAGGCTTCAATGTACATATATAACAATGTCGATATTTATTGAATAACTACATGATAATGCTCGTAGCAACGTATTACTGAGACCAACTAGCACTGACAATTTGATATTTACGAGTTCTCTATTGAATAATACAAATACGATAAAAATTTTGAGTAGGAATTATCTCTTATGCAGTACTGGATACCCGAGAGAGCAAAACTTTAAAACGTCCCAGTCTTGTTGATACACAGTAAAGTGACATTGTAACACCACTGCAAAATAACCGCCGTAAATTTCTGCATCGCATACCTTGTCATGTAAAATCTGTTTATTAAAACAACCTTAATACCGTACCATATATCAGAATATCTTTAAAATTCGACACGATAAAGTAGTGTTTTGTAATAAAAAAAAAAAAACCGGTTCTACAAGCTGACACATTATCAATCGTTTTAACAGTCGCAGTTGTATTTGTTGCAATGATTTATTTTGAATTCTTGATATAATCTCATTTAATAACTAATACCACCAAATTAATGAATTATATCGCCTATTTCGACAAAGCACTAGGAGCTTTCGAATAAAAGAGATACTTCAGATGTAAACTATGTTTATGAAATCACTATCATGTCCTTGATATATAAATCGGGGGTTAATAAGTAAAAAGCATGCACACCCAAAGACAATTTTCCTCTGCATTGTATGCATTATATCAGTGAAATATACTCTGATGGGATGCTTGTAAGCCTAACATGTACAAGAATCAAGAAAATTTAGCTGCAATAATGTAGCTCTCTCCGATTTTTTATATCTGATGTTTACTGGAGAGGGCTACAATTCCATTGGATGTCCGTAATGGTGAAAAATTAATTTTCTAATGCGTCTGACTTCGGTCTGAAAAGATCGTTTTAATATTTGACTTCCTTTAGATAAAATGATTTTTTAATTCAGGTTGAACAAACTAACCGTAAATAAATCAAAACCAGATGAAACACATCAGCACGTTTACCAGTCGTCCTTTTTAGCAGCCATGACAGTTCATCTCGCGTGATTTTATGGGATTTACGCTTGGAGTTTTGATGGGCTTGATAACGTGAATGTCAGTGTAAATAAGCGATCTTACCTTGTTCTATCACTAAAACATCATTTAAGTAAATGGTATGTAATGGAAAATTCATATTTACCGCGTTAATTATGTTTAAATTAGGGGATTTCCTATATTCAGTTCAAGATCCGCTCCTGAATTCTCATTGGCTGTCCCAAAATAAAACCGGTCAAGGTCAGTAAACATGGCGGACGAATTGAACTTGCGTTGTTGACATACACGGAAAATAACCGATATATGGACTATACTTGATATGTTTGGATTAATTTATGTCATACACATCTACAATGTTTGAGTTCAGGTAAGAAATGCAAATGTTATTGTCATTTATATAAGATTTGAGACGAAATCGTTGAGGGAGTGAATCACTCCCGCACTTGCACCATTACGGAGATCCTATGGAGTTGTAGCCCTCCCCCCCCCCCCCCCAAAAAAAAAAAAAGGGGGAGAGGGCCTCATTATTGGAGCTAAAGAAAATTAAGAAAGAACTGTTTTTTGTTGTTTTTTTTTTTAATCAAAACGCTTTATAACATCGGAAAAGAATGAAAATGTTTGAACAATTTAGCATGTAATTTGTTGATTATTTACAAAGAGTAAAGTGTTATTACAAAGATTAAAAAGAATCATTCTTTGGCTTTTATGGGGTGATTATTATAGTTGAACTTGTGATAAAAAAGGGGGCTTTTTCATTGATTTGAACACGTACCAACATTAAATGATCACCTCAAAAAAAGTAATTCAGAATGATTTCTTATTACTTATGTTAACACTTTGTTTTACATTTGATTAGATACAATTGAAATTATTGATACATTTATTCTTTTTCTTTATGATGCAAACTCTGCTTGAGCCCCAACAGTACATATCGATTTTTCAAGAAATGCAGGCTGTTTATTACCCCGCGGTGCAAAGCAACTAGTACGTGTTTCTGCCGAACACGCTCATTTTAAGCAGTGTGCCAATGATGATATTTATTGAAAAACAAAAACGAAATTTGATTTGAAAAAAGGTTTTATCACAACGACACTGGAAAATGTATATACACTAAATTTGGCTACATTTTGACCCCTTTGTAAAGTTGAGAGGGCTGGATAGTCGGAGTCCTGTTTTTGACTATATTTATTTCCTTTAGAAGAGGACCTCTGTTTAAAAATACAGGAAACAAATCAAATGTTGAAGTTAATCAGAAAATGTCTAAAGATCGTACTTAAAACTTCTGATGAGATTTGAGTAGTTTATCGACTATACAGCCTCCTTTATACATTTTCAAAGAATTGATTGAGCCAAAAGCCTTCATTGCCCCAATCACGCTATGAGAATATTTGATATCTACATGTTAGTTGGACTCAAGTGGAAAAATGCAACATTTTTTCAGGAATAGCTCTCATTTTACAATTTCTTAATTAATATTTTATCCAACCTTTTCATCTTTAATTTGTATAGGTTCAAATTCATTAAAGGAACCATTTATTGTCACGAACTCTTACTTGGAAACTACTATAACATCCACGTTTGTACAATATCTATGATAGCTCTGATGAAATGCATTTCAAGTTTTTAGTCATATTTTCAGTTATTTGTGATACTTTATATTAGAATTGACATTTTTGTACTTTCCCATAATTTCATAATTTTCACTAAATAAATGCACAATGCAACCAAAACCACATATATACGGTAATAATCGAATGAGCCAGCGAACATTTTAAAAACGATTGCACGTGTACGTTCAGTTTTATCAGTGAAAAAAAATGATGAGTAGGAAACTTTGTTGGTCTGTAAAACACCTTATCAATATAACGAACCACATCGACCACCATGGTTGTGTTTGTGACAAACTTACCTGATAAACAACAAAAGTGAAAATAAAGGGTTATATCCCCAAAAATATCACTGTTTTAAAAAGATGAATATTTTGATGCGAATCTTAATAACACGTGACTTACATGTAGGTAGTTTAAGTAAATTGAAAACATAGACAGGTAATAAAACGATTCTATAGAAACTACTTTATCACATCTGGTTAAACAAACTACTTTTTGTCACAATGTAAATTTCACTTTACTGAAAAGTTCATACCTTTTATAAATATTTCTTTTAAATTCAATAACATTTTCATTATAAATGACAACTTAAAATTAAACAATATCAAAAAAGTATATGCGTGTTGATGTCATTATTGCAATAATAATATTATTATTTCTGTATTGTATCCATTAACAACCAACAAATACTTCTCTGCAATGGCACGACTAACCCAAATTGTAACCTAATTTTAAAAATATATGACAAGTTGATATGCCAGATGTGTAATTTAAATTGCATTTTTTCAAGGTCATCTTATAGGCATCAACAATATTTACATACATGTATCCATTAACAACCAACAATACTTCTCTGCAGTGGCACGACTGGCCTACATGTTTTTCGCAATCAAAATATGTATATCTAACGTCCTTTTAAAGACAACTGTACAGTCACTTTTCTTTTATAAAAGACAAAATACATGTAATAATGCAAACATCAATCACATTATTTTGTAAACAAAATATTTATTGATTTTAAAAATGAATAATATTCTGATTATTCAATTATAAGGAAAATCTAGTTAATTTTAAACGATATACAGAGAAAGCGCAAATAGTTATAGATAAATGTAGACAAATTATTTCGCTCTATATGAATACGAACTAAACTTAAATAGCACCTAGCACAAGTACATATTACTACATAAGTACAGGTATATATTTATTTACTACATTACTACAATCTTTTAAATAACACAATAACAAAAAAACATCTATAAGTTAATGGTTATGCAATCAGTTTTCCTTGTAAATTAAAGAACTTATATGCGGTTTTTAACGAGTCCGAAATTTGTCGTCATGTTTACACTTACTGAACACAAAAATTTCGAAAGTTACAAAAATAACACAAATTGTAAAATAACATCCTTTGTTGCACATGCCTGAATACCGGAACCTCAAAGCTACAATATCGATTTTAAAACTAAGAAAGCCAGCAGTAAAATACAATTTATTAACCAATTTGTGTTAGGATGTTGTGTTTAAATATTCAAATATTATACATATCACTTTCGTGATTAGAATGTTTCTATTCGTCTTAAGAAAGTTGTTATATTAAATTATCAGATTATGAACCAAAACAACACATAGACATAATGTCAGTCCGGGTTAGATTGAAGTGAATCTATTTTTAATTTTATATTCTAACCATAAGATAAGTTGATTTCAGCGAATAGAAATAACCCCTCCACGGTTCATAAACTATTCTCACAGCGTAGAATGAATTGTTCCCAGTCAAGTACACACCATTAGGGTTAGCACAATGGCACGCGTTGTGCCACCAGCTTGATTGGAATACTTCTGCACAATTATCCAATGATTTATCATTGTCTTGGTCCTTTGTAGAAAACATCATGTTTCTTATTCCTCCGTTTGTTCCGAAACATCATCTTCAATGAAAATCGCATATATGGAGCTTCAGGAGACTATTAATTTCTAAATAGATAAGAAAGACAGAAGGTCCCGTTGTTCGGTTAGAGCAGCTATGACCAGTATTAATTCAAGTTGTTTACACCAATACTATATACATTAGTATAAAAAAGAATATACTTCTTCAAAGATGTTACTTAATTTCATGAAAACATAGTATTTTGTATTGTTTTAATTATATACTTTTTAATGAAAGTTTGATTCATAATTCACTTAACTTCAAATAGCAAACTTGTGAACAAACTTGAAACCCATATAGTATATTTTGACTTTCAACGATATCAAAATTTTAAAATAAAACTCTCATTGTCATCTTTAAAAGATGATATATTTCATATACGAGTATGTACTGTATAAAGAAAAATATTCGCCCCCGTTTTATTTTCGCCCCTTTCGCCCTAGTGGTCAGCGGGCGAATTTAAGACTGGGCGAATCCAATGTCTCAAATTATCTCTCTTTAAACAAAACTGTGTCTGGGCGAATTCAAGACGTGGCGAAACTGTTCGCAAGTGTACAAGAGAGAAAATTACACGGGGCGAAAACAACCCTGTATACAGTATGTGTTTTTGAAAATGTATGTCCCCCTGATTCTCCCTAACTTTCAAAATTCATATTTTAGTAATAAATGAAACATCATTATTTATTTAAACAATATTTTATTATGTAAGAATATTACATAATAAGGATTGGGCAGCAGGCAATCTGCCTATTTGAGCCCTCTCCTTAAACAGTCATTTTGACAACAGTGATGGTACAATGTAACAATAGAATATAAGTGAGAAAAACAAAAGAAAAATAAGTGGAATTAAGATGTTTGGTACCGGAATTATTTATGTACAAAACGAAAAAATAGTTGTAGTAAGCTAGCAGTTCAGTTATTTGAATGACACTGTGAAAAAATATATTAAAACTTAAATCTTTTGGTAGCTAATATGTAATCATGTACAATCTTAAATATAGCAACATTTTTGTTATAAGGCAAACTACAGTCCCCAAATAAAAATAAGTCCACAGAGGTGGGGATATCTAAATTTAAATTACTTATTGACTGTATAAAAACTTGTCTCTGTACATCATGATGTGGACAGACAAAAAAAATAATGATAAACATTTTCGGATACATAACCACACATATCACAAATAGAATTTTCACACAAAAAATGATTAAATAGGTCAGCATTTAAATTGCTTGCATTATTTCTTATCTGACAGTGTATAATATTTGCTTTTCTGTTTCCAAAGTCATAAAATTTGTTTGGCTTTCTAAAGAATTTGTTTTCATGGCTTTTTTGAATGAAGACACAGTTGGTAAAATTCTAATTTGAAGAGGTAATTCATTCCATAATTTTATGGTTGAAGGTAGGAAACTGTTCATAAAGGCAGTTGTTTTTATCTGGGGTAAAACAAATTTGAAATCATCTTGATGTCTTAGTGAGTAATTATTTTGCGGTAGTACACATGGTATAAGTAAATCCTGAAGGTATTTGGGGGCAAGTTCATGGACCATTTTATAAAATAGTGTGAGTTTATGAACCTTTCTTCTATCTGATAGTAGATCAATACCCAATTCATCATATAGAGCAGACCTGGAGACCTAATATAATCCTTGGAGCAGTTACTTGAATATCTTCTAGAAGTTTAACTTCTCTAACTGAACAACTGTCCCAAACTATATCAGCATATTCTAAAACTGGTCTTATAAATGAGAAATATATTTTTTAAGAGAGCATCTACATAGCTTATATTTAACAAGTTTCAATAGGTTTAACCTTATACAAGCTTTTTCATGAATAAAATTAATATGTTGTTTCCAACCTCCATCATATTGGAGATTTACGCCTCGATGAATGTGATTATCAACTTTTTGTATAAATGGACCATGGACACCAAACTGCACAGGAGGATGAGATATATTTTTTCTACTAAAATCAAGGTTTTTTGGTTTTACTGGGATTAAAATCAACTGCCCATATGTCAGACCATTTACATATTTTGTCAAGATCAGAAACAAGTGAATTCGTTACAGCCTGTGTGTCATTGTCAACAATAACATATAAAGAAGTGTCATCAGCAAAAAGACGAAGATTGTTTGATATACCATAAGACATGTCATTAATATATAATAAAAATAAAAATGGCCCAAGAACAGATCCTTGGGGAACACCTGAGGTAGTATGTCTGAGTGTTGAGGAAAAACCATCCAGAAAGACTTTTTGCTTTCTTTCTACTAAATAGTTCTCAACCCAGTAAGTAATTTGATTGCAAATGCCATATAGTTTTAATTTATATAATACACCTTTGTGCCATACCCTGTCAAAGGCTTTACTAATATCACAAAAAACAAATCTCACATCTTTACCTTTATCAAGACTGGATATGATAGTATAATAAATTTCAACTAATTGGTAAGTGGTAGAATCTCCAGGTTGAAACCCAGACTGGTATTTGTAAATAATTTTATTTTCAAAGAGATAGTTGTGAATATATTTAAATATAATTTCAAGGATCTTACACAGTATTGAGGTAATAAATATGGGCCTGTAATTACTGTAAATTCCTTATTTTACGCGAGTACTTAATTCCGCGATTCCGCTGTTTTGTATCAAATCGCGAGAATATAAAATCGCGATCACTATTTTTTTGGTTATAATTTCCTATAGTTTAAAACTGTCTTAAAAATAAAAGCGAGATTTTAAAATCCGCGAGGGTTGCCTCTCGCGATTTTACGCGGAAATTATTAGTATTAACGTCTTGCGCACAACCCTTATTTTTGTATACCGGTGTTATATGGGAAATTTTCCACATGCTAGGGGGCTTAGCTAAGCATAAGGAAAGATTAAATAATTTTGTAAGAGGTTTAACTATAGATTGAGATATATTTTTTATGATAAGGCTTGGTATACCATCCGGACCAGAGGGCTTGTTTACATTTAAAATATGAATTTGATCCAATACATGTACATCTTGGTCAGAAATAATGAGATTGCTCATATGATTCGGTGGCCCTGGTCCATGTAACGGAAGGTCAGGGAGCTGAGGCTCTACACACAAAGATGAGATTTCAGCAGAATACTTAACACAATCCAAATCAAAAAGGGAAAATCAAAATTCCCTTTTTTTGACCCTGTTTTTCATATCTGCATCCATTTACACCCCTTTTTGCCAAAAATAAGCCAAAGTTCATGGAATTTTCCTGAATCATTGACATTTAGATGCATTAAACAGACATCTAAAATGAGTAACATTTCTCTTATCCATATAAAAACTTTGGAAGCATCAGAGGAACGTTCCTCTTCACCTAAACTATAATCTCTACATTTCATCTGAGGAACGTTCCTCTTTTCACTTCAACAGAAATCCTGACAAGTCGTCTGAGGAACGTTCCTCTTTTCACTAAATTATATAAACTGAAATCCTAACAAAGCATATGAGAAAGTTCCTGACTTCAAATCTTTACACTGCATCTGAGGAACGTTCCTCATTTCACTTCATCTGAAAGCTACATTTAAGCATATGAGGAATGAACAACCCTTCACATGTTGATTTTTTTCTTTTTATATGAAAGCTGTATAAAGCATCCGAGGAACGTTCCTCTTTTCCCTTAAATTTAAATCTTTACACTGCATCTGAGGAAAGTTCCTCATTTCATTAACAAAATGGTTAATTCTAAACTGAGGACTTCAAAACATTTCCTTTTTTAGCGATTCTTATCATTACGTAAAATGTGACTAGCAACAATCCTCTTTGTAAAACTTATAAAAGACAAATTCTAATGTTACTGTATCACTCTTTCAAAATCAAATTGAAACATTGATTTTGACAAATTACTAAGTAATCATTCTTAAGGAGATCGGGGGAGAATGTTTCAAACATACGATTTTCTTTAAATTTTTTCCAGTGAAAGATCAACTTATGAGTAAATTATGCGCATAATATATGGTAAATCAAACAAATAGTTTATCTATTTACCGCACTCAAATTTTGGTCATATGTCCAAATCATCCCCGACATTTTATGTAGTATTACATAGGAAATAAGGGGTTATCCTTTAAATTTCATATGTAAAAAAATACAAACATACGATTTTATAAGTAAAGTTTTTGCCAAATTAAAACGAAATTGACCAGAAAGTTTTTATGCTATCCACCCTCATAGTTTGGTCCTATAAACGTGTCATGGCAGTCATTTTACATGTAGGCTATATAATTGTATAGAATAAAAGGATGTTAACGAATCAAATTTAATTTTATTTGTAATAAATAAAATATACCTTTCCCCTAACCAGAATATGAAAAGATCGCGTACATGTTTTTGATTTTGCAGATTATAATTTCAATTGACGATGCAATAAAAAATGCACGACGTTTATTTTCGTCAATAGTTATGTCAAAGTCTCAACTGACGTCATCGGAAGACGTTGACTCCCACGTGGAAAATGTCAACTTTGAAGGAGTGGCGAAATGATTAAAATACTTCTAAACATTATTCTAAGGATTCACTTCTTTAAAAATAATATTTAGGATAAGTAAATTTTAAAAATAAAAACGCTACATGATTACCTGAATATTTGAACATTTTACTCTGTATTTGCGTTTTACGACATTAAAACTATTTTCTTAATTTATTGGGCAATACCCTGCGCAGAAGGCGCAAAATTTTAAACTCGCGACTGACCTTAAATTGACTGTTTCTATACCCCCTGCACGCAAAGTTTGTGGGTATATAAGAATCACCTTGTCCGTCCATTCGTCTGGCTATCTGTTCAACTGTCTGTGCGATCGGACTAAAGAAAGTTCTGCTTAAATTAATTATAAATTATTGATGTGGGATTGTCAACATTCTACTGGAAAACCCTGGTTTTATCTTAAATATCTATCATAATGCAAATTGATATGATACATTGCGGTGATTATTATTGCATGGAATATTTTCACTAAAGCCCCTATTGTACATGTAACTTATAAACACAATTGAAATTTAGAAGACATGCTTACTATGTCACTTATTAACAATTTTAAATATAAAATCAGAAACTTTGTGTCAACAATAATACCCTGGTAATATGTTGTTGGTTAAGTAATTTAAGAACTGATGAAAAAAGGTGCACACACACACACACACACACACACACACACACACACACACACACACTGTAAACTCGAAGTCAGAACTCAAGCACATTATGAGCACTCATGATCAGTGGGAGCGCAGTCATTTGCTAAAGGAATGCAGTTACACGCTGCGGGAGCTGTGTAGAAATCCCTTGGTTGCTGTCACATTTTTACCTTCTAAACATTTAAAATACAACTGCACAATGATTTTGAATTTCCCTGCAATCCCACAGCAATTCCAGAAATATAACAATGTTGTGAAACTCTGGGGGAATGTAATCTGATGTGACAGGACCTATGCTTTGAGAAAACAATCAGGTTTCCAGAAATTTGCATTTGTTAAATTCTTTGAGCTGGATGATAGTAACAAACATTAGGATGTAAAATGTGAATTGAAGTTCTCATATGAACTGTAATCATTATATTAATACACATGTATATTATATCTTACACCGGCTAACAATTACCCCGCCCCCCACCTCCTTCCTAATAAAATCACAACATACATGAGCTATAATTAGTGTACTTGTAGTTTTGATAAATCTACAAATCTACCTCTGGTATTAAGGAGGAAATTTTAGGTAAAAAAAAAACAACTCACTTTTGGGCTTTCTTGGAGTACTCCTTAGAAGTTAATTTACAATTACTTTCGATAATTGTCATCGTTTTTAGATTTCCTTAAAATTTTGATTATTATTTGTTACTGTAAATGATTCACAGCTTTATCAGTATATTCTGTAAAAAAAAAATTCTCAGCATGGTCAATAGAAATGGCATGACCTA
The DNA here is from genome assembly GCA_016163765.1 of Magallana hongkongensis. Lineage (NCBI taxonomy): Eukaryota > Metazoa > Mollusca > Bivalvia > Ostreida > Ostreidae > Magallana > Magallana hongkongensis. The sequence continues at coordinate 50,303,573 of WFKH01003881.1, forward strand.
AAGACTCATCGTTAGGTTTGCTAATGTCACCGGCCATTTCAAGCTGAGTAACAACTTGCTGTTACATGCACATGCTAAGGTCTTTTATCAGATGTCAATCACTAACTGGATGCTGATAAGATGTTAGGGGTGTGCTAATAATAGTAACTGTGAACTTTGAGAGCCACTGCTTTAGGAACAGATGCAAATTGTGGTCGAAAATTTAATTTAAGATTAACACTGCATGTGTACTTTATGAAGCAGAACGGAAATATTGTTTCAATTGGAAATTGCAGTCAGTTGCAAACATCGCAGGATGCATCAAGGTAATAAATACTTTTATTATATTCAAACGTTTAAAATACATAACTGATTTTCTTTTGCTCTTCTGTTAATTCACTACAATCAAGGTAATTGCAAACCTAAAGCATATAAATTAATTTGATACAAAATCCTTGATTATGTGATATTTAAACTATTTATTTTAATCAAAAAATTTTGAAAATAATGTGCAAAATCAAAATATAATCATAATACAATGTAATGTTATAGGTTATGATGATTGGAAGTGACAAAATATTGCGCCTGGTGGATTTTGATTTGAAATCACTGCATGTGAATTGTTTGCTCGTCTAGTGGATGGGGAGCATTAATTTGGACAGAGCTTGATCGAGATAGAAGATGCTTGAAGATTCAGGTTTGTTATTCTTAATTTTAAATTAATCTCATACTATAGCTGTCCGTCTAAGACTGAATACTCCCACAAGGCTCTTTTGAAACAGCGTAATCTGCTAGCCATTTCTCATTCTGCAGATTATCAATTTCCCCTACAAATGCTTATCTAAACCATTGCTAGGAAAATGGCCCTCTTGGGACAAATGAATTCAGTAACACTATTAACTCCATTTACATGATGTGAGTTTTAGATCTTACAAATCAGACGTTATAAATAGGAAAATCATAAACAGATATTAAGTCATATGGAATAGAAACATGCTCTTTTTAAGAAAAAGATAAATATTAAATATATGATTAATCTGCCGAAATGAATTTTAACAGTTTTAACCTGTTAAAATGTGAAAGGATTAATGTAATGAGCGCACAGACGCCCATTTCACAAAGCATACTTAAGACTAAGTTGTATCTTAGGAAAGAACTTTTTCCTAAGTTCATTACTTTTAACTTAAAATTAAGACAGGTAAATTGATGTTTTAGGAACAAACTTAACATGGTGACTGTTTATGAAATGAATGATATGCACATTTAAGTTGAACAAAAATACTAGATTATGTGTATCATTAAGACTTTTTCAATTTACTTCTAATTTATTTAAACATATTTTATTGAATAAATTCAATAGGATTGGACAACAGGCATAGCTTATGTATATCCTCTCCATGTAATATATTTACTTTACGGTACTTCTAAACTGAAAACATTAGAACTATCAAATTATACATATATTTCTTCAATTTATTTCTTTGGTGTGGACTTTATAATTAAGTTTTACATTTTTTTTTTTAGATTATCTTGCACATGCAGATGGATAGCGGGTATATACAACTATATAGTTATAGCTAGTGCACTGATGATAATTAAATTATTCATGCCCTAGAATTACTGATATCTTAAAAAGGAATAAATACTACATAAATACTCAATTACAGAATGACTGGATGATTTGTCCTATCCCTCCACGAAATAAGCTTTTATTTTACGGGAGAAATGTTAGGTGTTTTCTTCATTTGATTTTTTTGTCGGGGGTAGCGGGGTAGGAGTGATCGCAAATTAAGTGGTTTAGGAATGACGATGTTAAAGAGCCATGGGAATGCTGTTTCATTCAGAAATTTGCCTTTTATCCTTGCTTCTTCTATCAGCCAAGATGCATTTATTTGCAGTATTTTCTTAAAAAAAATAACACCTCAATTTTAAATCAACCCTTACAAGCAGGCACGTAGCATCAGAGAGGGGGAGGGGGCAACCCCCCCCCCTTTACTTTTCCTCGCAGCAAACATTTTTCTTAAATTTACATATCAAAAAGTGAATTAACATGGCGACGCCATCTCCCCCCCCCCCCCCCCCACATTTTTTAGGAGCATGTAAATAATTGAAGTGAAAGAAGGAGAATGGGAACAAATTAAAGTTATAGGTACACTACAGTGGATATCTCAACGAGCATTTTAAATTTAGGATTATATAAGCATATCTGTATATGTTAACACGGGCTATTCATAATGGACCAACTAGACAATAAAATGCACTTGATCATTTATAAAGAACAACAGAAACTCTAGCAGTGACCAATGTTTTCAATTGATTTATGCGGTCATATCCAAATAATACTTAAAATAAAAAAATATATACATGTAGCAAAAACCAAGAAAGATACTACGATCATTTCATTCTCTCTCAAATTAAAAAAAATACCGTTTTCAAAGAATATACGGGTTAATTGTGTAACTCAGAAATATTTACTCCTGTATGCATGAATGTAAAATATTATACAAACAAATCTTAGGAATTTTCTAAGTTATAACTTAGGTATATCTTAAGTTCTGTCGTAGAAAATATCTTATGAAATCTTTGTCAAACAAGCTCCAGGTCCACAATACTCCCAGTGCAACTTGTGATTGGGAACTCAATCCTGAATTTATTGGATGCGAGTTTCATGTTTTTAATAATTATTAATCGCTTCGGATCACTGACTTAGTGCCACCTCGCGATTTTTTGACGAAGAGATTTCCCTCATATGTCCAACACGAGTCAATTAAGCCATCTCTTTTACACTTACGCAGACGCGAAAACATCTTGGCGCGAGCCTTTGTCAGAGCCTCATTGACGAAAACCTTATATCACTCGATGGGTTGTTGTTGTAGTTCTTGAGATTTTTCTTGTTGCCATACACTTGGGCACGGTCACGATACGGCACAAACTTGACGATGATGAAACATCATTATGATTGCTTTGCATCCATTATATTTCAATAAACAAATTCATCAACGTTAAAGCGATTATTCGAACAAACAAAACTGAACTCATTACACTCCCAAAAAATCTTACCAACGTTTCCCGAGTGTCCGTATAGTGTAACTCTATATTTTGATGTATCGTCTCCAACCACTAAACTGCTGTACTTGAGGTAACGTGTCTGGTTGTCAAAGTCCTCCATGTCCATCCACATCTCATACGTCTCCTGACTCAGCAGATGATGGAGAATGTCATTACCTGTAAATGAAAATTCTCAGTGAAATAAAAAGTGTTACCTTTTTACAATCATATAATTTTACCACATCGAAAAAATTAGATATTCCAACCTTTTTCTAAATTACAGTAACTTATACATATTTTCTTCTTTTTTTCATTTTGTTAAAAGTTGTCAAATAGGTCTTTGGAAAGAGTAGAAAATGTAAATCTTATACAGAGAAAAAGAAATGAAAAATAATTAGAGAAACAATAAAAAAATAAAGATTTTCTACCAAGCAAGAATTCAATTCTCAGATCTCAAAATTCCATCTTGTAATCTCTCCAATCACGAATGAATTCAGTCTTCTGATCCATCTTTCCGTCGTTGAAACATCTAATATTTTAACAACAACAATATATTGCCTAGTATTTGAACATAAAAACGTTAACACTATGCTCAAAATCATACTTTATTGCTTTTAAAAATAATTGTAAAAAAAAAGTATTAAAAGTAAAAAATGGAAGTACTTTTATGATGTATTTATATTTCATAAACTTATCTCAAAACTTCATCACAATTCAATGAAAAAAGAATAAAGATAAACGCTTAATCATTGCCATTTGAAAAATGATGGTTTTAATAGCAAAAGGCTGCCAAAAAATCTTCTGTAGAACAAATTACAGTTTAGTGTGAAATATTGGAATGATCATACAAACAGATAAAAAAAAAAACATGGTAAAGAATTATTTACCGTCCGTCTACCGCCTTCCATAACAATTTCACAAAATACGTTCGCGTAACCTTTCGCTGGAAGTTTCACCCTATACATGTATATGCCACTTAGTAAAGTTGGTTCGTGATTATGGTATGCTGCGCAGTCACTGTGAGGAATGGTATCTGGAGAAACATATTAAAACATATTAAAGGCTAAATTATTTGAATAAATAAGAAAAGAAGATTTCGATATTCACCCTACTTCCTAAAATAGAATGTGTCTGATAAATTGCATGTAGTTATTTATTATATTAGTTTTGTGATTTTCCGTTAACGAAAAACTAAATAATACTTTGTACATTTCTGATTGATGTCTATATACCTTTGACACAGTAGGTCTGGTTGCTTGAAAGAGTAACACATTTTTCATCTGATGAGCAAGATGCACATTTAGTGGTCCATTCCTGAAAAGTACAAATTAATATCAAACGGATCTATTGTTTTGATTACCCGTACAATTAAACTTTCTTTATTATTTTGTTAGAAACATTTTATTTTAAAAGGTGAAGTTAACATATCTTTAAGGATTGCCTCATTAAGCGCCTTCATATTTTAAACTTAAAGATGGATTGGGTTGATTTCTTTGTTTTCAAACTTTAAAAAAGATTTTCATAGCAATCAAAATAAGAATTACATATATTATCGAATAGACGAAAGTTAAAACTTACTTGGTCAAGGTCAAATCTAACATAATCAGAGTTTGGTTCCACTACCTTTGTGTCAGATAACAGTTCACACAGGAGGTGTTGTTTCCGGTAGCTTGCTCCACGACACAGCCTCGGTCTTTCCCGACATTCTCTGACACACTGCTGCTGACCCACCGTCCCCACCACCCGGACAATTGGACCCAGGAATCTCTCCCCGGGAACACCCGGATAACTTAGGTCTATAACATCACATATAAAACCCAAACTGAGTAGTACGCAAATCAGTCGGAAGAAAACTGTTATAGGTTTTATTTGCATGATCACATTATTTTAGGTATGAACCAAGGCCAAATGAAAGAAATTTCAGAGAAGTCTTATCTTTAAAAAGTTTTCACGGAAATTTATTATTTATTAACATCTTGAAAGACATATACAGTATTATCTTACATCAATAAATTCTAGGAAACAAATCTGTTCAGTAATTTCAGACCATAAACTTGTCCACAAATGTGAATTCAATTAAAATTTACGAGTCTAGCTATAAATCAATTGAGAGTTCTTTGAAAGAAATTCAATTTCTTTCACATAATTTACGACCCCCACACATATCATTATTTTTATTGGCGTCATATTTGGAAAACAACAGACATAATTGATATCTGCAAAAGTCCAAAACGTTTTCCTTACGCTAGGAAATTAAGTCCAATGGTGATTTAAAAAAAAAACTGCCTTTGATTATGAAAAGAATTGTGAGATGAGTAAAAAAAGCTGCATATTTATAATAGAAAGTGTAAGAAAAAACTGAACTTTGTTATTCAGCCTGTCATTGTTGAACTTCATTGTTTTAACATAAGAACAAATTGTATCTCAATGTCCCAAAAAACTAAAGATTAATGATCTATCCAAGGCATTTAGATGTTAAACAACTAAAGCCTATCTAATGATCAAAATACATGTGTATACATTCTTTATAAACCTCAAATCATTTCATCAATACCTTTCTAAAAAGAATAACGGGGTTTAACCAAAGTATAAAGGGAATCCTCCGCAGTTTATCGTTCATTATTTTTTGCGACAGCTCAAACAAAGCTCGTTGCATAGACAAATTAGTCTTTTGTTGCTGCTGCAAATCAACTAAGTAGGATGTTACATTATAAAAATAAAGAAATGACATTTTAGCAATAATATAATTAAATACCAAACAATTAAACGGTTAGTTTGTGTCAGACCTTGATTGGAAAACGAAGAAAAATGTGACAGAAACTTTTATAAACAATTCGAAATAGTACATGCACATGAAATTATAATCAGCAGAAAGTGGGTTTTTTTTGTTTTCTTTAACGCAATAATTTCACAGATGGGTGTTATGTCTTAGACCGTTTCTATCAACTTGGTTCAATGTCGTTGCACACTCTTTGACAACAAACAATGTTTCTGTGAAGTATGATCCATATAATACCAAGGGGATAGATCATATGATACAGACAATGATTTTACATAGATAACTGTTATGACATTGACTATTCACTAAGAAACTTTGTTCAAGGTCAATGGATCTTCTTAAAGAACAAGCAAGCTGCTGGTTAAGTATGCATTTTATTATACTGAGTCAATGGAAGATACCGATTAATTCGTCAAAGATTTTGCATTGAAGTTTACTACACGTATGACCTATGATTTAAAAACATATCGACTTTACTGCATATTCTTAACTTATAAGGACAATAAAAACAACGGGTTTAAAAAGGCCTACTATATATTTGTGTTGGCCACTTTCAAAATTCTGCCGAATGGAATTTTGTGTAAACGATGTATAAAAAATAGCTATATTCAATCAAAGGAGAGAATATTTGCAACAGACATTCGGTATCAGAAAAACGTAAAGACAGACAACTGATTTCTTTTTTTATACTGCACCTATTGCAAGACCTTATATATATTCTAGATCTACAAAGTTAACCTAATTGATAATTTTGCAATGTATATGCGTTAGGAAAGTGTATGCCTTCTTGTCACAAATCGTGATAATGATTAGTGGTAGCAGTTTACTTGTCTCTTGGGTATGTAAATCCCGAATTCTATTTCAAAATCCTTGCAACATTTTTCAAAATGTCTTCGTCTGTTAAGGGGGATGTGCGGCCATCTTTTACATTTGAGAAAAAAATGTAAACATTTCTTGAACTGGCTTGTTTCTGCACGAAACTGGCCAAAAATGTTGTCTAAAGATGAAAAAGCAATAAATATGAGGTTCTACATGTTGTTTTGTATGCGAATTATGCATTTAGTAACAGAACAATGTTTTTTAATAACTTAGAACTGCGCAGCTACAGTCTTGATTTGAAGATTTAAGAATCTAAAAAAAATTAACAGAGGGGTTATTTGGTGTCTTTTCTACAACCATTTGTTGAGAAAAAGGTTGAATTTTGCGCATTAATGTAGAAACTTTGCCTCAAAATAGGGTACCCTATTTTTATCAGTCGGCATGGGTCTATTTTTAGAACAAGAAAATTCCAGGCTATACTTAGAACTCTCATGTCTATGGAGGCACATTGACGTTATATTTTCATCGATTAAAATAAATGTCAATTCAAAATTATCTGGGCTGAATGTGACAGACATCTTTATACCAGTTCCAATTGTTTTGTTTTAGTTCTATAAGTATAAATTAAATTCTTTTTAGAAATAGGGTAGGGGTCCAAAAAATGAATTGCCTTACATAAAAAATACACATTGATTTTCAATGAAAATTTAACTTCAATGTACCTTCAAAGACACAGACAAAATTATATCGTGCAAATTGGTGGTTTTTAGACTCATTTTAAGAATAGGGTACCCTCTTTTGAGGAAAAGTTACAATTTGAATAAGCAAGCTTTGATTTTTTTCTTAACAAATGGTTGTAAAGTGGACACTAATGACCTCCTTTCACACTTTTTCAGATTTTTAAGTCTTAAGTTCAAGCCTGTAGCTTCGCAGTTTTAAGTGATTTAAAAATGCATTGTTCTGCCCTTGTATGCGTAATTTGCATACAAAACAGCATGTTGAACGTCATATGTATTGCTATTGTATCTTTTGACTACAGTTTTAGTACAGTTTTTTTGGACAGAAACAAGCCAGTTCAAGAAATTTTTACATTTTACTTCTTAAATGTAAAAGATGGCCGCACATCCCCGTTAAGGTTTTTGGTGTTGGTGTTGAGCTATAAATATTTTCATTTAAATAAAAAAGATATCCCGAAATGCTTAAACAAGTATTATGGTAGTCTTGGGGGTTAAATAATTGGTGAAAAATGATGGATTTTTTTTCACAAAAAACCTTCCTCGAACTCCTCCTACATTTTCAAAAATAGACAAATCATCTATTGGAATATGTTTTGGGGTGTCCTATAAATGCGCAATAAGGTTTCGGAAATTTCAGTGGTTGAAAAATGACGTTTTTTCTTCTTTTTTTTTTTTTTTTTTTTTTTTGCAAAAAATCTGGTTTAAATACGTCAACATTTTTGCAGTAGCCAAATGATCTTCTAGAATATGATTGGGGTGTCAATTTAAATTGTGATCAGGTTTCAGAATTTTTTTATTCATTACGGGGATCAGGCGGCAACCAAAAATGACGGGTTTTTTTTGCGAAAAATTCAGGTTTCCAAAACTCCAAAACTCCTCTTACATCTTTTGGAGTAGCTACGTCATCTTTTAGTATATTATTTTGGCTGTCCTTTAGATGTGCAATAAGGTTTTAAAAAAATTAAATTTCATCCAGGGAGTCAAATAGTAACAGAAAATTGACGTTTATCACTCCTAAAAAAAACCTAGATCCCAGAACTCCTATTAAGATTCAATGAATAGATACATTATATCAAACTCACATAACTGCCCCCCCCCCCCTTGGAAAAATTTTCTTGAACCGCGCAGGTATCCCTCCTTAAACTGTTAATAAAATGATGTGGGGTTTGTTTTCTTAGAATAAAAAACCTTGCATTTATTTTTCTTAAAATAAAAAAAACCTTACATTTAATTTCTTTTTAATTGTCAAATGATCTATTAAAATCAAAATATAGTTATGGGTCTAAAAAGTTTTATAAACTGGTAAAAAATGATTTTCTTGCACATTACATTACACCTTGCATACTGTAAACGTATTATATTTAGTGTGTACGATATTTGGCGGAGTATGAATTTTCAAAAAGTTGGCATGGATTTGATTTAGCGCATTTCTGAATGTACCTATTTATCTACATATATATTTTTCATTTGGCGATGTATTTGATTTTGCGGATGCCGTTTTCCGCCAAAAACGCTAAATAGAATACACAGCCAAATGTAATACATTTACAGTAATTGACAAATGATCTATTGCGGTTTGTATGAGTTTTTACAGGGAGGAAGGGATCTTTTTTTCTTCATGTATTATTATGGGATTGTTCTGACCCCATGAAACAGGAAAATACCAAATATCTTGAAAACTGTTTAGATCTCCACCACTAAACCATATATATAATGTTTCTAATATCATAATGATGCATCGAATAGTGTAAACTCTGAATCTTTAGAACCAGGTTTGGTTGCCGGGGAAGGGGGGGGGGGGTGGAAAATAAGCATTTAAATTTAATCATTTATTGTTATCAACTTTAACTGCTAAATGTCACAGGGTCAATATGGGGTCAACTCAATAGTGTAAGTCTTACAAATAAAAAAAATAACTTTTGCAATTAAAATGGCAGACACTGTACAAATGCGATAGGATAGGTAACAATGATGAGCTTATTTAAATATCAAAAGATGATGATACAATATGCTGGCAAAGGGAGATCACTTGTTTAGAAAGTGAAAGTAAAACTTATGTATACCGGTGTTTCATAATATTGTGCTACTTCATGTATTATGCTTACCTATATTGGTCAACATTATAATGATAATCCAATTAGAGCACAATGAATCCCTATAGTTGATCATCACAAAAGAAATGTTTATGCATGTTAGTTAACCCTATTCTGCATATGGAAAACACATACCGGTATGTACACTACGTGAAACCCATCTATCAAACCGAAGAGCTGGGTAAAACTAGTACCCACTAGTATGCGACCTGTAGACCTGTGTTGTGTACGCAACTTCAAACAAAGATCAGTTATTTGTAACATGCATGTATTATCATCACTTTATTCTTTAAAACCCCTTGCACTATTTTATGAGGTAAATTACTATGTCTTAATAGATCAAAACACACCATACATTTGGAGATTGGATTATTTTATAGGCACTGACCCATTCAAACATCTGCACCACAGTTTAGACATCTGGCAAAAAGCAAAGAAACTGGCCTTTCTGCTAGGAGAGATAGCCAAAAGGCAGCAAACAAAGATCTACTACCATGGATTCGTTATTTCCACTTTTGGTACTGCAGTGCCTCTAAGGGGAATGTAAAAAAGTTATTGAAAAAGTGGTTCGACATTCTCCATCATGTCACCAACCTACATTTGGCCCGGGGAAGGTAATGTTGAAAATCCACTTTGTATCAAATAGTGTATGATTCACAATAGGATTATAAGTTTATTTTGTAAAATTATGTTTCTTTGATTGATTAGATGTTATCATACTGAAAATAACATGGAGTCCTTATCCTCAAATGGAAAATGGCTTGTCACAAATTCATCTGCCTTTCAGGAACTAAGGTAGGTATACATGAACTATCTTGTACTTCATATTCATTACTATTTATGCATAATAAGCAATAAATTGTAACCGTATACTTATATTTTAGGAAAGCAGTTACCAATAAGGATTGTTGTGGAAGTACGGCAGTCTATGTCAACTGCCGCCAAGTTCAATTTATTATTATTTATTTTATTATCCATTTTTAATAAGCTATTGGGAGTTTTGAAATCATTATCTTTATTTGGGAGAAGATTTCCATGGAAACGACTTTTATTTATAGTGATGATTTATGATAAAGATAACTAGATGCGATCTCGTTGCGAGCAACGAATATGTCTTCCGTAGAATTTTGAAATTATAATATACAATCTTGAAGAATTTTAAAACCCTAAACTCTAAAATACAAAAGTTGTCATTAAACACTTAATTGCAATTGCAAATTGGAAAACCATAATTAAAAAGAAAACATGTTCCTCCGTTGAAGACTTGACATGTGAATTGTGATACGAGGCATTTTTTGCTTCGATGGATACTAAGGTATCACCAGAAAATGTACTGGAATTGATATATCAACTTAAAATTGAGAGCGAGTGAACAGGGTACCCATAACGTAGTTCCAATATCTAGTAAAAGCATATTTCATGATAATAAATAAGACAGACAGAAGATAAACGCTCTGATGGAAAGTTAAAACTAGGTTCTTGCGTCATGAGCTGTATCATAAAGCTACGTTCATGACCTCGACAAACTGATCACACATTAAATATTATCCAATATACATACTACCCGAGGCGACTATCCTTACCGCACGCTCTACAAAATATATTATCTTCAGAAAATATTTATCATTATGCATAAAAATTTTCAGATCTGAATTGAAATAGGTAGGTATATCAAAGCACAAGTTTTTGTCACTTTACGCGGATTTTTCACGATTTTATCGCTTCTGTGACATTACTTTTGGATCAACCCTCGTATTTGACTGATCTGTAAAGTGTAAATATGTCACACCCGAATGCTATTCCTGTGAAAGTCCCATTTAACGTCAAGCTTGAATTATGTAGAGATTATTTGAGTGATAATTTTTTTTTTTCATTTTTCAATAGCTCCGATTAAAGAATGTCATAATTTTTCTCCACTTTTCACTTTAAACCAAATCATTCTTTAATGAAATGCATGTTATTCTGTGAGGTTTTGAAATAAGAAGTAGTAAAACAAATTAAAATTGTGCCTTAAAGGCGCTCAGACAGCAATTTGAAGATAATTGCGAGGTAGTTTACAAATATATTTCTGCATGAAGAAACTTCACCTTTTTTCTTTCGTAACCTTGGCGTACGTCAAGGAGAAAACATATCACCTTTTTTTATTTTCCATGTATATCAACGATATAGAAAACTTAATGAATGAGAGAAATGTCAATGGGTTAAGTAGTATCACAAATGATTTAGAAGTGAAAAAAACCAAAGTTATGATATTTTCCAAAGGACCTGCTCCTAAGTGTTCATTTATGTACAATAGTGATAAATTAGAAGTAGTTAAAGAGTATAACTACCTAGGAATAATATTTTCCTGATCTGGCTCTTTTTGTAAAGCCAAGAAACACTTGTGTACTCAATCTCAGAAAGCTATGTATGGTATTATTAGAAAAATTAGACTTTTTGACATGTCCTAGACTTATTTGACAAGGTTGTTTTACCAGTTTTACTATACTCTTGTGAAATTTGGGGTTACGAAAATATTGATGGTATCGAGCGTGTACATTTAAGGTTTCTTAAACACATACTTAACTTGAAAAGTAGTACCCCCAGCTTTATGGTTTATGGGGAGACAGGTCGTTTTCCATTATACATGTATATAACAATGTATACGAGAATGATAGGATTTTGGGCAAAGATGATTTTATGCCAGGAGAATAAGTTATGTAAAACTATGTTTATGTATCTTTACAATTGTTACACTAAAAAAAACATTCTTGATAGCTGTGGCTTATCCTATGTATGGCACAAGCAAAATCCTATTAACATAAAATAGTTAGAAAATATTGTTAAACAAAATCTTAAAGATCAATTTGTCCAAAAATGGAACAGTGAACTAGATAGTTCCTCAAAAGGTGCTATATATCGTATATTTAAATCCAATTTTTGTTGTGAAGACTATCTACTACTACTACCACGAAAATTAAGAAACTTATTTGTTAAATACAGAACTACAAACCATCACCTCCCTATAGAAATTGGTAGGTGGAACAATATTCCACGTGAAGACCGAAAGTGCGGCCTAAGTGAAGCCAATCAAATTGGCGATGAATTCCATTATGTTTTAGAATATAGTGCATTGTCACATTTAAGAAAAAATATGTTTAGTAATTATTATCTTAAAAACCAAAACACCTTAAAATTTAGAACACTTATGTCATCTTCAAACCATGTAATTCTTATGAAAATGTGTACTTTTATTAGTAAAATATTTGATTTGGTCAGTCATCCTACGTAACAACTATAAAATACATTTTTTATTTTTTTCTGTTTCTCTTTCGTAAATCCTGCTTTTCTTATACATGTACCTTTGTATATTATTCTTCTGCACCTCATGTAACATAATATGTTTTGAGTGAAAATGAACTTTACACTTTACCTGCAGTCAATCAAAACGTGCTTTTTAATTATAAGTACATGTATCTACATAACTCATAATATTTCATTTTATCTGTTATAATTTAAAATATATCATATTGTAAGTGAACATCATTTATTAGTATTACACAGAGTTTAAATAAATAATGTTCAAAGAGGTATTTTCTAGTATTTAGTACTTTTACTTTATCTGTACAGTAGGATAGATTCACTTTGCAGAAGATCGGAGATCGGCCGAAACAAAGTTTTCTTTTTCTTCCAAAAATTGATAACTTATATTAGAGAGAAAGCAGTATGAATAATATTCACGCATATATCTTTTGCGAAATGTTAGTAAAATACTCATAATTTCATGATGTAGATTTCGACAAGACCCCGCTATTTTTTTATTTTTTTTTTATAAATGATCGACGGATCCTTTTAAAGAGCTATTGTAAACATAAACTTGAATAATCATTTACTGAAATATATACTGACACAAAATATCAAGAGGTATATATGTATAACAAATGAAATGATGTACATGTTCTGAACCTACAATCATAATATTAACGTTGAAAACACAAGAAAGCTGCTAAAGTACCGGCCATGCATTCATATGATGTCAGTCATGTATACGTGTTTCTTTAACAATTTTTGACGAACTATAGTCAACTGGTGTTTAGAATAAATATACTTACATGGTGTTATCATCTCATACTTTTCTCATTTTCAATTATCTGTCACTGTAAACGGTGTGGAACTGCTTCTTGCATGCAATGATAAATACCGAGTTGTCGTCTGTTTACATTTGATCCGGGGTGTGGCTAATAACAGTAAACATACTGTAAACAATATTTTCCTATTGAAAAACCATTTAAACTGTGACAAACATTTTTTATCAAACAATTAACAATTAAAAGTCCAAAATGTTGTAATTATTTCTCGTTTTGACCAAAACATAAGCATAATTATAAATAATATGTATAAATGTTGGAAATTGATGCTTTTTTTAAATTTTAGTAAAATGTCTATTTTAGAATTGATGCTTTTTTTAAATTTTAGTAAAATGTCTATTTTAGATATGAGCACAGGTCTGCCTCACAAAAAAATTATAAAAACTAAAAACTTTTTAATATTTTATTTAAACTGATATATAAATAAAATTGGGGCAGGCCTGTGCTCTATGTGAAATTTGAGAACTTTATTCCCAAAAAGATATAATTTTGAGAAAATTCTGGATTCTCATGAAAATTGGGACTGTGGTTCTCTGGCATTCCTGTATAAAATCTCAAAAAATTTTCCCCAATAGAATGTATAATACCTAGGCAATCTTTAAAACAGAAAATAACTCATCAAAACTTTTGTTTTAATTTGGGCATTTTACAGGGCCGATTTTGACCCTTCGTGGGCCTAGCTCTTTATTATTCATTTTCAGGACTGATAATAACCTGCATGAAAGAAATATATGGGAGTTCTTGTGCAAGTTATACAAGGAGTAGGCAGTCGAAAGATCAGTAGGCAGTCGAAGACAGGATATCTGCCAATTTATCGGGGTCAGCAAATCCTGGATCTCGGGTATTAATTGCAGATATGATAAGCAGAAAAAAATGAAGTAAATTTTTAAAAATTAAAAAAAAAATTGAATTTGCCGAGTGGTAGCCCCTGTATTGTCCATTTGGCTCAGGAAATCTCCTTCCGATTGCCACACACACACATGACAGGACTGGCACCCTGCTGTCTGCTTCTTTGGTGCTGTGCTGCCATAATACAAAATTCCTGTTAGCTTGGTTACGGAAGGTAGAAGGAGGAAATGAAGGTGTTCAAGGTTGACACGATAACCCCAGTTCAGAATGTTGGCAATATCCAAAACATCGTGCCTCAAACACAAATTTCTAAATTCTGGTTTTGAGGTATTGCATGGAGATTGGCAACATGGAAACATTTCATCATGTCTGATTCGGCTTCTACAGTAACTGCACTTGTCAAAACTTGGCGTATAGTATGCTTATTTATTTCTGAAATTGTGTCCTAAAATAGAATAAATAGTATTGAGTATAGGAGAATGAAAACAAAAGAACTCTTATATTTGAAGGAAACCATTTTATAGAAACAAAGTTATCACAGAAATACAAAATACAGTCACTGAATAGAAATGTACAGTCTTTTAGATGACAAATTTACACAATGCAGTAAAAGTATAAAATACCAAAAATTTCATAAACGCTTACTCGCAATGAAGACACTATCTCAATATCCTGTCTATTTTCAGGACTTGATGCAGCCTCCAAAACTTGGTTTCGGCTTGGGATATATCCCCTACTGGAGTTACGGATACTTTCTGATGCATAAGGGTGATAGCGAGCAGGCTACAATCAGAAACAATTATTGTAACATCTACAAAATATATCCCTTCTGATCTAGGAGGACCTCATCATGGTAGAAAGGTGAGTATCAAATGAGATAGCCTACACTCCTAGGAGAACATTCATTTTAGTATCTGTTACTTACTTCCAGATATGTGGATGTTATCTTAAACTGGCAACAAGGGTTCTGACAATTGGTGCAACCTCTCCTCTTGCATGTGCAACTTTTGCATTTTCCCCTGTTTTCACAGAGACAGCAATGCTTAATTAAAATGTTAAAAATTACTCATTTATAATTTATAATATAGTTTATATGTATAAATTCATTAAAAGGTTCATGTTTTTTATAATATATTTTTATACAGGTATATGATATTATGCATCTCTCAATAGTTTCAACTTGTAACAGTTTTTAGAATGTACATGTCTGTTATACATGTAATTATTTTTTTTTCAATTTTGTGATGTACAGATAAACGTAAAGTTTCATGCAATTTATACATCTTTCATTTTTTGAAGCTTGCTTACTATGTAGTAAATGAGAAAAGTGAAAACTCCAGTATTCTGAACATAAATCTAATTTTTATGAAGCTTGTTTATGTATATTGTATGCAGCTGATGTTTATTGAAATATTGTGATTATGGTTTACTTCAGATAATAATTGCTGTTCTATCATGATTGAAAGATGATAAAGATAATATATTATTTTACCATTGATATTATATATTTTTTATTGAATAAAGGCATTTTACTGCACATTTAGATCGTTATAAGAATAAAAAAGGTTTTGATAACATCAAGATACCATTCATTAGCAAGTTTATGTGTGTATGTGACAGAAATAAGTATACATGCCATTTTTTTTGGTGACCATGCATCAAAAGAATAGCAGGTATATTCTAATATACATGTAAATGGTCAGTCTAGTTTTGCTTGATCACAAAACCATTTCTATAGCTCTCGTTAGGATGAAGGAAAATGTCTTTGAATACTATTTATTTGTGATACAGAAGTATATAACCACCACCCCTCCCCCTCAGATTTCAGAAGTGTAAACTCCAACCGCACTTTTTTTTATAACAAAAAAGATCATATTAGATGGGATAATTACATGAATGCGCAACCCAAAACAGTTATTTTTAAATTTTTTCTATCAAATATATTTTATCATGATGGTAAAAAATATTTTTCCTTTTTTGGCGAATAATTAGTTCTCCCTGATCAATGCTTAAAAACGCTTGTCAGAAACAAGCATTTCGTTCACTCAGAGTAAGCGTGCGTGCATGACAGACATGACAAGTGGAAATACATTTGAAAGTGAGCATATGTGCGTGTTGGTGTTCTTTATTGGTTGTGTGCAATGTGCATTTTTATGCAAGACTCTTATATTGGATGCCATGACTTGTCTTGTTGCAAACTTCAGTAATTCTTCTTCGTGACGTGACCGCGGTCTCTAGGCCTATCGTATGTAACCACCGGCACTTCATCACCTTGTCGTGGTACACACAGGTACATTGTTTATCGACATATGCGCTCATAGGTGATGAAGTGTAAGGCTTATATATGGTTAGCAGATAACAATAGAACACCAACTAATATGGCGTCTATCGATAAAATATGGCGGTTGTTTGTTTACACTCGTTGCTATTTTATGATGTCAGGGCTTTAACAACCTGGGAACTGTAACCGTTTTTACAAGGAGTTATTGTCTGCATTTCTAAAGCGTTTTTCGAAATATGCGATTTTTCTATGATTTTATGTGCTGTCTTTGTCTTCTCAATTGATAGTTTATCTACTACTTCTTTGATCTTTATACAAAGCATTCGAGAAAAAGCATGTTAAATTATTAAAGTGCAGCTACAAGACTTAGTATAGTTCTCTTTTTTTAAATATCCATTTTAATCATTTAGAGACCACAACATTTCTTCTTGTTGCTTCAATGATCTTTCACTTCACACACTCAAAATGAAGCGTTAACCGAAACATTAATCAAGACTTGTGTTGATCAGTAACCCTAATTACAACCATTTCATTTAATCAATGCTTCTGTATATGCACAATACGTGGTTAAAGCAATGTATCTAAAATTAAGGTGAATTGTTTTACGTAAAATTATGTACTGTATTTGTTACATAGTCTGTTAATTGTAGCACTCCATAGAACTGTTTATACATGTCGTATGAAAGCTCTCAAGCCTGACTATTTGGAAAAATCGTATTGTGAACTTCGGATGCATGCATTTGTATATTATTTTAAAGCTATCTTTAAAAACCGGATTTATATAGTTCATTTTTCATAGACGGCAATCATTATACTAATTTGGTTCCATTTTTTAAATGGTTGTAATGTAATAACAGTATCAATTGGGTACATATGTTTAGAGTTGGTAGAAAAAAAAGGCTGTTTACATTTCCGTTTCACTAGTAAGAATCGTTTTTTCATAGAATTTTAATAACCTGTAACAATAATTATGCAACCGGAATGTTGAAAAGAAGAGGAAAAACCATGTAGAATCTGAAAAGGCAGAGAAAGAGCCGGATATAACGAACCGGATTTAGAATCATTCAACCTTAACAAAACAACTCTGATGTGTAACTTGGAGATATCTCTATCTCTGAATTTAAAGTAGCTTGAGGCAAAACGATTTCTTTTGAATTCCATGAATAATTTCTATTTAATTTTAAATCTTAAAAAATTGGATTTCTTTTTTCATAGACATCGTGCGTTATATATTTTTTTTCTTTTTTTTAAAGGGCATGGTAACGATTTTGGTCAGGTTCTATTTTCCCTTTTTTATTACAAGCAATGCTTTAGGCATGCATTTCTTAGGATGAAATTAAATTTGAGAGTCAGTCGTAGAGTTATAAGCAAGATACAGGGTTCACAATTCTTTGTCATTTAAACAAGGCTTGTGCCCTGTTTTTATTTACATAGGTTCATTATACAAGTAAAAATCTTTTACAAGTTGATTTATTTATCTTCATATTTATTTTAAGCATAAATAAACAGCTCCTAACGTTTAACATATTCATTTTAGGTCTTAAACTCGAGTTTTCACTTCAACATTCAAAATGTAAACAAAATTTTTGTTTACATAGAAAATAATTGTAAGCTCCGTAACTCGCTTATAACTCAACGAATGACACTCAAATTTTGGTTGCCTATTAAAAATGCCTAACTGAAGCATTGGAAACATTAAAATCGGAAATATAAATTTTGACCAAAATCGTGACCATGCTCCTTTAAGTGGTTGTAATGTAATAACTGTATCAAATGTGTATACATGATTCAGTTACGGAAATAACTATTAATTAACATTTCCCTTTTATTCCTTATATTAGAATTGTTATATATTTTAAATTTATTATTTGTCAATACATGCATATAATTATACACGTGAAATGTTGACAAGAAGAAAAAAACATCAGAAAATCAGAAAAGACAGACAAAGGGACGAATGTAACTAGCCAGATTTAGAATAACTCAACCTTAAAAACGAATCTGGCGTGTAACCTAGGGATATCTCTGAATTTATTAGTACCCTGTGTTAAAACGCTAAAGTCCAATTTTTTAATACAAGATAAATTCAGTCTATGCATTACTTGTTAACAAAATCTTTTTTCTATTTTGAATTAAACAACAAATGAGAATAACAACCATGAAATAATAAAGCTGTAGAAACAACAGATTTTCATGCATGTACATGTACTCGTGTTGCTTCATGTAAATACATGATTGTGATATGAAATAAGTGAACAGAACATGGCTTAGTTGTCATATGATTTAAGCCGGTAACCAAAAGGTCGCTTTTTGAAACGTCGTTGTGGTCACTCGATATTTAAGCATTAAATCATTATTTTTTGAAAGATGTGGTCTCATAACTGTAACGGTGTGTGCAAACAAATTAAATAACGTGCGCTAGCAGGTTATGAAAATTTGTTTGCACACACCGTTGCAGTTATAAGACCACATCTTTCAAAAAATAATGAATCAATGCTTGTATTTACGTTTTTTAACATTTATTCTCTTTCCGCAAATACGGTTCATTTTTAAAATCTCGGCCTTATTCAACGAGTAATGCGCAATTAACAGAAGAGCCATTGGAACAGCCGAATTATGCTGACAAAAATAGTGCACAGCGTTTTAAATTCTAATAACACACTTTTATTTTTCATTCTGTAATTTCATGAATTTACTTTGGTATATTAAGAAATTAATCAATTGAATTCATTTTACTCTTAAAAAATATTTACATCAATGAAATAATAATCAGCGTAAGTATAATATCAGGTCGTGATCCGGTGTGAAGTCGCGAGGAGAGTCAGTCATGTTCTTCGAGAAATAACGAAGGAAATGTATTCATACGCACCAGATTTGGTGATTGGGTCTTCTGTGTTATGCTTAAACATCACTCAAATCAATCAATGCAATTAAATAGGGAAGAAAGTGAATGTAAATACTGTGTATTGTGCACTTTAACAAAGCACTTTATCTACTTTGTATCGGTGCACTGAGCTGAAATTAGCTGGGAGTTTACCTGCAATTGATTGGTGTCCACTCCAGGGGAGATTCACATCCGCTTAGCAGTACGGAAAACGGGAATAAGCACCGGCCTTATGCACTTTAAAAAAATGAAATCAGTATAATTCGTTGTAAACAACAACTATTATGCAAGATTAGAACTATCATTATCATGTTAAATCAAGTCAAAATTCTCAATATCATTTTACAAAATTCTTTTTAGGTAAAACCGAGTTTTTCAAATATCAAGTGTTCTTCTATGGCCAACAAATTAGTTTGTTATTGCTTTTCCAACAAACTCTAGCTTTTACCGCAAACATTTTTTAAAAGATTTTTTAATGAAAATCGTCAATTTGGTATCAGTGTATTTAAGAAATTTTGTTTGAACATGACTGTGCGTCTTCGCATGTAGTTGTTGGTTGAATAAAATATCATTAACTAAAGATTTTCATCGCTGGTATCGTCTAAGAAAGAATCTGATACTGAAATTACATAAATAACAGGTTAAATGAGTCTTGTTACCTTAAATGACATCAATAAAATCTGTAGGTTTCGTAAATATTTTGCAGGAAAATAGTATGTAATAAAAAGTTAAATATTTGAGTATTTGAACCGCATTAAATCAAAACAACTCGCATAAAATTGTGTTCTACAGGTATTGTAGTAAACGTTTACATTGACTAAATTTTGATTTAAGGTGGTCTTTGTACTAAAAATTAGACACATATTTGGAGATTTTTTAAAAAAGAGTCATATATAGCGACATACATTGGAAAGACATTTAATTAAGAAATATGTATATTCGTGGTCTAGTTGTAAGGGAGAGGTGTTTTTAATCTGCGGTCGCTTAATTAATTCCACAAGTAGTTAATATATTTTTATCTCTTTACTGAAAACATGATATGAATAGACAGTTTTGATAACATGTATCTAATATCCTTGGTTGATTTTCAAATCCTCTTGTATAATTCTGATTGTGAGCTAAGTAAAAGGTACTATCCGTTTAAACATGAGTGTAGACGAAATAAAGGAAAAATGTGCTATATCTCTCAGCAGATACATGACTAAAGAGCCCACATATGTGCAACGTCAGTTTGATGTTTTGAAATTTGTGCAAATCTTGAAAAGTCTCGTAGGTAAATCAAAACTGAAAGGTTATAAACAAATTTGAAAAAAAAATGTTTACAGGATGCAAACATGATGCACTTACAAATGTAACCCGGTGATTGTCAAAAACACACGACGGCTAATAAACAGTTCAAAGGAGCACAATTCGGTGGAGAAAGTTGTATTAAACAATCGTTTATACAAGGATATAAGATGGCTCTGTGATTGTGACCACACAGAAAGTATCGAGGGTTTTCACAGTCTTTCAAATATTCACCAAAAAGAAAAGAGTTTGATAAAGACCAAATGTATACGGAAATGCTTTAGAAGTAATAAAAAATAACTTTAATCGGAAACGTGAACAGAAAATTTCTGATGGTAAAAAAGTGCACAAAGTTACCTTTCCCAAAGCAACCGTGCTTTGGGCTCAAAATACGTTTTATTTAATGTTTTTCAAACAGAGCACCAACCTAACAGGTTTTAATAAAGGCAATTTATAATGGCTATTCATATGTATGGGTCTCGGCTATAATGCAACTTGTGTTAATGCAGAAAATCAATCATTTATTTCTTATTAATGTAAAAAGCATATAGACCAGTGCCAGCACCAGTGCCAGCTTCGTCCATACTGGAATTGATTCAAAATCTATCTTTTCGATTTGAGAAATGTTATTTTTCTTACAAATTGGTGCTTTTCTTAACTTTAGTTCATGATCATTGACTGTTCATACTAGTGGAAAAACCACATTGTAATCAAGCAGGTAAAAGATGAAGCATTTGTTTTTCATACAATAATTTGTAAATACAAAATATTATTTGTCTGTTATAAACATACAATTCGACATTTGCAGAGCGCTTGTTTTCTTATATAGCAAGTTTTAACCTAAAATATTTTTTCATTTTATTTATGAACTAGCAATATTTAGATTAAAAAGGTTGTTTTATCCTACCTGCAACATTTAACAATTTATTGATTTATACATTATATATTCAATTTGTTAATGACTTTATAAATTCTAAGGATAAGCAAATTGTTTAATCGAATAGAGCAACTGAAAATTATTGAACATTTCATATTTGGGATAAACATACACTAGATAAATTATATTAAGTACATGAACATAAATTATCCAGTGCTGCTTTAAATTCAGTCATTGTTGCTAACTAGACATGTTCTTTTAATGTTTTGGTAACACAAGAAGTACTAGTAATCACAAATTTACTGCCTTTTCTTAATGTTCCTCTATGCATCAAGCACACGGATTGTCTGCAGTCGAAAAGACGATAACAACTAAATTGATAATGACTAGAAAAGTACAAATTGAAGCATCTAAAGTATTATGGCAATTTCCAAAGTTATGAAAAAGAGAATATATTTTTCAAAAAATCATCAAACCAAACCCCAATAACTCCGACTTTTGTTATTTTTTTCAGTTTTATCACAATAATCGATATCAATATCTTTTTCTGAATAACATTGAAAATATCTTAAAAGTATTACTTTACTTGTTGCTTAAATAGTTCGGTAGTGAACCTTGCTGTCATCATCGTCTGAATAAATAAGAGGGACACCATCTCCGAGTTGCGAAAGAAATCGAAAACGGGATGTGCAAAAATACATTTTCTATCCTCTAAATTCAGAATTACATGTACCAGATTGGATCCGTGCCAGCATACATCTAATTACATTTACACAGTGTCACTTAATGATGATAAATGTTGTCTTTGCTTTTTTGATGTTTGCTATTTAGGTATTATTTTTCTATGAGGGGGTGCTACATCTATTGTCTTATCTACAAAGTATTCGACAAAAATATCTTGATTTATTGAGTGCAACTACTTAAATGGTTCATGGTTTAAAAATCTTTTTAACCATTAAGTACACGCAAAATTTCTTTAAAACCCTTCAATGATCTTCCACCTCACACAAAGTGAAGCGTTAACCAAAACGTAAATCAGGACTTACAACCATTTCATTAGATAAGTGCTTCTGTAAAGACGCGGTGCGGGTTAAAGCATTGAATCTAAAATTAAGGTAAGGTGACAATAGACTATATAATATATTTATTAGGTTTTTTTTAATTCTAGCACTTTATAGAACTGTTTAACTTTGTTCTATGATAGCTCTTACATCTTAATGTTTGAAATAACTGTATTTTGTACTTTGAGTGTCTGCATTCTAATCAGATTTTAAATTTGACCTGTAAGAAATTTGCGAATTGTAAAATATATCTTTAAAAATCGGATTCACCGTTTAAATCCCATGGACAGCATGATTTCCACTTATTTGGTTCTTTTATTTTTAACTGGTTGTAATGTAATAACGTTGTCAATTGTGTATACATGTTTTGAGTTAAAAGGAAAATACTGTTGTCACTTTACGTTTATTTAGAAATGTTTTGTCTGATTAATAAACGTGAAGCTAAAAAAAAAATGAAAGGACACTGAATGGGTTCCAAGTTAAAAAGACATATTTATTTTCATCTTCCCTTTGTTGCAGTATTTTAATTGTATTCCACATATTTTTGTTGTATTTTAAGTGTTTGGG
Source organism: Magallana hongkongensis (assembly GCA_016163765.1). Lineage (NCBI taxonomy): Eukaryota > Metazoa > Mollusca > Bivalvia > Ostreida > Ostreidae > Magallana > Magallana hongkongensis. The sequence goes on from WFKH01003881.1 coordinate 50,326,961, forward strand.
CAGATACTGCATTTATAACACCATAACACAAAGAGGGCGCTCAAATGTTACATGTAAATAATTATGACGCCAAAAACGTTGAACGTTGTTAAAGTGCAACGTCAAAAACGAAATCAAATTTCACGCTTGTGGGTGTTACAGTCACTGTGGCCTATTCATTAAATTAAACCCTCAGAATAAAACATTAATATTGAGGTATAATAAATCACAATGCAGACAGTATAAAAACTTGTTTAACATATAAAGTCTCATAACTGCAACGGTATGTACAAACAAATTTTCATAACGCGCAAGCACGCATTACTAAATTTGTAAGCACTCGCCATTGCAGTACTGAGACTAAATATTTTAAAAAAGAATAATTTAATGTTTAAGTATATAAAATGACAATATCTTAAATATAACAAAAGTGTAAAATGACATCATCAGTTCAGAGAGGGTGTGTACGGAAAAGGGTAGTAGTTATTTTAGCTTCATTGATTCTATTTTATCAGTATCAAACATAGCCACGTAAAAGTAAATGCAATTAAATGTGAAGTAGTGATTTGGGTAAGATTTGCTTCTAATGATGACGAAATCAATTATTTGTTAAGAAACTTAGCGGTTTTTTTTTTATTTGAATACTACGAACAATATACATGTTTGTACCATTTAATTATATTTCGTTAAAACTCCACAAACTAAGAACAACGTTTCTAAAGTCTGTTTCAATAGTGAGCTCAAATGATCTATTATGATCACCTTTTATCCTTTTTATCTGTTGGTCTGTGTGCCCATAGACGTTTTATATTTTCTTTGTCTTCTGAAGAACCAATTGCTTAATTTTAACCCAATTGGCATACACCATCCTTGGGATAAGGGTTTTTTTTATGAAGGGTGGCGATCTCTTACAAGGGAAAATAATTCAAATTTATGGAAAAATTGTTGACATTTTAAGAAAAAAGAATGCTAAAAAACCATTTGGCCAGAAAAGCTGAAACTCAAATAAAAATAATTAGTGTTGTTTGCATTAATTAATATTCGCAAATGTGCTTTTGACCCAATACTATTGTTGTTATTTTTTACATTTGTATTTGTATTCAAAGCAAAAAGAATGTCACTAATTGGCGAGGATTTGGCAATAGTTGTATATAATTACGATTTATCAATATTATTATTCAGTTTAACAATATTCATCAACATATAATCAACATTGATTATCAACTTTATATATTCGTCTTAAACTAAAAAGGAGTAAAAAGACTATAACATCATAAACGTATGTTTTATATGATCTTCTCTTTTGAAAGCAATGGAAACACGTACACACGTGCCAGAAAATCAACAACAATTAATAGATAGCATCCAAAAATGTATACACGAAGGAATAATGCCAATTCTGCAAGCTGGGACACAAGTGGAAGGTCAAAGTTTACTAGACGCAGAATGGTTAACAGGAAAACAAGTGGCATTAATAAATATTGAAAACATGAAGGTAAAAAGGTGTCAAAATTGTGGTCATTAAAAACAATCAAACTATAAATGCAGTCATATAACCTAAATGTCACAATACTATAAAAGTGATTAATTAATCTGGTTGTTAAGTACCCGTTTTCTATAGTCAAACACTACACGTGGACATTAAATACGCGGTTGCTTTACCACACTAATTTTTACGCGGTTTTAAACGTATCGCATAACTTGTTCAAACAACTAAATACATGTAACCACTTTTACAGTACCTGATATACATTAAATCTCATGATAGCCGAGATATGATAAATCATTTTATTAACTTCAGTTGATTCCATTTCATATTTTTTATTTCTCCGACAAACTATAAGATATTGATAATTATTAATAAATACCTAATATTTTTTTTTTAATTAAAATTGAAATTTTTATTTTTCATTTTTTTAGGAGTCATTTTTTAATGATGATGATGTGGATACTTTTACTCTTTTTGAGGTGAGTAGATAAGTAAAGAAAAATAAAACATATTTTTACAGTACCGATCAGACCTAACCTAACACCAGAGTAAACCCCAACTTCACCCCGGGTTTACTTTCTGGGTTTACGTGGGGTTTATTCCGGGTTTACTTTTTGAAAATTTGTGTCCAGTTGGGGTTTACTTTGAGTCCACTCAGGGTTTACTTTGGGTTTACTCGCGGTTTTCTTTTATGGTCCTCTTTAAACATTGAAATGTGAAGAAGACCCGTCTTTTATCTAATCATCTTACTGCCTGTAATGCACCCCATGTTTATTCTAAATACACATGTAGCGTCTGCATCAGGGGAACATACATAAGATATCTTATGTATGTTATACTGAAGACGGATGTTAAAATCCAGAAAGCGCTAGTGAATAGAAACTTTGGAACTGCTCATT
>WFKH01003881.1:50329727-50364794 GCA_016163765.1 Magallana hongkongensis
ATTGTAGTCCCACTCTACCCTGTAGATCATGATTTGAACAAAATTGAATTTACACTACATAAGGATGTCTCCACGCCAGTTTTAGCTTTTCTAGCCTAATGGTTTTTAGATGAAAATTTTTGAAAAATGCCAACATATTCTCAATAATTTTCATAATTATTTTCCCTTAAAAGATAGTGATGCCTTTTTTTTTTTTTTTTTTTTTTTAAATGAATTCCCTTTACCCAATAATGCTTTGTGTCAAGTTTGGTTGAAACTGGCCCAGTGGAGAAGAAGTCAAAATTGTAAAAGATTCACAAATACACGGACAGACAGGAGGACGCCGGACAAAAAGTTTTCAGAAAAGCTTATTTGAGCTTTCAGCTCAGTTAAGCTAAAAATCAAGATAACATAAAAAATTTTGAATTAATTTTTATAGTTGGTGATATTATTTCTATTTATATATCTGCTGAACAATTCTTTGTGCAAAGATACTGAAAGATACAGAAAAATAAACATTTGGTTCTTTCAGTTATTACCATTTTGAAAGCCTAATATGGTACACATATTAAGCCTTCATTTACTATACATGTATATAAAATTTATAATAAAATATAAAAAAAAAAACCTCTATATTTTATTTTATTATTTGGTATATTTTGCAGCTCAAATTTCTTTAAATATTAAAGATCTGTTTCAAACAGGAAGCGTCACCGAATTTTTTTTTAAGTGAAAGTATTAACAAGAGCATGCGGTTGAGAAAGGCTAGACTAAATATTTATAAGATATACATGTACATACATGTATATCACTCGGTGAATGCGAGTTTAAAAACCAAGACGCGAATGGTTTTCAAATTGTTTCCGTTTTTTCTTCCAGTTGTTAAGTAAATAGATTAAAATGTGACATAATAAAATAAGTGTTATAGTAAAATATACAATATATGAAAGTAATATTTTGGCTTTTTTAGGTCACCTGAGTCACTTAAGTGACCTGTTGCAATTGGTCTTCGTCCATCGTTTTACAATTTTAAGTTCAACTGCTACCAGTTTTGGTGTGAAGCATCTCTATGGTAAGAGGAATCAAAGATGTAAAATTCATTGCTCTACTACCCCCGGGGTGCCATAGGCGGGGCCAAGTATAAAAAAAAGCCAAATTTTAAAAAAATCTTCCTGTCTACATCCACACATGTGGGGGATAAACTAAATGCATTGTAATGATGTCCATGAAGCCCTTTACAAAAATTGTGATGTCCATGAAGCCATTTTAGGGGTTCAAGCTCTAGGGCGGGGCCAGTTTGTGAAATTGTATTGATTTATATTTTTCTTTTATACTATCACATTTGTGGGAGATAAAGTCATGCATTGTTTTTATGTTTATAATGTCCCGATGTTAAATGGTGAGATTCGTGGTCCACAGGCCTTGAGCAGAAGTTGAGGCCGGGGAAGGGGGGAGGGTTAAATATGGCCATATATTGAACATGTATTTTATTTAGGGTAATTGCCGTTTGTCATCTATTAACAATTTTAACTTCATCTTAAAAACTTCATGGTAAATTGTCCCTTGGCAATGTTGAATTGATATGTATTCTATTTTAGGAAATCTACTGAATAAAACTGAATTCATAATTACATGTATGTAGACTAGGAAGCCCTCTACCAAAATTGTAAGTTTCCTGTCCCTCTGGGAAGGGGTTTTCGCTTAAGGATGGGACCAAAATAGTCATATAATGATAAATTAATCCTTAAATTGGGTTTGGGTGGGCTCTATATTAAAGCAATATAAGCTGCAATTTTCATGTTGAAATTTTTTTTTACGAAAATGTCATTTTCTACTAGAATGACAAAAATATCATGGTTTTTCTATTTCTGTTAGCCATATTTTTGTGGAAAAGGCCGTTAAGAAGCCTTAATAGGAGCAAAACTGAATTACTGTCGTCCTGTACAAAAATTGATCTGCTATATATTCCTTAGAAGAGAAATCTTTCCTCTGACAAAAATTAATGATTTTTTCAAATCTTATTTATCATAAAAGTTTAAGTTACATGCAGACTTATCATACTAGCAGATTTTTGCAGCAAAATAAAATTCTAAAAAATACAGCTCATATTGCTTTGAACATTTTAATTATTTATTCAGCTCTTGAATTTTAATGAAAGAAATCAGTACATATTTAGAAAGAGAATGAATGAAGCTGTCTATCAAAATCAAAAATATCAAGAAAGCCTTTGGCAAGAGTTTGGGTAGGAATGTAACAGTTAATAGAGTTTTCTTCCCTTACTTTTTCATATTTAATAATTAATCATTGGAAAATAATGTAATTAAGAAGTTAAGATACTAAAAGTGTCTGTCAGGCCCCTGGGGATGGGAAGGGGTTGTTGTTGTTGTTTTGAATAAAATATATATACCAGCAATCTTTAGTTTATTTATAAAAACATGAACACATAAAAGCTATCTTGAAAGTTAACAAATATCGGACAATTACATGTATTTCCTTTTAATGTCAATGTTGTAAGATTTCAGGTAGGAAGGTGGTGGTCATTTCCACATTTTAGATTTAATTTTACTCCAAATTGAAGCTTAATTAAATGTATATATGAGAATCCTCAAAAGGTATGTGCATGAGCTATGGTACTAAGGTGACTGTTAAGGCCTGTTGGCCTTTTGTCTTAATTGTAAAAGTTAAGTATCGTTGGTTTTTAGGTCACCCGAGTGACTCAGATGATCTACATGTATTACGATCCGGTTTTGCCCGTCATAAATCATCGTGCGTTAACATTTGAACATTTTCGGCTTCTTCTCTGAAACTAGAAGGGGTACCTTGACCAAATTTGGTGTGTAGCATCTTTAGGGGAAGGAATACGTAAATTGTGAAATTCATGTCCCCCACCTACAAAAGTCTATCAATTATGGGTAAACATTTTAAAAATTGGTGCAAATTTAAAAAAAAAAAAAATCTTTTCTACTACTGAACATTCAGTAAAGAAACTAAGCACATGGTTATGATGAACAAGAATGTCTCTATCATTTATTGCCCCAGGGTGGGGCAAATATGGCCATATAATTAAAATCTTTCTACTCCTGTGTATATTTGAGACATACTATTAGCATGCTTGGTATCATTGTCATATTCATTGTCCTTTTATCAGGGGATCGGGTCTTTGGGCGGGACCGATATTGTCATGTAGTGAAAATGTTTAAAATCTTAGAAAACCATCCCTACTTCATAGTGATGGGGTATAATGAGGCCAAGTACAGTTCTAGTGCGCATGACTTTGTGTATCTTCTAATTTTCATGCAGCCGTATATGGGCGGCGGAAAGGGTAAATAAAAAAAGTTTATGCAAAACTAACAACTAATTTTCAAAAACATGCCAAAATACGAGACCACCTTAACCCAAAATCAACATCCTCTTTTGCAAAATCAACAGACACAGATGCAACACAAATGATCACCTATACAAAACCAACAGTCCTGCACTGAATAAACGCTAGATAGCGTGCGCAGAGGTATCAGGAAAAATCGTACCCTGGAGAAAACGTAACCCGGAAAATACGTACCCACAAATTAGAGTTCGTTTTCTCCGACAGAAAACGTACCTTGGAGAAATCGTAACAAGAATCGCAAATCACAAAACTCCTAATCCGTGTTTGTGTGTGGTGGTGGAGGGGGGGGGGGAGTATGCGTTTACGTATAACTTAATTTTCATTGTCCCTGTTAATAACATTATTTTCGCTTTCAGTTTTTACATGCTCCGGAAAAGTTTGTGCCAATTGTGATAATTCGGTTTTTTATATGTAAATTTTAGAAAAAAAGTTAGCTGCGAGAAAAAGTGGGAGGGGACAGCTGCCATATTATGTTATTTGTACCAAGGCATCTATTTTGTCTATTTGTATTCATATATGTTAGGCGCACCCGGGTCTATAGTACCCGGCCGGGATTTACATGTAGTATTATTATATAATTTGTACATTTTTTTATTCAACAGCATTCAGCGATATTATTAATTATCGATTAGACTTTTTACGGGGATTTGGGCCTAAATTTCTATCTAGTACAATTTTAGGAATTATCACATTCTAAGATTTTATATACTATCGTTTCATATCTTTTGTGTTTGTTTTGCATGATTGTTACTAACACAGAATGTAGAATCTCTTTTAAAACATTGAAATTCTCGATTTACTTTTATCCTTCCGAACTCGGATTGTGTACGGGACTAACCCCTAGACAGTCCCAGTACAATACGAGACGAAAGCGCGTTTTTGTTTGTTTGTTTGGTATTTTTTTTAAATTGGAAACCTTTGTATATGACAGCATGTAGGAAACTAATTTCTTAGAAAATATAATTTCAGAATCAATTTCTTAAAGTTATTTGATTTGAGCCCTTCACACCCCCCCCCCCCCCCCCCCCCCCCCCAAAAAAAAAATCATTTTTAGTATTTTTAATTTTTTATGCATAGAATAGTAAAATGATGCTTTTTTATGTTTTAGCCAACTTTGAAAGTCAAAAGTCAAGTTTAAAACGAAATACAGAGCTTTGTTATGTAAATAAGCTAAAGTCCGCCCCCCTCCCCCCCCCCCCCCTTCAATGAAAGCATGAAATTAAGTAAAAATACTTAAAATATGCCTCAGAACCCCCCTCCATGAAAAAAAACCCCGCTGAATCCGAGCATGAAAACGTTCCTTATAAGTCAAGGGAACGGTTTTTCGATCCTGATACCTCTTTGCACGCCATCTAGCCTTAATTCAGTACAAAACTTGGTTTTGCATCGGTGATCGTTTGTTTTGCATCGGTGTCTGTTGATTTTGCAAAATAGGCTGTTGGTTTTGTTTTAAGTTGGTCTGTTTTGTATTTTAGTATGTTTTTATAAATTAGTTGTTTGTTTTGCATTAACGTCTTTTTTTTTTTACCCTTTCCGCCGCCCATAGCCGTAGGTGCAAAGTTATAACTTTCTTTTGAATCGTGTTTTTATACAGAGTTAACATTATATGTAACGTTTATTAGTTGAGAAACTGTGATTTTATAAGTTTGATAGGGTAAAATACGAAAATGGCACTTACGCGCCATCGTTTCCCGGTATTTTAAAGTATGCATAAAGCCGCAGAAAAAAGTATGATTAGCCCATTTATTTGAGGCGGCGATGGATTTTAAAATAGTAATTTATGAACAGAGCATCAAGAGAAACATATCAGCATATTAAAAGTGTTATTTCGTTAAAATTTAATTTTTATAAGCCAATATATACCAGAATATGCCAATTTTCGAGACAAAAAAATCAACTTTGATATTATCCTTTGATTAAACCACGAGGTAAACATTTTTTAAAATTTTACCTTCTGGTGACTTGTTATTAACTGTTTTCATATAATTGAGAGAAAAAGAAATCCCTAGGGCAGAAATACATAAAATATGGAAAAATGTGAAAATTTAGAGCTTTTTCAACAAATTCTTATAGGGTTCCATAGTTAAAAGTGTTTACTTTCTAGACAACCCCCGAAGAAAATCGGGGTGGTAAATTATTTTTTGATCTTAAAAAAAATTGATATAGTAGTGAAACTACGACATGCAAGAAATATTATTAAAATATCTAGGGTAGAAATAATTAGACTGAGGTCAATATGGTTGTACAGTGAAAATGTATTAAATCTTAGAAAAACTTTTCTCTACATCCACAACAGGGGTAGATAAACTTAATTTATGGTTATGGTGTCCATGAAGCCTTTTAACTAAATTGTGAAATTCATCACCCCTTGGTCAGGGGTTGAGATCCTAGGGCGGGGCCAACATGGACATATAATGTTTTGGGGGTTTTTTAGTCACTTGAGTTGCTCGTGTAATTTTTTGCATTTAGTCATTAATTTGTGTGTAACAATTTTACATTTTTAATTCTATCTTGAAAACATAAAAAGGTAACTTGTCATTTGGAAATATTAAAATAGAGATGTGTTCTCTATTAGGAATCTACTTTTCTAATCTAATTTTCTGTGCATCGTATGCTTGTAGCAAAAGACTGCATACCTCATAAATTAAACTTTGAATATAATAAAAGATTAACCATTAAAGACCTGTGGGTGGGTGTGTTTTTACCAAACGTTTACAACTATTTGCCGCTGGAGTTAGCGTATCAATAATTCAAAATTTCTTGTGCCCCTCCCTTTTTTGTGAATTTAAGCGAGGGCAACTGTTACAGTCAGAGGATTCACTGATTAGGGTGTAGATTCAAAAATGAAGCTTAACAATAAATTTGAGACTCTCTAACAGGTCAATCTAAGAGCTATGGTACTCAGGTGATCGTCATGGCCAGTTAGCCTCTTGTTTTATAGCGTTTTGCACATTTTGTGTTTGAATGATCTCGTATATGGTTTTAAATAACTTACAGACTCGCAACAGGAAGAAATGCAAAAAATATACAAAATCAATAGACCAATCCACAATTTATTAAAGATATGTTCTTTTGCCGCCATCTTTTGGGGGAAAATCTATAGATTTGTAATAGTAGCTTTTGTAGTTTTTGTAAAGGTTTGTAACTGCCACTTGACGTTAAAAATCCATCAATGTTGCGTATTTTGATTACCCGAGGATGGGACATACCTTACATTAAAAGAATAAATTAAAATTCCAATACATGTCATCAAAAGAAGGATATAGACGGGGAAATTTGCTTTTTTCAGGTTGTCCTTTGGGTTGACCCCACCAAGGAAAACCACTTTTTGAAAGTGTTGATTGGTCCATTCGAGATAGCAAAATCAAAAATTAGATTGATTATTGACCTCAAATAATTCAATTAATTAATCGCCAATAGTTTCTGTGAGTCCAATTTTGCATTATTCAATCAAATTAAGTAGAATTCATATTTAATTTATTAATTAAGGAAATTCAAAACAAATTTAACATAAGTTTTGATATTTAAATTGCTTATTGAAAAAGATAAAAAAAGTATAGCTATCCAAATTTCATTGTTTCCAACTGCTAATTTTTTCATTATTTATAATTATTTCATGATAATAAAATGTTTGATCGAGGGGAAAACTGATAAGGGATTTTTCGGAAAACGTGAAGAGCATTAAAAAGCATCAAAATAATCCCTGAACATTTAAAACTAAAAAAGGCTTTTAATCATAAAATGTGATTATTACCTTGATTTCAAAAATATATCTGCGTAAGTCACGTTCCTAAGTTCTTTTAAACCAATGGAACATAGGTGACAATTTTCAGATATTGTACACTCTAACGTAACTGCGAAGCAATCTAAAAATAAGACATTTCGTTCATAAGAATTTTCGTGTGCTGAACTAATCGTCTTAAAACAGTTTTGTTTGAAATACTTAAAATACAACATAATGGCGTAATAAAATTTTAAAGAAGAACCCGTACTTAAATAGCGATTTCGCTTTTCAAATAATTTATTCCGCTGGTAAATAAACAAATGCACACTATTGTGCATTATATCTGTCAGGAATATTTGAGTTTGTTATAATTGCATGTAGAGCATAATAAATGTCAAAATTTACCTCTGCTATATCACTGCATCACCCTCTCAGTCGCTTATTAACCATCTGCGCAGTTACGGAATGCTTTATGTGTTTATTTAGGACGTTTACAAAATGTCTTCTGCGCAGTTGCTTAAAGCAGTTTTAAACAATCGACTGTGTTTAAAGCAGTTTTAAACTATCAATTTTGTTTAAAAAATTGTTTTGTTTGAAAATGTCCTGATAAAAAAAAATTATGGACACAAAATCAATTAAATATGCAAGATTTAAAAAGGTATATAAGGATATGAAACGCAAGGATTTTTTAAAGATATTTTTTTACTTCAAAAGAAGCACGTTTAGACGCCCTTATCATAACTAGAAGATCAATGACCATATACATATGTTATTACAGTAGTTGAACCTAATGTACACACAATTATATACTTGCAAAATCACAATCGGTTAATCCCTGAACACATTAAGAACTAAGGAAAAATGCCTTGCATGCATGAAATGTGATAATTAATTCGATTTTAAAAATATATCTGCGGAAGTCTCGTTACTTTCAAACCAATGGAACACATTGAAGGTGTTCAATTAATTACAAAATATTGATTAAGTTTATCATTAAACACAAGGTTTCAAAATAGTTAAAAATTTCAACATGCCTGAGCAGATTTTTATAAAAAGAATTCGAAAAGACCCAAATTCTGAGACAGTGTTTCGTGAATTTTTAGTATTGTTTATAGGTCAATAAGTTATTTATTTCCAAGTGCATTGATTTTTCCTCGTGAAGGACTGGCAATAATTTTTACGATATTTATATCTGGAGAAAAATAAATTAGTACACATATTATGGCATGTTTAAAAAAAATCAAAGTTGCTATCATTTTTTTTTTAATTTCAAAATGTCAATACAGGTGTGGTTATATTATTTTTTTACAATGTTATTCTTGGAGTGGGTCTAATCAAGTGGGAATTTTCTTCCCTGTTCACAAATTAACGACATAGGGGGCATGTAAAATAAAAAAAAAATTTCTACATGTTACCTAATGAGACTCTTTAATGGAGGTGCACTACATAAACAGTATTACCCTTGATTACACAAACTTTATTTTGATGCTGAATAAAAAAAAATATTTTTACAACAATATCTATACTATAACATTTAAAACTGAATGAGATTAATACTGATGAGAGTGATTACTGCTGTTTTACATAAATATAATAATTAACCTAGCTTCACAACAACAGGGAGTTTCAGCATTTTTGGCGGAGATATATTGAAACCTTTTTTACATGGTATGTAAAGGCATTTTAAAATATTATGATTACATGTACATGCAGTCCCTTGATTTTAAGGATACCTTTCATAATTCAGAATTTTATGATTATGCAATTATAGAGCAGATTTTAAGTTGCAATAGAAACTAGCCCTGATTTTCAATTATAATTTATATAAATTATATAATAGAGTTTAATCAGATCATTTTGGCAGCAATATCTGATCTCTGATATTTATTGCGGCGATATAAAGTGTGTTTTGAATTCACTCTTGTTTATTATTGATTTGAGCATCTGAGTGAGTTATTTTGGCTGATAGATATTAAATACAAACCCATTGCTTTTTTATTGTTCTTTTTCTATTTTAAGCAAGACCAAAGGAAAAAAAAAAGATCATGAACCTCTACGGCCTTTTATTACTATTTATGAATACTTATCAAAATTGTTATAACAGCATGCTTTAGATGGAATAACACACCCTGAAAAAGTCACTCAAATTAACAGTAAATTATTTGATTATGAAAGATATAATGATATTACACGTAACTGTACATATGTCAAATAGGCGAAAAATTTGCAGTTTTGGGATAAAAAATGAGTATCTGAAGACTTCAATTCAGTAAGTACATGTAGCAAGAAAAGCCCCTGTGAGATTCAAACTGGGGAGTAGGGATCACAAGCCCGACACTTTATCCACTCGGCTATGGATTAAGTTACCGTTGCCGTCCATAAAATCCTTTTAATAAAGCGAAATGTCGTTTGGATCAGAGGTCAGCCATTTTGTGATGATGTGTTATTCCACCTTAAACCTAACAAGTGGGAATGGCATGTCCTGAACACTACCAAAAGTAACTTCTAGTCTTGACATATCATTTGCTAGTTCTCAGGTTGGGGCCGGGTGTAGGTTGAGATTGATATTAAATTAATTATTTTATTTCTTAAGTATTTCAGCAATGCCTATTTTAGGCAGCCTTGATATCATAATGAATCGCGAGCAAAAAATCCGTTAAAACGAATGCCCTAAATTATGATTTATTTTGTGTGGACTCTCTGCGTTTTAAAGTTCCGATTGCACAGAATAATTGATTGGAGCTAGTTTGCGTCAATTATTCAGTTAGTGTCAATAATGCGTAAAGAATTACGTATATGTAGAAAATCCTGAGTTATTTTTATGTTTAGGTTTCAATTTCGCTTTATTTTTTTATTTTTTGACACCAAAAGACGTCATAGATTTGTCCAAATTAAAAACAACAATATTAGAAAGAACTACGAACATCGTAAACGACTGACAAGCGTTGGGAAATGTCAGTCCCAAAGTAAGTTTACAATATTTTTGAGCTTAATGTTCTCTAATAACATTTTTGTCAACCAAATTTTTCCATATATATAATATATAAGCATTTCCAAGAGAAACACCTTATTAATTTTGCCCAACTTTGAGCTTTGTTGCTACAAGTAATTTTACCCAATACAAGTACCTGAATCAAAAATATTCCAATGAGTCCAAGTTCATTTGCAATGAAATAGAACAAAAGATTGCGTTAAAGGTCGTTTATTCAATGAACAAATTTGTATTGTTTAAATTGAAAACAATAAATTAAACAAGAAAAAATCATTGAATAAATGACAAATTAATTTGCAAAGGTGAGGTTAAAAACCGCCAACTCGCAATAATTCAAATACTCAAATGAAAGTTAGAACAAAATTTGCCTATGATATAATGTGCGTGCATATGTAATGGTGTGTAGGTGGGTGGGTAAAACAAAGTTCAAGGAAAAAAGTCCAGCAGCAAAATCAGAGAAAATAACAATAAGAGAATTAAACATCTGTCAGGTTCTGATAAGACATTAATTACCACAGATGATTGGATGCTGGACATGTTAATTGATCTATTATGTTTTACACATCGTGAAACCTAACCCTCAGTGACCCTGCTGTGCACACATGCAAATTACCATCTGTATTAACATGACAAAGTATTTTGACCATGGTTGTTAATAAATATCCCCCTTACATGCACACAATCATTATTTTACAAGCTTGACTTACAAAGAGATATAAATAAAATACACACAAGTATAGTATTACAAAATTTGTTGCCAAAAATGTTTTTATTTACAATAAAATTAGTTTTATAATTTGCATTTGATTGAAGCTCATTTTATGAAAAAATATTAGATAACGTCCTGACAATTATTTTAATATGTATAGATCAGATTTTTTAGTGTCCTTAAATCATTTTATGGTTTCAAATAGACAGCATATTCATGGGCGGATCCAGGATTTGAAGCTAGTGGGGGCGCCAGTCTCTCTCTCTCTCTCTCTCTCTCTCTCTCTCTCTCTCTCTCTCTCTCTCTCTCTCTCTCTCTGCATGTTGCCAAAATGTTACAAAATATATTACATATAATATCGGCCGCTTTAAGTATCCAGTGATGATCGTAAACCAATGGCTGATGTCAAGAATTTACATGTTCGAAAATAATTAACAAGTAGATTAATTAGTAATGCACAGAACCGATAATCCAAAAATGAGACTTGGGATCGAGTTCTTCAAACAATTAAATGATATCACCTAGCAGAATGCGTGCTACCTTACACGTCAAGTGACGGATGTGTAGTATTCACAAAAGTACCTGGTATTAGAGATCACGTAGTGATTTATGATATTCAACAGGTCAAAGTAAACCGTTTACAACAGAGAACGCGAGCACAGGAAGAAACTGTTTTTTCTATGTTTAACCATGAGCGCGTGTTAGTCTATTGATCTCCTTTTAACATAAGCTTATAAATATAGATATACAACTATTATTAAAAGGAGAACAATATACAAACATACGCTGACTATGTATTAAGTCTTTAAAAAAGCAGGCGTCCTCATTAATCTGTGGAGATTCAAGACAATGTAATGACCCCTTCCTATGAAAACGACTTCCTACTTTGTAAATATGAACTTTTAATTTATATAATTGCATAAAGTTGCAGCAAAGACATTGACAGTTCCTATAATTTAAAGAAATATGTCCATTTTGAAAAAATATTTTGTCGACAATTTAAATGTCCTTAAGTGCAGTTATCTTGTGATATTTCTTAGCGTGATTATATTTAAAAGTAATAAAATTATTTGCAATTTTTAAAGGTTTGTAGATTTAAGACATTCAGTAATCCCATCAAAAGCCTCTGCCTTGCAGAAATATAAGAACCATTTCCTTTAAATTTTTATTTTTTTTCTTACGAATGGCTGTAAATTAATCAGTTTTATAAATCAAGTTCAATGGGACGATGTAAATGAAGTGTAAAAAGATAACCATGCCAGCTTGTATTATAAGAAATAATTTTATGTAAGAGTCGTTAAAACACTAGCTAGTGTAACCAATTACTGAAAGGTGGGTGACTAGTCACATTTGAACCCAAGGAGAGCGTAACTAAAGCGGGCTTTTTATGTACGTTACTCTGTGGAACAGGTTTTGTTCATACTACACCGTTAAAATCAGTGTAATGTAGAAAAATTCTATAAGTTTCCAAAAAGTCGATAATTATGACTCGAGAGTTGTACATTTTCTTTGCCAGAAGGATTACGATTTAACTTTATTTTGACAATTTTAAGGGCGGGGGAGGGGTGGGCGCCGGGTAGCAACACACGGTATAACTCTTAGACAAATACAATTATGATATTATTATACACGTTGAAAAGGGAGTTACCTCCCTTATGTACAAATTTTGATCCTAACACAATCCAGCTAAGTTGCACACATGCCTAATAATTACACATACTAGTAACCACCTGATCGAGCTTTATCAATGCATCATTAATAATGACCTTGAAATATCCATGTATATGCATTAATAGTCACTTTGTACCTATAGTCTGTCCCAAGATATTTATGCTGCACATTTGAACGACTTTTAATAAAAATAGACAAACCTGTGAAATAAGTGCAATAGAAATCGATGGAAGGGAAATTTCCAAGATAACTTCATTCACACATTATCATTTTCCCCCGTAAAAATTCACAGGACCGAAAACAGATTTCCTACGGAGATTTATAATGGGGAATGTTGACATCTTTTCTCCATTCGGAAGTACTCGGGACACCTCGCGCAATTTTTCAACGTTATCATCCGGTTTTAGGTGGAAGCAAGTCTAAGTATTTTGTAAGTATTTTTGAAATTAGAAATATTATATAATTTATAATTTCTCTCTCTTTCTCTCTCTCTCTCTCTCTCTCTCTCTCTCTCTCTCTCTCTCTCTCTCTCAAAAGTTCTTTGATGTTAGTTGATAACTTGACAATGATGCAAGGTTTGTGCAATTCTTGCTGCGCTCGCCACAACGGTAGCGCCGTAAAACATATTACAACAGGGGTGAATAAACCCCGGGTTTAAACTATTGATGGTCAATATCCCAGGGTAAACACATCAGATGGAAATGCACACAGGGCGAACACAATCACTTAGATCCGCGAAACACACTACATTATTATTTGTCTAATTATTTATTCTGTGTAAAAATAAATACAAATAATTATTAAGTTTGAGAAAACTTAGCATTTATTTGTATATAAGAACATGTACGGATGATTTTTATTTAGAACAGTTTGATGTCGCTGGGATACAGGTTTTCAGATCCTTGATTTGATTGGTTAATTTGGATATTGAATTTTGAATCTTGAATTTCGTATTTCGAATTTCGTATTTTGAATCTCGAATCTCGAATGAGCGTTCTGGGCTTTCGTAGGTAACATATTGTCACCATATTCTAGGAAATTTACTTTAATTTTCTATGTATTGTAAGCTCTAGAAATAAAATGTATGTATATTATGTGCATTTTAAATAGTACTGAATAGAATAAAAGATTGACAATTAAAGGTCTGCATGTCTCTTTTTACTAAAAGTTTACAATATTTGGCACCTGGAGCTAGGATATAAATAATCTGATAATTTTCCGATTCACTTTCCCCTCCCTTTTATGAATGTTCATATGTGTATATGTTTTTCAAACATCAAATTCAGATTAGAGTTTTTAGACTCCAAAATGAAGCTTAAAATGCCAGAACGAGACCATCTAACAGGTTCATCTAAGGGCTATAGTACATATGTACTCAGGTGACTGTCATGGCCTGTAGGCCTTTTGTCTTAACCTTGCGTTGACATTTTTTCAATAGCAATATCTTGTAATGAACAACTAAGTTCATCTTATTTAATAATATTGCAATGTTAGTAGTTTATATAGATAAATGAACCAAACAGATTTAAACATGTAAACATAAGGTATAGCATGAAAATGTGAGGTATTTATCGTACATTTGATTTGAATTTTATATTTTTTTTCAGATCATAGGAATATATTGCAGACAGAATACCTAAGATGGAATGTTTTTGTGACTTTATTCCCCACCTACATGTATTTAAGAGCTTTTGTCTCACAGCAGTTTTTCTCATAGACAATGTTGCTGGTTTTTGGAATGGCTGTCCTTATTGCAATAAGTATATTACACTTACTGTTGAACAAAGATAAAACAATAAGTATGTACTTACCTAAGTCATTAGTTTTAAGAAAATAAGCTGGTCATATGTTGTACCATACTTAATAAAAAAAATAATGCAGTCAAATTTCAAAAGTACTATTATTACGTACTGTTTACATTTGCAACTGTCTTTGTGTCTAATAACATTACAAATCAATTTTAAAACCTATAGCCCAATAATTTGAGCGACACAAAACGGGCGTGTCTTATAGCATAACCGAAAAACGATTTTGGCTGCGCCATGTCGTAATTATACATAACATGTGCTACATTAAAAAAATGGTGGTTTTAAAATATTGTTGAAATCGTGTCACGCGAGACTTGCAATAGTTGCTTATATGTCCCTGGTTGTAAATAAACGCATATAAAGAACATGTATCGTATTATAGAATGTAACCTTTAAAAAAAATTAAAGATAATCAAGTAAAAAAAAAAAAACGACCATAACTCATATTGCTCGGACACAATATCTTCAATTACTATATATTATGAGAATTAGAACCTAAGCGTTTACTGTATATGACCTAAAATCAAGAAGTAGAACGAATCGATATGGTTTTTTTGTAAAGACAGAAACCAATACCGGTCCTACACGTCAATTCAATTGTTATTCGCAATAGATCCTTTACATGCTTTATCTACATATTATTATGCTATATTTTGCTTATTATATTCAGTTTCATTTTCTTTTTTTATTTTTCATAAAATTATTTGCATGTTATTTAACAACTGTAATAAATTCGTTTTAGAAATACAGAGAGAAGGCGGAGAAACTGTCAAAGTTGGAGATGCTGTCTGTTTGTCTGGAAAAGTGGAATTTCATTCCTCTGTAAAATATCTAAAATGGTAAAAATATCATAATGGGTATTTTGTATGGGTATTTTGTTGATATTAATATAAACAAATCGAAATATCAACTTAAGGATCTACAAAGAACCTGCAAAATCTAAAGCTTGTGATCAATGATGTAGACCAAGACGATGAAGCCGACTACAGACTAGAAGTTCAGGTAGCCAAATCAACACAATACTCAAATGTTCGAAATGTTAAGATACTGTCTTCAGCAGCATTAGGTGAGAATTATTTTAGTTTGTGTTTATTACATTGAAGCTCATTTGAAAGTTTGATAGCTGTAAAATGTCCTTAAGTCAGGAACTTTTTATTTATAATATTTACACTTGCAAATGTGTTTCCTTATATAACACTGTTTGCGCAATCCACTGTTATTCCTGCAAAACACCAGCCTGGGTCAAAAGGTCAAAGAAGTGCATGAATAATCTATAGGTCACTACTTTTTGTATGTATTCAAACTAACCGCCTTAACCGCTAAAACACACTTAATATCGTAGTAAAAACATAATTTAGCCAATAGGCATAAAGAACAAAAAACTTACCTATATTTTGTTACACGACGTTTTATTCATTTTCTTACAATATATAACATTAATTGAGGAGATAAAAGATCATGGCTTTTAGATTTAAGTTAGATAACGTTTATGGATCAACATCGTAAGAAAACATTCTTGAAAATTACAATTGCATTTTTTCAAAGTAATAAAATCAGGTATAATTCGTTTCTGACTCTTATAACAAGTCTCGATCGAAATCGCAAACACAATATCACAGACCTTTCGTGTTAAGTCTATTCACGGTCAAATTTATCTCCTTCTGCTTTTCTGTCCGTTTTGTTCCGTAAAAAAAATTAGAATAGCTTGCTTTGTAATGTCCGATGAAAATAATTATGCTCTAACTTGAATCTGATTCTGGGATATAATTTCCTATAAAAATGCGAAAGTAGACTCTAACACGGCTTTTAATCGCTTTGTTTTCAAATTTCCAACTGCTCTTTGACTTCAACGGAAGTGGTACTATTCCGTCAAGCTTCAATCGTTTGTTGTTTTTTTTTTCAATTGTAGAAGTGAATTTTCTTTGCTGTTTCATTTTATTATAAACAAGTGTTGTCATGTCAAAAGTAGTGTCATATTAATTCATTATGATAAACAGACACTTGCAACCTAGTTAAACTATTTTTTGTTACGTCATGTTAATCGAAGCGGCTATTTAGGTCACCCCGAAAAGGAAGTATGGAGCAATGTTATCGTCATTATTTGCAACACATGTAAGCCCTTCGGGCTTTATGGGATTTGATCACGTGGCCAACCCGTATTTATATCCCGATTCACATCCAAAAATGATATCTTAGTAAAGGTCCTGTCACACCAAGTTGCGTTCCCACGGCGTGTTCACGGCGTTGTAAAATTCATGGAATCGCCGTAGGATCGCAAGGAAAATTCAGAAAAAATGTACAATTTTATTTAAAAGTTTTACAAGTGGAGATGTCACGGCGTCCTGAGGGCGACCGAGGCGTTCTTACGGAGCTCGCACGACGTGTAACTGCGTTTCCACAGAGTTCTACTTGGAGATTGACCGCGCTCTTGCTGAGTATCCACCGCGCGCTCATAACGTTCTAGGAGTTCTTACCGCGCGTCCACGGCGTGCTCTGCGCGCTGACTGCGTCCACAAGACGTTCTTTACTTCTTTTTAGGTAATGTTAAGTTGTACAATTGTATGGAAAACAAACAAGAATTACAACTAGTAAATAAATGAAAAAAATTGTTTTGTTTTCATGAATAGGTACATTTTAACTGAAACGTAACTACTTCTAAATAATTTGTGATGGACTAGGACAAAGCTCTTAGTAGTCAGGTCTACGAAAAAGATCCGTTATTAGTTGTTAGAAAACATAGAAAAGATGTGAAAACATCAGAACCAAATGGCATGAATTCCATCTACGTCCTTTGATATGGAATATTAGCAAATGTTACTTTTTACATAGTCATCCACATCCAGTTTGATAATTACTACATCGCTTGCTATTGTACAACATCCATTGTTTGAGTTTTCGTGGTCTGGAAGACAACGCGCAAGAAACGCCGTGGGAGCGCGGTACAAACGCTAATAAACGCAGAAGAAACGTCAAGAGAGCGCGATGAACGCAGCAACAGCTCTTTGGGGTCGCTGTTTGAACGCAGCCAAATAAAAAACGACTTGTTCAAACGCTGTGGATGCGCAGTGAGAGCGCGATAGAGACGCAGTGAGATCCCAAAGGACTCCGAGAGGTCTCCGTGCAAGCGCAATTAACTTATCACTGCGTCTACACTGCGATTAGCTGCGTTCCTTGAGCGCATCAACGGAGCTCTCGTGGCGCTGTTGGAGACCTTACGGCGCTGTCACGACGACCTCACTCCGCTTCTACGGCGTGTTTATCAGAACGCCGAGCCACGGCGCGTACTTTGTGCATGTTCAAAGTGCGCGCCGTCGCATGGCGTTCTAAAATGTTCAAGGCGATCCCACCGCGACGAACGAAGATGTCGTTGCGTTGTTACGGCGCTGTAGGAGACTCTACTGCGTTTACCTTGGCGTTTTACATTATTTAAGGACGCAGCGGGATCGCCGTGAGGACGCAGCTCCGGTGTGACAAGGGTTTTAGCATCTACTACAAAAGTTATGTTTTGCACTCCGTGAGTGATTGTAAACACAATTATGTTTGCTCAATAATTTATAAATAATAATGTGTGCGATAAAACACATCTTTGGCGTTTCTGTCAAATCATTGCGCAGCTCTTTTGCTGACTATTGATGAGAATAATTTTACCTGGGTTATTATTAAACTTTTGTTATTTTTCCTATCAATATGTCTTGGAATTTGTGTTTTGCATTAACAGCGAAGTTTAACAAGAGTATGACCTACCAAAGCACACCTTCCCCTTTTCTCTATAATTTTAGATTTTGATTTCATAATATTTACATTTGCAAATGTTTTCCCTTATATAACGCTGTTTGTGCAATCCGCTGTTATTCCTGCATAACATCATACTTGGTCAAGAGTTCAAAGTAGCGCATGAGTAATATGGGTCACTACTTTTTCTATGTATTCAAACTAACCGACTTGCGCTAAAACACACCTAATATTGTAATGAAAACATAACTTAGGTATAAAGAAAAAAAAACTTATCTGTATTTTATTCATTCATTTTCTTACAAAATACATGTATAAAATCATTTGCGGGGATAAAGAATTATTGACAATGGCTTAGATTTACGCAAGTTCATGTTTGTATTGAATCGACATCGTAACAAAGCGTTCTTGAAAACTACAATTACAATTTGTCAAAGTAGTTAAAATCAGTTATAGTTCATTTCTGACTCATAACAAGTTTCGATCAAAATCGCAAACGCAATATCACATACCTTTCGTGTTTAGTCTAGTATTCATGGTCAAATTTATCTCCTTCTCCTTCTCTGTCCGTTTTGTTCCGTAAAAGAAATTAGAATAGCTTGTCTCTAGAATGTCCGAGGAAAATCCTTATGCTCTTGAATCTAATTCTGCGCTAAAATTTCCTCTGAAAATGCCTAAGTAGACTCTTACTCAGCTTTCAATCGCTTTGTTTTCAAATTTCTAATCGCTCTGTGACTTCAACGGAAGTGAAATTATTCCGCCAAGCTTCAATTCTTTTTTTCCAATTGTAAATTAAAGTAGGTTTTCTTTGCTGTTTCACTTTATTATAATTAGAAAAAGGTTGTTTGTCAAAAGTAGTGTTATATTTATTTATTATCATTATCAAATGCTTGCAAAATAGTTAAACTGTTATTTCTTAGGTCATGTTAATCGAAGCGGCTTTCTATATCATCACGAAAAAGAAAGTATTTAGCAATGTTATGGACATAATTTGCAACAAATGTAAATATAAGAAATAAGGTATCATTTTTGGATGTATATCGGGATGTAAATACGAGTTGGTACGAGATAAAATCTTCTATAAGGCCCTTCGGGCTTTTTGGGATTTGATCAGGTAACCAACTCGTATTTATATCCCGATCTACATCCCAAAATGATACCTTATTTCTTATGTATTTTTCTATAATCAAAATTTATTCTTCTCAGTCAACCTGGCATAAATATTGTTGCGATGCATGTGACATTTGTTTGACATCCCAACCTTTTAAAAAAAAGGTTCCATTGCCCCATTGAGAACTCACCGAATGAAACATCTGATTTAAAAGATAGTGTAGAGTGTACACTATCTTTTAAATCAGATGTTTCATTAGGTCATTTTATGTACAATTTTCAATAGACTAATAGATGGGCAAATAAAATGGTCTATGTGCATTATTTTGGTTTTAGAAACCCCAACAATCCAAATATACCCCGATGAACCCGATGGTAGATATTATGTTGGTGAAGATTTTACAATCAGCAAATATCAGGAACTCTTCAGGTGTTTTGTGTGTTACATGGCAGAAGGAAACAGAGGTTGGGACTCATACTATAAACACAGCATTGCCCAAATACAAAGAAACAAGCAACGCAACTGATGAACACCAGCTCTTGATAAGAGACTGTAACAATTCAGATCAAGGAGGCTATTTTCTGTTGGCAGCTTGTAGTTATGACCTAGAAGACGCACTGAGTAATAAAATATATCTCGACATTGTTAAAGGTAACAGTTTCAATTCTTATTTATAACAAACATTATGCATCACAACATCCGATTACTCGTTAATTTTTGTATATATTAGCAATATTTTGTGATTTTCAACGATAATTATTAACACTATATATAACACTATAAACACTATAAAGTCATGTTTATTTATAAATGTTGAACACTAACAATATTAAAAGACAATTGGCGTGAGGACTGTCATGTTCATCTAACTTTTCATCTTTTTTTGTCTAACTTAATTTTTTATTGGTAAAGTTAGTTTAAATTTTGTGAAATCTTTACAAGATAAAGATAAAAAGTGCAAGTTGGATATAATTTATCTATATTAATTTTGTCAGTTTAGGACCTTAGCAACCGTTTTGTGTTTGAATGTTTTGAAATGCAATTCCAAAAAATGTTTCCTATAAGCCAATTGAAAATTTTTTAGAAATTATTTGCTATTTTTGTGACTGTACTCTTTATGTTACGCATGCTTTTTTTATGATGAAACTCGTCCTTTCGCCATGACGTTAATTAGTCAACCCGCGTTCTTGAAAGTTCTATTCCAATCTCTCACCAGAGGTCGTGCTTTGCAAGCGTTCTATCCATCAAAACTAAAATCGCGCATTCATGAAACGAATTGGCTCATTTTAATTGTTCAACATTTGTCAAACCTTAACTTCTATGTATACTCTAAATGATATATTCGTTCTTTACGTAATCATTCCATATTATTTTATTGCAAGTAAATGTATATATTTTGATGCAAACTACCCCTGACTTGGATCCGCCAAAACGTGTCCACCACCTTAGTCTCATTTTTGCTATTTCGGGCTTGTTTATCGAAAATGACAGTAGGTTTTTAATTAATTTCACAATAATTACTTATCAGTTAAAAATCAATTATAGCTTACAGACATCATCCCACACGTGTTGAAATACCAAAGGTGTAAGCAGTTACTCTGGTGCAGGCATTTTTTTTAGTTTATTTGCAAAATGTCTTAATTTATAAGTATAGATGTAATTTACACCAACTCTAGTTTATTTGCGAAGTTCGCAGAAAATCGGCCATCTGCTTACTTTGAGGGGCCATCTCAAAATACAGGTACATTTACTATAAAAATGTACGTATAGGAAATTGTCATTTTTCACACTTGGAAACAGATAAAATAAATACTTCAATAGCGATTTTCCTCACATGTTAATATTAATTTTATTTTCAACCTTATATATAAAAATTACTAAATTTTACCGTCTGGTTTTTAGTGAGGGTCATCTCAAAATATCAAAATGCACCAAATGTTGCTATATATTTAGAGTATAACTGATGTTAATGAGTAGAAATGATTCATTAAAAATGACGAAAAAACAAACCTATGAAAGCAGCATTATTATGTGTAAAATATTTCTAAGACGTATAATTTTTTACTTTGTTTTTGTTTATGTTTTTTCGTATAACGTGCTCCTACATAGCTTCATTTTATCATAGCTTCAAAAAAGTACATTGGCAACGCTTGCCTACCGTTCAAGGAAAAATAGTGTAAAGAAATTTTGAAAAATCTAAACATTTTTATCTGGATTTTATTTATTGTGGTCGATTTTTAAATGGTATCGAAAATAATACACTATTTTATTCGAATGCGCAAAAACATGCGCGATAAAAACTAAAGCCGTTTGGACTTGTTATGTACCAAGTATAGAGCATTTGGTATCAGCAAAAAATATATGAAACATGTACCAAGTTGTTTTGGAACAAGTCAATGATACTGTTTATTGTAAGATATTCCTTTAGATCGAAATTGCCTTAACCCAACTCGGATAAATGACTCAAACTAAGATATTCATATAAGTACTCCCACTCAATCTCACTTGTAGCTATAGAAAGCAATATCATCGATAGTTTCGTCTCAAAATCTTTATTTTTATATTCTCCTCTATGCATCTGTGTGAACAATAGTCCAATCCACACTTTGCAAAAGTTGTTCCCCTTTGTGGGATCAGCCCAAAGGTCAAAAGGGAAAACACAACTTTTCCCTTCTTTATGCAACCAAATATTTGGTCGTCATGTGAAGAAATCTCTTGGAATTTAATTTATTCCTTCGATGTGTGGGTTGCCCCAACTTGGGGAAATCAAAATTCACAGCGGAAATGGATTTCTAATCTCAAATGACGAAGTTACATTCCTCTAAACTACAAAGGCTACTGTGAGAAATATACGGGTTTTTCCCCAAAGATGGCAGCCAAGGGACATATCTTTTGTAAAGTGTGGATTGGTCTATGAGAAACACGTGTAAGAAGAAATACGGGTATCATTTATAAAGATTTTATAGAAATGCCAACCAGGTTGAAAGAACGCGTTAATAAAAACTTGTTTTGTGTACAGAGTGAATAGCGGAAGCCCAGCGGATTTGACGATTATCCTTTATGGTTTTGCGCCATAAATTTCTCTTTTTTTTTTTTTTTTTTTTTTTTTGCTTATGTGTGATTAATTTTTTTAAATTCATTATACATGTATATATGTTCATGTTTTTAACCATTTTTGTCAAACTATGTATTAATGAATATAAAATAAGATTTGACTTTACTGTTTATGGTTTCGCGCCATAAATTTCTCAATTTTTTTGTGCTGATGTCGATTAAGTTTTTCATATTTATTGTACATACATGTATGCATATATGTTTATTTTTTTATTAAACCATGTATTAATGAGTATAAAGAAAGGATCCTATAAAGTTTCGCGCCATAAATTCCCCCTTTTTTGCTGATGTTTGATTGATTTTTGAAATTCATTGTAAGTGAATATATGTTTACGTTTTCCAACAAATTTCGTCAAACCATCTATTAATGAGGATAAAATATGATTAGAAGTTTATCCTTTATGGTTTTGCGACATAAATTTCTCATTTTTTTCCTTTTTATGCTAAGGTTTGATTTTTTTTAACTCATTGTACATGTATATATGGTTACGTTTATCAACCAGCAATTAATGAGTATAAGATAGGATTTTTTGAAAGAGTAACTACAATATCTGTACCATCATGAATTAAATCTAATTTTACTTTCAAGTTCTTTGAAGTAAATTTCGGTACTAGAAGTTGAAAAATGAATAGATATTAAATAAAAATACCACCAACGAATAATCGACACTTTTATTTGATTTTTTTTTTTTATAAATTTAAAAATAATAATAATAATGTTTGTCAATTGTGGGATTAAAAAGTCATATTAACATAAATACATGAAGTATAAAGTGAATTGTTAAAACCGTCAAATTTTCACCATGTGGGTACAGGCAAATGCACTTCTGATAAGAAGCTCCCTCGTGTCATTACGACCACACCCGTCGATTATCTGCACATAACCTAAATATTCTATGGGGAAACAACTACTGATAGAATGTCAAACAGTAACATTGTGACAATCTGAATATACGGAGTATGTCACATTTTACAAAGTATCATGATAAAACTACTATTGTTTTGCTCAAAAAGATGTTAAGAAAAAGCAATGTACTCTACAATAGATAGAAATATGTGCATTTTAGCAAAGATATTCAATTAACAGTATAGCTTATAGAGACATAAACCGACAGACCCTACACAAGAAAAGTGCAATGTGACACGAGTTTTCGTTTATTCATTATGAAATATTTATTGGCCTATGTCCTGATTATTTCATTTAAACTACACAAATTTTTGTATTTGTGTTGCCTCTTCCTATATTAAACTTAAAAATGAAGAGCGAATTTTTGCTTATTCCTATATTTTGTCTTTTTAAATAGAGATCATTTAATACATTTTCAACATTTGATGAAGTTTGCTGATCTGATTGATTTTGTTGTCCAGATGTTCAGTTTATGGTTTTATTATAATGAAGGAATCATTTAATATTTGTACGAAGCGTATGTTTCCTTTGTTGTGGCAACAAATACAAAACAAGGAGATTTTGCAAGCTCGGCACAAATTATAACGTTTATTTCTAAAACAACAAAGTCGTAATTTTATTTATCAAATAAATAATAACATTTGCTTAAAGTTCAGCCATTCTTACACAGGTTTTGCATTCTAAACCTGAAGCAAAAGCATTGTAATACTCACATAAGACTGATCACAAGTTCAAGACACAAGTGTAAGTGTGTGTTATTCTTATTCACTACAGTATTTATTTTTTAAAAGTGTTTTATTTCTCACAAATGTAAAAGCATACAATGGTCTGAATTACTGAGTGAATCTCAATCAGTCTGCTTAATTCATATAAATACATTCCTGTTTAGCCTCGAGGGTAATTTCAGCACAAAGAACACATAGTTATGTAAGATTTTAAAGGGGCATGGTCACGATTTTGGTCAACATTTTTTTCCTTTAATTTGGTGGCTATATATACGGGGTGTGGGCTGATTTTTGGGTAAGAAGAGGTCTTGACGCCGAGCAGTATTTTCGAGTATTTTGAGCCCATGCTGTGTGAATCTGGGTGTGTCTTCCCTGCTGTGTGATCTCGGGAACATGTAGCCTGTGTGGACTCGTTAGCATTGGCTTTGCAAGACTTGATTGCCTACATTATTTTGTATTTTATGCCACAATTCAGTGACCAGTGTTGATTCTTATTTTATTGTAAACTTGATGGGACGGGATGTGAAATATTGAGACATGGTGGATCATGGTGGGTTGTGGTGAAGCATGGTGGAACTTGGTGGAACGACGTTGACGATGTGGACGATGGAGGCCCGTGGAGAACCATAAATAATATTTTTTTTGTACATATGTAGATAAATTTATTGTTTATTTGTTTTATATATTGTTGTTATTTATTGGATAACAGGAGTACATTCAAATGGATCAATAAGGGGCAAACATTAAAAGAACCCATCACAGCAGTTTAGTTGTTACAACACTATCAAAGTCGGTAAGACACAAAGTCACCGATACATAACGGTTATAGTCACTACGACACTTAGTCACCATGTCAACGGGGCGCTCACAGAAACAAGTCACTGGGCACATTACAATGTAGATCAAAAGGAAATCACACAGAAACTAGTCACTGGGCACATTACAATGTAGGTCAAAAGAAATCCACATAGAAACAAGTCACCGGGCACATTACAATGTAGGTCAAAAGAAAGCCACACAGAAACAAGTCACTAGACACATTACAATGTAGGTCAAAAGAAAGCCACACAGAAAAAAGTCACCGGGTACATAAAAATGTAGGTCAAAAGAAAGCCACAAAGAAACAATTCATCCTGCAATTTACAATATAGGTCAAAGAAAGCCATACAGAAAAATTCACCTGACATGTAATACATGCAGACATACAATGTGGGTCAAAAGAAAAACCAACCAGAAACAAGCCACCAGACACGTTACATGTACAATGTGGGTCAAAAGAAAACTACGCAGATACAGGTCACATTGCAATTTAATTAGGTAAAAAGAAAGCCACACAGAAACAAGTCACCCGGCACGTTACAGTTTTGGTCAAATAAAGCCATACGGTCATCAGCTAAGTGCATGGTCTCGCTATCACCTCTGTTGCTTCCCAGTACATATTTAATTCTTGCTCTCCCAAAATAAAAAAAAATGATTATGATCATGTTTCTATTCTTTTTGGTAGATGTAATTGGTTATTGGTCAAAAATAGCGACATCCGATTAGCTGGATATTTGATACATTTTAATCAAGAAGTAAAATCTAACATCACCCACTCGTTAATAAAAATGCGTCCTCGAGCTCGAATTCTAAAATATAACTTGCAAAATGAAAATCGTCAAAGTTATAGACATGTTTAAGATATTGTCAAAATACAATGTTACAAACATTTGTCATTAAAGAGACAACAAAAATAAGAGGGGTGGAAATTCAAACATGTAATTTGTAGTTTGTAAAACAAAATCAAACTCTGTATGTTTTTTTGTTTTGTTTTGTTGTTTTTTTTGTTGTTTTTTGTTTTTGTTTTTTTTTGTTTTTTTTTTTTGGGGGGGGGGGGGGAGAATGACTTTATTTTAGTTGGTGGATATCGTTATTGATTTTATTCCATGGAGATCAATTGCAAGCCATAAGCGATCATGGATGGATGTTCTTGAATAATCTAATTTTTTGTGCTGATCTTCGTTTATACATATGTCCAGTGTACAATTTAATGAGTATTTGCCTAATAAGGAAATACAAAGATGAACATTTTCTGAAATTCCTTCATGTTCGTCCAGAATACAATCCACTAATTTAAATACGCTCTTACTGGCACCTTTTTTATTTTCTAAGGAACGAATTTTATCCGGATTTAATTTTGTCAATCCTATCTCTAGAATATGTTTTTTCTTTAATTCTAAAGAGGTAAAGTTTCCACGTATGTGAACTTCTTCTCCAAATTCCATAGGCTGATGCATAAAGCAAACACCTCCTGCGTACAACTCCGCCTGGGTTGCCGTCGTGTTGTAATTTGTGATTGATATGCCTGAATCACAAACATCATGAAAACGTACAGCTGTACGTCGTATGCTTCTTTCCGAGTTTTCAGTATCTGAAAGGAAAACATAATCTATATTTACAAAAGAGTTACTTAGTAAACTTGAATATGAATAAAACAGGTTTGTGTCCGTCCATAAATACCTCTCCCCCTCTCTATCTCGTCCGTCATTATGTCTTTTTCACTCGGCTTTAATTTTTCAATACCTTCGTTTAGAAGTTTGCCCTCTTGCTCTTTTTGGAATGTTTTCAATTTCTCCTTCATCTCTATGTATTCCACTTCGGTAAACGCTTGGTTCAAAATGACACAGCTGTCTGTTATCAATTTACAATTATCTGAACTTAATCTCCGAATAGCCTGAAAGAATTTATACAGATGATATTGACATATCAATAGAATATATACCAGTGTTTATTCTAGTTCAAGTATGAAAGTACTATAGCATTGAATGATTTATTTTTGACGTCGTCGTTTCAATAACTGCCGTTAGGTGAGCAGACAAATTGAATAACGGCAGTTATTGACACGACGACGTCAAAAATAAATCATTTAATGCTTATATTTACATTCCCTTACTAATGAAATCAATTGTTTACTTAAATAAATCAATACAATTTGCAGATATCGGAGAGAGTAAATTAGTAACAGCGAGAACAGCTGTTTTATAAAAACCGGTTTAAATTGGTTATTACATAGACTGTTGAGTTGAGATCGATGAGCATGAAAATATAATCCATGAAAAATAACTCTTGAAATTTTGCTTTTAACAATAAAATCAACTTTTTTTGTTGATAATTGTAAAACATGGTGCTTTGAAAACATGTATGAAATATATTTTTTAACCGATAACATAGAGATCAATGTTTGGGAACTACTTATGTAATTTACATGCAAATTCATACGCAGTGATTAGTTGTTGCATTTAGAGGTATTTAAAGATCACAAAATTTAATGGAAAAACACAGAAGGATGTAAATATAAACTTATATGTGTTTTATATATGAATGAGTTTTAGTGTAGTTTGTCTTTTAATCTGGTTATGTGTATTCATGTCTATGTTGTTATTATTTCCCACTCTTTATATAATGTCCTATATCCATACCTCTGAAAATTAAAATTTTGAAGATTTTTTTCCGAATTTTATAATTACATCAACATTGTTTCTAAATTATTAGGGACTACCTGTTTGTCACATGCAACTATCATGAAAACAGTTAAAAAAGTTTAAGATATATCAGATACTTTTAAATCAAAATTCTAACGCTACTTAAAAGGCCAAGGGAAAAGTTCCAGTGGAATATTAAGATATTACATGTAACTTTAAGCTGAACACTACTCATAAATTATCACTGTCATACAGGTATATAACCTCGTCGATTTCGTTACACCTGATTGCACACCTAAAACTCGTGGTCGAAAAAACTCGTCCCTTCGTGGTCTTATATTTTGTGCGTTTATTTCTTCTTTTATTTTAAAATAATGCATTAACTATTAGTATTCCTAGGAAAAGTGCGTGAAAACTTGATAATTTCATCGTGACCAAAAAAAAGCAGTGATGTAAGATATACTGTAGGAGTTACCGATTTATTAATTGTTAAATTAATAAATCCATAAATAAAAGTAATTAATTTATTGATAATTAAATTAATATAATTATGTTCTAATTATTGTACTAGTAAATTTAAAACGTAATACTAAAGTATCTAATAAAATCTTTTATAAACTTAAAAATCCGGTCATGGTCAATTGAATATAACAGGCAGCTATCTTGGCCATGACGTAAATTGCCTTAGGGTTGTAATTAAGGTTCTGGCCAAATATAGAATGTATCTAGGTATTCAATTGGTTTTTAGTTTTGTCTTCTTTGATTTTATTGGTTGTTGAGATTTCCCTCCAAATTCTTGGAGCTGATTTGTCATATTTCTTTGTCACATCAGAGAGAGTGGAGGTTATTTATAATTTGAAAGCTGACTGTTGAATCTTAACAAACTCTACCTCTTGGTAAGTTAATATTACTAATTCTAATAAGTTTAATTAATTGTTCAAAATTTCATGAACAGTGAATTCTATAATTTTGCCAAATTAAAACAATAGCTCATGCACAGTAAGAGTGAATGGTTTTGTGAGATATACATTTTTTAATAGATAAAAATAACATAAATATGTTCACTGTTTTTATCCCTTTATATTGTGAACATAGGTACAAGTTTATTAATGTAAACTTTACAATAATTTGTAGTTGCCATACCAGATAGTATATATACCATCGAGTCATAATACTGTACAAGAGCGCATTCCCTTAGAATGATATGTTTAACCGTGTTTTATGATTTAGAATATTATAGTGATGTCTTTATAGACATCATAGATGAATATCATTGTAAACCTATTTTTAGATACATGAATACAAAACGTAATTCATACATGCATAATGGATTGATGTAAAGTGTTACTCCACTTTAATGCAACTTACTCCTATTGTACTATATTATGCCGTATATTTATATTGTTGTTTTTTATTGTAGGGCTATTCATTTTTTTACTATCTATACCAATAAATACTGGAGATGCCCAGAACCCGAACAGGCGTTTGTTTAGATAAGTTATTTGTCATTATTACATTTGAGTACCCGCTGAGTAGTTTATATGTGATATATTTATTTGCCGTATAATATCTATTGCGTGAGTAAGATTGGTAAGTAAGGTTTCCAAGCCGCACTGCTAAAATTACCCGCCAAAGAAACATCCCTGGTTACTAACCATGTAGTATTAATAGTAAAATTAACAACTGCTTCTTTTGACTATGACAATAAGACGAAAGTTTGGAATTCTTCAGTTTGTTCAATATTCTGAGTTGCTTAGCTGAGTTCAGTTAAAACAGTTTCATAGTATTGTGTATTGGTGTTTAGTCAGTTTGTCAGTTATCTTTTATTAGTAACAGTTGTTTGATGTAGTAAAAAGTTGTTAAAAGTTAATATAACTTAAGAAAAAAAAAGGTAAATAATCTGCCTGTAAAACATTAAATTAAGGTTAAATTCCTTCGGGTTAGGTTACGATATTTGCATCGCGATAGGTTTTGTTTTACTATTGCGAAATCCGATCGAGCTCGAAGTTCGAAAAATAATTTTGCAGATTAATCGGAAGTCATTGTAGACAACGTGAATTAGTAAACAAATTTTGATATTTGTTGGATTTACCTGTCTTTATAGTCATTCATTTACTAAGGTGAACTTATAAGTTTGATTAAGTAAGTGTCACAACTTTACTTCTTTTTCAGGTCATTCTATTTTAAAATATATTTTAATTTGATAAGTATTTGAATACTTTCAATCATCTGATTGATTGTCATACACTGATTTGTATCACTGTGCAACATACTTGAGTACAGCAAAGCCTCTTATGTGTTTATAGTTCCTAGAGTGAACTACCCACTTATTGCTCTATATTGAGACTTTGCTAGATCACTGAGGTGTAAAAACAAAGGTGACCCATGTTTGATAGTTCTGTTATGAACTCCCACCTGTAAAAATTTCAGTATATCTTAACTTTAAGAGTTCAAGTTGAACTGCCCTCCCATATCAATCATTGGATTGTTGTATTATATTTTACTTATATCAATATTGTCCAACATGCCGCGTACTCAAGAAGGTGAAGAGCAGGAAAATGAGTATGGTAACCCACATAAGACAGAAGGTGAAAAGGGTGCCACAGCTAGTGGTTTATCAGAAAAAGATATGAAAGAATTATATGCTACTTTAGACAAAATGGAGATTAAATCCGATAACTTCATTTCATGGTTAACAAAGCAGGCAGAGGAGGAAAAGAAGCCTAAAATTCCGATCCCTCCTAAAACTCCTGTAACATTGTCACGACAATTACCACCAACGCCACAATCAGATAGCAACTATAAAGCACCATTGAAGATTTCATTCTTCTCAGGTGAAGAGAAAGACTCATACGACTTATGGAAATATGAGGTCATTTGTCTCATGAAGGAATCTCATTCTGAACAGTCTATTCTTCAAGCAATTAGAAGGTCTGTAAAAGGTGAAACAGCCAAGGTTATTATGAGATTAGGAGTTGGTGCTAATGTGCAAGAAATTCTGTCAAAGTTAGACAGTATCTATGGAAATCTGTTAGAAAAAGAGGATATTTTGGCTGAATTTTACAGCGCTAAGCAAAGGGATGATCAGAGTTATTCTGCGTGGAGTTGTCGCCATGAGGAAATTTTACGTAAAGCAATGAAGATGGGCAGAGTGCAGGATCAAGCAGCAAATGGAATGTTACGCACTATGTTTTATAAAGGTTTGAGGCAAGACCTAAAGGACATCAGTGGACACTTATACCACTATATTACTGATATTGATGAGTTACGGGTAGAAATCCGAAAAATTGAAACTGAACATTCAGTTCAGAGCAGATCCAAGCCAAAACCTGCAACAGTAAAATCAGGTATATCTCAGGCTGAATCAACAAGTGCCTTTGATACTAAGTTTGAAGATCTTCAGGTTCAGATTAATCAGCTGAAGACATCTCATTCATCCTACTTTAGGCCCCCCTCTTATGGTTTTAATAACTACAGGAGTATACAATCCTTCCAAAGAGGACAGAGAGGCATCTCAGGACTTGGTAGAGGATACACTCCCAGGATGCCTGAGCCTAGAGTCACTGATGTAGATCTAAGACAACAGATGCCTCCAAGGACTAATAGCACTGTCTGCTATAGATGCGGACAGGAAGGTCACATAGCCATTGGATGCAGAGTTAGGATAGACCACAGAAGGAATTTAAACTTCAGACGGCCGACTTCTGGGGACAAGGGTCCGGCCGGCAGAGACATGGTCCCATCCAATCGCAAATAGTAGGGACAGCCAATGAAGTTCAAGTGGCTATTAATGGAGTATCATGTTTAGCACTGCTTGATACAGGTGCAACAGTACCCACAATATCCCAAACATTTTATGTGCAAAATCTGCAGGGAAAGACAGAACTGCATGCATTAGAAGAGCAGATTGATATTGAGTGTGCAGATGGGCAGATGATGCCTTACATAAGGTTTGTAATTGTAGATTTAGCCACTTATGGACTTTCAACATTAGAAGTATTGAAACGGTGTATGTTTTTGGTTGTTGCAGATAGTCAGTACAATGATAAAGTACCCGTTCTGATTGGAACAAATATTTTAAATCATTTGCTAGAGGTTACCCGATCAGAGCATGGCTTTCAATTTTTACAAGATGCTGACTTGCACACATCATGGTACCTAGCTTTTCGATGTTTAACTTTGATGGAGAAACAGCTTAAGAGGAATAGAAGTCAACTTGCGATTATGAAGTCAGCAGAATCTTCAAGAATCATTATACCACCAAATAGTCGAGTGGTTATACACGCTTACCTTGACAGGAAGATTCCTTACCACAGAGTTCTAGCTATGCTGCACCCGACATACAAGTCTTGCATTCTAACTGACCTGGATATAACTCCAACTTTACATTACTTTAAGTTTGAAGAGTCTAGTATTATCCCAATAGAGGTAAGTAATGTAACAATGCAGACCGTGTCAGTCCTCCCTAAAGGACTTTTATGTGAAATGCAGCCAGTCTCTATCACAGAAACAGTCAACGCTGAACCGACTTCTCCATTGGACTGTATACTTGATAAGGTAAGTATTTCAGATTCCGTCGCTGATTCGGAAAAACAAGAATGTCAAGAACTTATTGCAAGATACCAAGACATTTTCTCAACAGGTTCTATTGACATTGGTAGTACATAGAAAGTACACCATTGTATAGAGTTGACAGATCCTACTCCATTTAAGCAGAAATACCGCCGTATACCCCCAGCAATGATAGTGGAGCTTAGGCAGCACATACAGGAACTTTTAGCTGCTGGAATTTTAAGGCCGTCACACTCGCCATTCTCATCTAATGTCGTGTTGGTAAGGAAACATGATGGATCATTGAGAATGTGCGTTGACTACAGACAGCTGAATCAGAGGACAGTAAGGGATAACTATGCACTGCCCAGGATAGATGAAATCCTGGATTCTCTGTCTGGAAAAAAGTATTTCTCAGTTCTGGATATGAAATCCGGTTACCACTAAATTGAGATCCTGGAAAAACACAAGCGAAGGACAGCTTTCACTGTGGGGCCGTTAGGTTTTTCGAATTTCACAAAATGCCTTTTGGACTTGCTAATGCCCCGGCAACATACCAACGGTTGCAAGAACAATGCTTAAGTGATCTTCATTATAAGACCTGTTTCATCTACTTAGATGATGTAATCATCTTCTCTAAGATGTCAGAGAGCACCTTGATCGACTTTAGCAAGTCTTTGAGAGATTTAGAGACTTTCGATTGAAATTGTCTCCGAAGAAATGTTCTTTCTTCATGAAGAGGGTAAAGTATATAGGCCACATTGTCACTGAAGATGGGGTACAAGCAGACCCTGAGAAAGTAGACAAAGTGCGAGATTGGCCTACACCTAAATCTCCTGAAGATGTTCGGCAGTTCCTCGGCTTTGCAGGGTATTATAGGAAATTTATACGAGATTTTTCCAAGATTGCCCGCTCTTTAATTGATATAATGGCAATAGGGAAGAAGTCTAGAGGAAAACAAAAGCTGCCACCACCTACTTGGAGTTGGGGAAGTCATGGGGAAGGCCTTTGCTATATTGAAGGAGAAATTAACTTCAGCACCAGTACTTGGTTATCCCGAGTTCAATTCCCCATTTGAGCTTCATACAGATGCTTGTCAAAGTGGCTTAGGGGCAGTCCTGTACCAGGAACAGGAAGGTGCTAAAGGGGTCATACATATGGTAGTAGGGGACTTAGTAAGTCGGAACGAAATTACCCAACTCATAAGTTGGAATTTCGCGCATTAAAATGGGCAATTACATAGAAGTTCTCTAACTATATGACAGGTCAGACATTTTCTGTTTTTACTGACAATAATCCCCTCACATATTTACTGACATCAGCTAAGCTTGATGCAACTGGGCACCGATGGGTTGCAGCTTTGTCATTCTAAAACTTCAGCATCACATACAAACCTGGTAAGTCAAATACTGATGCTGACCTGCTATCTAGACTACCATCTAAGATGGAGACTATGGATGGAGATACAGTCAGAGCAGTTATGGATGAAAAGCAGCCCTACATTGCGATCCTCCCAGTTCCCCCTTATATATACCAGAAATTACAGATTACTAAAATATTACATAAGGTTGACTGGCATATTGATCTTAAGCAGATCCAGAAGGAGGATCCTATTATCTCCTCAATTATAGACTATATCAGACAAGGAAAGAAACCTCCAAAAAACCCAGCCAATAGTGATACTCAAGCTATTTTACATAAAAACTTTAAGAAGTTAGACTTAGAGGACAACATTTTAGTCAGGGTGACACAGAGAGATGGAGTGGTACAGAAGCAGTATATTGTGCCATGTGCATACAATCAGTTGATTCTACAGTATTTGCACAACAATATGGGTCACCCTGGTCGAGACAAGACAATAGGTTTAGTCAGAGAAAGATTTTATTGGCCTAGGATGTATCTAGATATAGTTAAGGGGATAATTGACTGTGGAAGATGCATAAAATTCAAGACACCTGATAATTAACGAGCATCCCTTGTTAACATCACAATAACAGAACCCTTGGAGTTGGTTGCATGGATTGTTTGACAGTGGAACCATCAAAAGGAAACATCCAAAATATATTAGTTATGACAGACCATTTCACCAAGTTTACAATTGCAGTGCCAACTAGGAATCAAACGGCAAAAACAACAGCAGAGGCCATTTTTAATGAATTTATTGTGCATAATGGATTGCCGAGAAAACTTCACTCAGATCAAGGAGCTAACTTTTGTAGTAACATCATAAAGGAACTATGTCAAATCACCGGAATTTTCTAAATCAAGAACAACTCCCTACCATCCTATGGGAAACGGAATTACAGAAAGATTTAACCGTACTTTAATTTCAATGCTTGGAACTTTAGATCCAGAACAGAAACACAATTAGAAGAAATACATTTATCCATTAGTACATGCTTACAATTCAACAATTCATGATTCATCAGGTTCTTCAACCTACTTTTTGATGTTGGAAGAGAGCCAATCTTGCCCATTGATTTAGTTTTTTACCGTCTTCCTTGGAAGACGGTATAAAGAGTTGAAATAATTTACAGTCTCCGGGTTGTGCACTTCCTCTCCTTTGTGATTGGTAGAAAATACATGATGTGAAAATTTACATTTATTTCATTGGTTGAAAAACTGTTCGGCGCAAGGGAGATAATTTTCTGATGATCTTTTTTACGTACGACTTAACAATTTTCGTAGATTTTAAATCTTAAAAAGTGAGAAAACGAAAAAAGCAATAAAATTAGCTATCAATGAAATTCGGGCTTCAATTTTTCAGTACAACTAGTTGAAAGCAATGTTCTATAATATCTATTGAAATTTTTTGTTCTTTTCTTTTTGGATTGTTTATGCAAGTACAAAAATGTGAAAATTTGATACGGTATGTCTAATATCAGTAAAAAAACGATACGGTATCGGGTAAAACTAGAACCATTTTAACAGGAGCTTGGACTTGGGTAGTTGCGGCAAACAGCATTGTGACATAGGTCTGTCTATTTCATTGCTGGTTATACAACCATGACTCTTTGAAATCAACTAGATTTGTCTGGCTTTGGAGCTAAGACTACGCAACCGGTGTATATTTCGCTTGAAACCAGCGTCATTTTTAACTTGTTTTGACCCAAGAATGGATAGTTACGTCCTACTGAAAGTCCAAGGTCTTGTTCAGGCACGTAGCATCGGGGGGGGGGGGGGGGGGGGGGGGGGGGG
>WFKH01003881.1:50427626-50444631 GCA_016163765.1 Magallana hongkongensis
CGCATGTCGTATGAAAAATTTTGAAAATATCTGTAAACTAGTTCACATATCTTTTTTCTGCATTATTTATTACACGTTAAATAGACTGTCTAAGATTCATCATTTGTTTTCCTCTGCATAACAGAGAGGCACATTAAATGACCGTATACAAGGTACCAATGGCGTGGTACAGTTTCATTTTCTGAATTACATGTTTATAACCGCACTAGTGTCTGCATTGATAAAATGGTCTCAATTGGATAACTGTGTCTCCGAGGATGAATCATTCGTTTGGAAAGAACTGCCCTTGGTTTTGGCCTATTGCCCGTTCAAAATCCAAATAATATGCACATTTCTGATATATGTACAGTAACAATTGATTTGTAAAACATCAACTTCCTATCTTGAAAACTGTAGGAAAATTATCTGTACAATAGGGGTACTGAATATGCAATATTATGCGAAAAAATGGCTAAGTTTAACAGCTGGTACTTTTTTTTTTATTTTATACATCAACAAAAATCAGAATCCAAATGATATGCACATTTCAAATATACATCTATGCACAATTGATCTGCAAAACAACAATTTCCTATCTTGAAAACTATAGGGGGAGTTATCCGTACAATAGGGATACCTAATCTGCAACATTATGCAAAAAAAAAAATGACTAAGTTCAACAGCTGGTATTCTCCATAAATAATCAAAATTGAAATTTATGCACATCTCTTGCTTATAACCATATGATCTGCAATACAACGACTTCCCACCTTAAAAAATGTACATGTAGGAGAAGTTACCCGTACAACAGGAGTACCCTTTTGGCAGCCGCCCGTCCGCAATTTTCACCATTTCCATAACCGGATCTTTCCTTTCCAAAATCTAGTTAAGAATTAATAGAAATGATGGACCTTGGTACAATAGACTACACGTATATGGATATGAAGCAATTAAGCCAATCGGACAAGCTTTAGACTCGTGACGTCAAACGTGATTTTATTTATCACCAATTTCTCACCAGTTGGGGGAGGGGGGAGGGGCTTAGCCATCAGAAATGAAATTTATTGATAAGATAACTTATATAACTTAATTACTCTCACAAATGAAGGATAAAGGAATGTCAAACACGCTAACCGAAACAGATGCCCCGAGACACACGTGGCACAGACGAGTAAAATTATTAAAGGTGAAGCGAGTTCACATTAGGTAAACAACAACAGTTTATATAATGCGGGGATTTTTTTTCAAGTTCTATATTGGCGCAAACAGGTACATTTTTCTCCTTTCACATCCAAATAGAATTTTACAAAATACATAAAGCAACTGAAGGAGAACAAGAAAAAACTGTCAATGTAACAGCAAACCGGGTTTTCTTTTGAACAGTATGCATAAATTTTTAGCTTGAATTTTTTTTCGAAGAACTGCTTGTCTACAGCCATTAATAAAAAAGAAATTCAAAATCAGATTTCAAGACTACGATAAACATGTAAACAATGAGTTTTTATTATCAAATACATGTAATTGATATTAGTAGTATATCTATTTACTACCACACGATTTAAACAAATTTAAAATTTACAACACAACAGCCAAACATAATTTGATAGGTAGTATACTGGCGTGAGATATTCATCTATTGCTGTTCAGCTGAGAAAGATCAGCTGAGTTTCTAATGATAAACGTAGAGACACTGATGAAGGAAGTATTTTTCAATGAAAAATAAATGTGACTAGTTCTGTTATAAAGTACAAACATGTCATTACATGTAAAACAATTGCACGTATATTCCAACTGAGCCGGGTAATATGAACATTAACATATAACATGGGTCTTCAATCGGTTTGACTGACTTATTAATCACTCCAAATGTGTAAGCTATTGTAAAGAATTTGATCTTTGTATAAATCAATGTTGATAATGGAATAACCCGACAACCCTTTCTAGTGGACTCTCCCATGTGTATATAAGTGGGAGAAGCTGAGCGTCGGTGTCATTCCTGTGTTAGCAGCTGAAGGAGAAGGTAACAGAAATACTATATTAAACTTCTGGACCCACACAATTAGATCAGTGGCCCGAATAGAGCCGAAGCTGTTCTGTTGTGTGGTTTTGTTGATAAGGGGTGGTCGTAAACCACATTGCTGACAGTTTGTCAGGGAAGGTAACAAGTGCCAAGGTTAGGGGCCCGAATAGAGCCGACCTGTCCTTGGTACTTGCCTATC
Source organism: Magallana hongkongensis (assembly GCA_016163765.1). Lineage (NCBI taxonomy): Eukaryota > Metazoa > Mollusca > Bivalvia > Ostreida > Ostreidae > Magallana > Magallana hongkongensis. The sequence goes on from WFKH01003881.1 coordinate 50,429,825, forward strand.
TATTAATTAAGCAGAAGTTAGGTTTTCCTCCTTCATTGTCAATCCTTTGGTATTCTTGATTCACTCTTGATTATACCCAAAGTAGGGACATTTTGATATTAAATATAAATCTAATCAGTGATTGAGAAAAATTGTGTTCCTTTTATTTTTACATTGACAAGCAAAGAAGCGTATGAACTCATTTACACATTACACTATATAAATTTTGCTTAAAATGCAAAATTTTATTAGTTAAATTTACTAACGAGTGAATGAACGAGAAGGTAAGTTTAAACATTTTTTTTAATTTCTATTATAAAATTCCTTTTATGTGCATAGAGATGAACAGCGTTCATATCGCAAGTAGAAGCCTTCGAGAGAAAAGAAAATATGTTAGACATCTGTGTATACCTCGTTTAGATGCAAAATTCATGCACATGAAGTTCGGTTAGTATTTAGGTGATAAAATGATATAATAAAATTCACATCTTTTAAAAAATAGCAGAATGAGCTGTGAACTTTTACTGTGATTGGAGATATTTACGATTCAATCTTCATCCTAGCTGAAGATTAATGAACTCGTCCACCGATTGAATGGTCAAGGGCTATTGTTATTCAGTTACGTAACTCATTCCACAAATCGCTTCAATTATTGAACCCGAGAAAGAATATTTACATGTAAACCAATAAACTAAACTATTTGGGTTTTTTTCTGAAAAATAATATGGATTATGCATAGAAGACCTAGGAAGATTTGATATGCGTGTTTTAGATATTATATTTACTGAATACCTAAGAACTTTCTGAAGTCTTTTCTTTTGCGTACATTAAATTTATGTGTTCTATGCAAGGCTTCCGGTTTGAGGCTTCGGCTGACAGTAAAATAATAGACGGGGTCACCTGACCCCGCATAAAAAATCATTTCAAGAAATTTTAATTATTAACATACTTATGATGCGGAATAACTTACTGTATTATATTGCTACATGCATTAACTTGACAGTTTGTTATTGTCATTTTTCATTACAGTTTATTTTGAATAGGATTTGTTTTTTTACTAAAAAGAACATTCAATTAAAAGAAGATTCAATATGATTTAATGACTATTTAACATAGTTTAGATTAAATAATCATTAATCGGCGTTATTTTCTTGTTATTTATTAGGGCAGTAAGGTCAAATCGTTCAGTATTTTTAAATCCATTTTTTGTGGGGAACGCAGAGTGTTGTATACTGATTAATACATGGGGACTCTATCTAAAACTCATATCAAATTACGTGAGAATCACTATTTATTAATTAGTGTTCATTTTAATTGACAGATCAATTAATGAAATGTCACTTTCAGAAAACTGAAACACATTCTATACTGTTATCTTATTTGAATTTTACTGTAAACCGTCTTTTATTCGCGACGACTGGAGATAAACTGGTTTGCGACGTCTAATTTTCTCAACCACGCTTTATCCACACTCGTTTTAATATTACACCCATACGGCAAAGACTAGTTCACTGTGAAACATATTCGCGAGGAATATGCTGTCGTGAATCCCGCGAATATTTCTCACAGGTAAATAAAAAATGGCTAAATAGATTCATATCTACGGACGGTTCATAAAAATAAGCTTAATAATATGCAAGAACCCTCCATGCAGAATATATAAAAAAAAATTCACAATTCTAAGAAAACTGAAGAAAAACATTTTCTTTTTCGAATAAATTACAATTTTGAGTTTGTTATCGATATAATTGTCACAAAATTTACATTTAAAAAATTATGATGAATGCAGTCTTTCATATAATAAAAAACCCAATTTCTTTGCAAACTCGGTTTCTAACAAACCAAAATAATTTCATAAGATGCCCAACTAAATAACAGTTGAGAGAACATTTCTATCAATTATAAAAAAAAATGCTAGGACAAAATAGCACGAACATGCAGACGAACAAATGGTCGACGTAATTTGTTGAATTTTAAATATTCATTTTCAATTCTAGTGACATTATTTATTTACAAATTAAGAAAATGTCTTTGCATGCGAATGCAAAACATGTCATACCTTACATATTTATCAAATAATTAGTTACGCTCTCTCTTTTACACATGAAACAAATTAAACATTGTCTGCATTAAATGATTAGTCGACAAAAACGTGTACATTTGTATGGAGATTTACGCGACCTTGAGATGTACAAAACATTGACATAAAATTTGAACCCGATTGCCTTTTCATAAATTAATTTCTAAAATCTGAACCCAAAACGTATGGGAGAAATTTTTCTTAAAGGAAAGTCTATTTTAAAGTAGATACCCCCCTGGAGAAAAGCTGCTATACAACACTGGGAGGACAGTTTGCAAAAAATGTAATAGTAGTAAAAAACTTAATTGAGAAAAAAATGCAATAAAAATTTAAGGTAAATTGGCAGATCAGTCACTGAGAAATCTTCTGCACAAAATTTAATTACAAAGAAGAACATTTGAAATGTATATTGGGTTTCAAAAATAAAATTTTCATGCAGCTTAAGACGAAAACCCTGGTTTTAGTTATAAATGTTAGACTAACAAGAAGGTATTCCAGCGCAATCAATAAAATATCTTCTCTTGTTACAAAAGACCTACATCATTGAATAATTATGAATTCCTTACCTTTTAAAACCTGTAAATGAATTTTATTGCTGCATATTTCCCGGTCTGCGCAAGAAACTTGAAGAAAATATGTCCCAGCATCTGACTCATCACAGCTTATTATTGTCAAAGCATGTTGTTGTTCAGAAGTGTTATTTAAACTTCCGATGTACTTGGGCAATGTCGTGTCTATATCATGGCTTCCAGAGTCTGTTTCCCTTTTCCATTTCACGAAACGTACAGCTAAGCTGTTTTCAAAATGGGCTCGGATAATGACATATTCTTCGATGTAATAAATTGTATCGTGTTGGCAAGAACTGATATATACTGATGTTTTATCTAAAAAAAAACAAAAACGCATTGAAGACAGAGTTTTGCCAAATGGTTCTCCATCCTTAACAATTTTAATGTGACGAAAAGCGCAAGAAAACGGTATCTTTAAAATATTTTTTTGCCGTTTGGAGAGATTATATGTGATATTTTTATGATTGTACTTGTATATTGTCCATAAAAAACTTTAATTTTATTAAGACAGCTTGAAATTAATATCTCATTTAAAACGTTTTGCCCGAATAAATATACTGTAAACGTGAAAATTTTAACTATATCGACGATTTTTTCCCCTTTTCTGGTCAAAATTTCCACTCGTCAATGTTCTTTTTATTTACATTACAAATACAAATAACCCTTGCTATTTACTGTAAATTTTCATCATCTTTTCACCAACAGTGACATCATATTACGCTCAGTAATTATACGTAAAGCACTGTTGAATAGCTTATACATTGGACTTACACATTTGGGGATAAAATAAATCAATCTGTGCTACCAGAAATAACCGTAACGGTTATAAAATTCAAATATCCCCAGCTTACAATTATTATCACATGCTTGGCCGTCTTTGTCATCTCGTACAATTGACTCGCTCAATGAAATTAAAACGCAATGGAGTGAATTACTTAATTATTAGTATGTTTTAACTGTCAGGAACAATTTTTAAAAAAAATCAAACTTGTGAGCGAAATAATGATTTTTACTAAGCACTATTTTCGGCTTTCATGAAGTTTTTCAGAAGTTGTTGGCAATTTTTGCAAAAGTAGGCTTGGAACTAGGTATTGAATTAAAATCGAAACATTAATTATGATAGTTTATACTTACGGGCTATAGCAATTAAGTAGTTATCTTAATACCTGAACAAATTCCGTTTTGCACACATTTTTTCCATACTAGATTTTCAAATGTGTGCAAAGCGGGAACAAACCAATATACTGTGTATTTATTGTTTCGAAAAATGTAAACATCATGATATAAAAAATCACATATTTGTTTACAGCTATGATAAACGCTGGGATTAGTGAACAACAGGTCAATAATATTTTGGCAGAGCTGAATCTTCCCACGATGCATCACAGAACGTTAAAAGAATGAGAAAGGGAAATAGGCTATATAATTGAGGAAGTTGTAGGGAAATCTTGTAACTCGGCCATACAAGATGAGAGAGAGAGAGAGAGAGAGAGAGAGAGAGAGAGAGAAATGAGAGAGAGAGAGAGAAAGAATTTAATATTTTTCATGATTATAGTGATAACGTTCAAAATTTTTCAAGTGTAGGCATACTAAGTGCTCAACGACGACGGATGACAGAGGATGGAAAAAGGGTGAAGTTATAATAGTTTATTCAGGGATGTAGATTCAATTTATGTACTGTACATATAGGAATAAATAGAAACAAATCTTCACAAAACCACTAGGCTTGTTAGGTAAGTCTTGTCTGGAAGTATTCTCAGGTAATGTAGATTCAAGCTATCCTAATACCCGGCTTAAGATATGGTCACAAAGGGGAATCAATATTTTACAGTGAAATAAAAAATGAAAGAGAAATATTTATAAATCTTTTAAAAAACCATAAGACCAGATAAGTTGAAACTTTGTGAAAACAACCTTAAGTAGTGTTATGTAAAGTTTGTTCAAATCGTGATACGTGGGGGAAGTATTGAGCAATCATAGTTATGGGGAATGAAACTTTTAAACAGGAAATAATTAGAACCATTTGAACAAGACCTTTGACTTTCGGTAGGATGTAACTATCTTATCCTACCGAAACAAGTAAAACAAGTAAAAAGTGACGCTAGTTTCAAGTGAAATATACACAGATTGCGTAGTCTTAACTCAAAAGCCAGACAAATCTTGTTGATTTCAAAGATTCATGGCTGAGTGGCTAACAATGAAATAGACAGGCCTACGTCAAAATGCTGTTTGATAAAACTACCCAAAGTCCAAGCTCTTGTTAAAATGGTTCTAAGACAAATTAAGTCAGAACAGATGAATTATGTGTAGAAGGATCCTCAGATGGTAAAGTTTTAAGTTCATTTTTGTCAAATCATGTTCCCGGATTTACAGCGCACAAAAAATCGCGCTAGTTTTGGACGGATTAATCTTATTTCCGAGCACATTCTGTAAAAATATCTGATTCCAAAAAATATACTCGGACAGTTTACTACAGATAATGGCACTTTACTTGCCTCTGATATTCTTTTAACATCATCAGCAGCCCCACAAAGTAAAGTGGTGCAGTTTGTTTACATGTAAAACTGGCGACTATCGATCTCCATGAGAATTTAATACACTTCATTTCCGAGGTCGGCAAGCATGTTTTGGAGAAAGGCTGAGGCAAGCAAAGAAACAATATCAGTAGTAAGTTGCATGAAGAATTTAATGGTACTAATGTTTTTCACGGAATTTGTGTGTAAATAAGGTACCGTTACTCAGACCAAAACTAAACCGGGAGCTACAGACCTGCAGCTACCCCGGGAATGGTTTGGCTACATGTACAAAAGGTGATTGAATTTTTATGTACAGAAATATATATCGGGAAAAAATCTTTAAAAATTTACTTCTCGAAAATCATATGGCCAGATAAGTTGAAACCTACATGTGAAAGCATCATCAGGTACATGTAATACATGTATAGTTCAAGTTTGTTCAAATTATGATGTCCGTGGCCAGGGTGGACCAACAATGGGGTGTTTGATTTTTACATAGGTATAAATAGAGAAAATCTTCTCAAAACTATTACGCATGAGAAGATGAATTTTGTGTGAGAGCATCCTCAGGTACTGCAAATTTATCCAGATAATGAGTTGGGCCATTCAAAATCCGTTGTGCCAGAAAAGATGCAAATTATAAAAAAAAACACTCGTAGATTTTCAAATCCTGATCACGTCGGGTAGGATGCGGTCACGGCTTGAGATCAATTAATCACAATCACGGATAAAGGGTATAAACATTATGAACTTTTCCCCCTAAAATCTTTTGACCAAAACATTTAAAGCTAAACACACAAAAACATGAACTGCTTTGTTATTAGAATAATAATTGAGAAAAAGAAGATTTGTATGAAATAAAACTGTCCACAGAGTATTGCAGATAAAATGTTTGTAATAAGATTAATTAGGGGTTTTACAAATTATAAATTTAATACATTTTCATGAATTCTACATAAAAAGCAAAATGCGCCACATATGTTGTGATCAAACATGCGTATAACTCATGTGTATCATATGTGAATCATGCGTGATTTTTCAACACATGTTAACTATGAGTTCAAAAACATATGGAAAACATGTGAGTATGAACACATGTATACATAAACACATGTGTAACATATGTTACTTGTTTCCATACGTTACACATGTTATACATGTGTTATTCATGTGTGCTTATTTCCATAATTATGTATCTCTTACGTTATTTTAACACATGAGATACATGTGTGAAGAAAAACCTTGTTATTATACGTGTCTGTAAATGGCTTAAAACTTTACATGTAGAAATGAATAGATGTGTAACTGAATTAATAAATTAACTGAAGCCATGAACTCTCTTTAAATATTGATTTGATAGCAAATCCGGATTTAAGCCGGAATCGACTTTAATTTTGTGTTCACAAATTTACGTCACATTTTTACGTCACGGTAGCAGAAGATCGAGCTGCAGAGCAAATTTTTAGGTAAAGGTAAGGATTGACAAGCATTTGTTTTCATTTACCTGCTATTAGAAATTTTATCATACAATTATACAATTGCCGGTGGCAACCTACCGGGAAAATTTGGGTTGAAAGACGATAAACGAACCAGGGACATTATTGTGGTTTTAAAAAAGAACGACAGTACATATATTGCTTCATGTTAATAAAAGTACAGTAGATTAAAAGCCAGCAAGTCAAATACTGTAGTTGAATCACACATTTATACAATAATGCTCAATACTGAACATAATTTTCCCGAAAGAGCTCAACTCAGCAGCTAACGGGTTTCAGTTGATTTAGGCTAATTATTTCTCATGGGGGAGCATAAAATATAATAGAGATCTAAAAATATATTAAGATATATAAAGTTGAAAAAAAACTAGAGCAAAGCTCATTGCAAAGCAACGAGTAGGTCTTCCATTTGCAGCTGAGAGAACCAAAAAAAAAAATCATCAAGACACCAAATTAATTCTATATGTTTTTATGTTACAAAAAATGTTTGAATGATCAGTAAGTCGTCTGAAATAAGTTACAGTCTTATTATATGCTAATTGAAACATTTTTTAAAAGTTTATAGGAATACATCAACTGCTGGATGCAGGATATCAACTATAACAGAGTCAGTGAAAGATGTCTCTCTAAACTTTCAAAATATAGGGACATATAGCATGAAATTTCAATTCCAACATATTTTAAAAATCCATCTATAAATTTATAGCAATATAAGTGTAAAATAGTTTCAATTAATTTTTATATTCATTATGATTTATATGCATGCATAAAATATGTCATTTTAGCTCACCTGAGCTAAAAGCTCAAGTGAGCTATTCTGATCACATTTTCTCTGTCGTCCGTCTGTCTGTCTGTCCGTAAACATCTTCTCCAGAACCACTAGGCCTGTTTCAACCAAACTTAGCACAAAACACCCTTAGGCAAAGGGGTTTCAAATTTGTGAAAATTAAGGACCACGCCTTTTTACAAGGGGAAATAATTTTTGATAAATCTTTAAAAATCTTCTTCTCAAGAACCACTTGGCCAGGAAAGCTGAAACTTTTATGGAAGCATCCTCAGGTAGTGTGGATTTAAAGTTGTGAAAATCATGACCCCCGGGGGTACGGTGCGGCCACAATGGGGGGTCGTCCTTTTACAAGGGGGGATAATTTTTGAGAAATCTTTAAAAATCTTCTTCTCAGAAACCAATCAGCTAGGAAAGCTGAAACTTGTGTTAGACATCCTCAGGTAGTGTAGAATCAAAGTTGTGAAAATCATGACTCCCGGGGGTAGGGCGGGTCCAGAATGGGTAGGGGGTAGTGGAATTTTTACTTAAGAATATATAGAGTAAATCTTGAAAATCATCTTCTCAGAAACCAATCAGCCAGGAAAGCTGAAACTTGTTTGGAAGCATCATCAGGTAATGTAGATTCAAAATTGTGAAAATCATGACTCCCGGATGTGGCCATAATGGGGGGTCAATTTTTTACATGAGAATATATAGTGGACAGTCTGTTAAAATTTTCTTCTCAGAAACCAATCAACCAAGAAAGCTGAAACTTGTGTGGAATCATCATCAGGTAGTGTAGATTAAAGTTTGTTCAAATCATGATCTCCGAGGGTAGGATGGGGCCACAATGGGGGCTGAATTTTAACATAGGAATATATAGAGTCAATATTTAAAAATCTTCTTCTCAGAATCTAATAAGCCAGGAAAACTGACACTTGTGTTGAAGCATCCTCAAGTAGTGTAGATTCAAAGTTGTGAACATCACGACCCTCGCGGCTAGGGTGGGGCAACAGCGGGGGTCAGAATTTTTACATAGGAATATATAGAATAAATCTTTGAAAATCTTCTCAGAAACTAATTTGTCAGGAAAGCTGAAACTTGTGTAGAAGCAACCTCAGGTAATGTAGATTCAAAGTTGTGAAAATTATGACCCCCAAGGCGGCCCAGGGGTGGGGTGAGGCCACAATTGGGGGTCGAATTTTTACATAGGAATATGTAGAGTAAATCTTTAAAAATCTTCTTCTCAGAAACTAATCAGCCAGGAAAGCTGAAACTTGTGTTGAAGCATCTTCGGGTAGTGTAGATTCAAAGTTGTGAAAATCATGACCCCACGGGGGAGGGTGGAGCCACAATGGGGGTCAAGTTTTTACATAGGAATATACTGAGTAATTTTTTAAAAGTCTTCTTCTCAGAAAATAATTAGTCGGAAAGCTGAAACTTGTATGGAAGCATCCTCCGGTAATGTAGATTCAAAGTTGTGAAAATCATGACCCCGGTGGTAGTGTGGGTCCACAATGAGGGGGGGGGGGTCGAATTTTTACATAGGAATATATAGAGTAAATCTTTACAAATCTCCTTCTCATAAACTAATCAGCCAGGTGCTTCCTATAAATTGTGTAGATTTTGGCTTCTGGACAATTCTTGGCCCTCACAAGGGGTTCAGAGTTTGATGTAGGTTTATATTCCTTACATAAACAATTGTTAGGGATCTTTTTGAGAACTGCAATGCTCAACATGTGTTATGACTATGAAATCATCCTGTTTGAAAATGGACTAATGATAATATAAATGAGAATATCCAGGGGGAAAATGGATTTTTATTATACAGAATCAACATGTATTATACTACATTGTCCAGATAGTTTCTATTATGACTTCAATAAGCTGATTTTATCATAGCTATTCTTCAGGTGAGCGATGTGGCCCATGGGCCTCTTGTTTAACTTTAGTATAATATGGTTTGTTAACACAAATTTATTGAAATATGTAACTCATTTTGATCTACACATGTATGTATTCAACTATTTTGTATTTTGTAGCAAATGGATGTAACGTATGATTTGTTTGGATGTAGTCTGAGTACATTGTGAAGAACCATCTAGGATCAAGACATTCTTCTTGAGCTCAAAGATAGATGCACCGTGGTTGCAATGATTGTGAAAATAATGGTAACTAGAAACGATCTCGTTACGAGTAACGAGTAGGTCTTTCATTCGATTTCTTGAAACGATACGATGAAATATCGATGAAATGTTTAAATCCCCCTCCCCTCATTTCAGAATAAATATAGGATTGCCAAAATCATTAGCATTGCTCAACAACGTGGATTTTTTTTTCTTTTTTTGCTTTTTTTTTTCCTTTTGTTTGTTATGTTTTTTTTCTACATAATTTAAGATTAAAGATCAAAGTTTTCAGTCCCCTGAATATCTCTAAATACATCATTAATGAATAGGACAATGGTTTCTCAAACAATGTTATTGTTACGATCAACAACTTTGCTTCTATTTTTAGAATTATTCTGAGGTCATTTAAACACTATTTAAATGAGTTTGAAATTTGTAAAAAAAAAAAAAACAACACAACACTATTTAACAACACAACACTATTTAAATGAGTTTGAAATTTGTAAAAAAAAAAAAAAAACACAAATTAAAGTTCTTCCAATCAATTTAAGTAAGATGTCATTAGACGCAAAATTGCAAACGCAACGTTGATATCATGTTTTAAAATTAGTCTGATGTCATTTTTACAAGATTTAAAAGATTTAAAAGTTTTTAAAAAAATCAAACAATTTAAGTAAGATGTCATCAGAAGTAAAATTGCAAGCGCAACTTAGATGTCATGTGATAAATTCGGTTTGAGGTCATTTCAACACGATTTAAATCAGTTGAAAATTTTCAAAAATTTAAATTTCATCCAATCAATTTGAAAAAGATGTCGTCAGACGCAGAATTTCAAGCACAATTAATTAGAATTAGTCTGAAGTCAATTTGACACAATTTTAATGAGACTAATATTTTCAAAAAATCTAAATTTCATCCAATCAAATCGCGTAAGATGTCATCAGACGCAGAATTGCAAGCGCAACTTAGATATTATGCTTAAAATTGGTCGGAGGTCATTTTAACATGATTCAAATGAGTTTCAAAAAAAAAAATAAAAATTTAAATTTCATCCAATCAATTCGTGTAAGATATCATCAGATGCAGAATTGCAAGCGCAACTTAGATATCATGTTTTATAATTAGTCTGATATCATTTTAACACGATTTAAATAATTTTAAGATTTTCAAAAAATTTAAATTTCATCCAATCAATTGAAGTAAGATGTCATCAGACGTAGAATTGCAAGCGCAACTTCAAAAATTTAAATTTCATCTAATCAATTTGTGTAAGATGTCATCAGATGCAGAATCGCAAGTGCAACTTAAATATCGGGTTTTAAAATTAGTCTGAGATCATTTTAACACGATTTAAATGATTTTAAAAATTTTCAAAATTTAAATTTCATCTTTTCAATTTTAGTATCAGACGCAGAATTGCAAGGGCAACTAAGATATCATGTTTTAAAGTTAGTCTGAGGTTATTTTAACACGATTTAAGTGAGTTTAAAATTTTTAAGAATTTTAAATTTCATTTTATAAATTCAAATAAGATGTCGTTAGTAGCAGAATTGCAAGCACAACTTAAATATCATGTTTTAAAATCGTTCTGATGTCATTTTAACGATTTAAATGATTTAAAAAAATTTCAAAAATTCTAATTTCATCCTATTAATTTGAGTTGGATGCCATCAGACGTAGAATTGCAAGCGCAAATTACATAGCATGTGATAAAATCGGTCTGAGGTCATTTTATCAAGATATAATGAGTTTAAACGTTTTGAAAAATTTAAATTTCATCCGATCACTTCGGAAAAGATGTCATCAGATTCAGAATAGTAGACGCAACTTAAATATCATATTTTAAAATCAGTTTGAGGTGGTTTTAACACGATTTCAATGAATTTAAGTTGCTTTTAAATTTAAATTTCGTCCAATCAATTTGAATAAGATGTCTTTAGACGCAGAATTGTAAGCGCAACTTAGATACTATGCTTTCAAAAGGTCTAACAATAAATATTAAAAAGATTTAAATGGGTGTAAAATTTTTGATAGATTTTACGAGTCTCGTGGCCCCTAATTAAAAGAGAAAACCCACATTTTTTCATTTTGTTGGAAAGATCTTTTTATTCTCTAACACTTTTGTAAAATATGTTTTAACAAAATATTTACTGATAAAAAGATACAGACCAAAACGTACAAACATTTTGATTCAATATTCGTACCCAATTTTTGTGCCTCGGCGACCTCCAAGAAATGGCACCACTGGCATAAAACAACATAATAGTGCACAACTTCAAACTATGGTCTACCTATCCTGAAAATTTCGTAATTATATATCTGATAGTTTCTGAGATCAGCTCTGCACAAAATAAGTCTTCAAAAATTTACAAAATCGGTCGTTAATCGGTACCAGAAGTGACGACAACAAAAATTTCAAAAACATATAAAATTCAGATCACATCTCATCATCTGTGAAAAAATGGATGAAATCGGTCGAATAGTTTCCGAGAAATCGCCTGCACAGAATTTGGAAAATAATAATAACTAGATACGATCTCGTTACGAGTAACGAGTATGTCTTCCGTTCCATTTTTTTGGAACGATACAATGAAATATCGATAAAACTTTAGAATTCCAGCCCCTCCTTTCAGAATAAATATAGGATTGCCAAAATCATTAGCAATGCTCAACAAGGTGACTTTTGTTTGTTTGTTTGTTTTTTGGTTTTTTTTTTAACATACGGCACTTTTAAGATCAAAGCTTTCAGTCCCCTGAAAATGTTTATATACGTCATAAATGGGTGTGTCAATTGTTTTTCAAACAGATATTGTTATGATCAACAACTTTGCTTCTATAATGCTTTACAAAATCTTTATTATTTAAGCTATTTGTAATAGACTTAACAAGTCTCTTGGCCCCTATTTAAAGGGGCCAGTCCCTTTTTTCTTGATTTCATACGAAAGGTTTCACGAATACTAACATTATTTGTTCTTACACTCATCTAAAAATGTTGTTCATTTTTTAGATAGAAATGATTGAATATTTTAGGGGCCAGCCCTGTAGATCCTTAATGGGGACAGACATTTTGGGATTTCGATCAGTGAAATCGATTTAAATCATCAATGCAGACATTTTCTCTTCTACAAAGCTTTACAAAATATGTCTCCTTCTCTATATATATTGAGTCAAAGTTTAAGGACTTTGGCCCCTAAAAACCCTAATTACGTAATATATGGGTGTGGCAATGAGTTTTTCAAATATTATTACGATGAACAACTTCGCTTCTATATTGCATTACAAAATCTTTATCATTTTTGAGCTATTTGTAGTAGACTTTACGAGTTTTTCGGCCCCTAATTAAAAGGGCCAGCCCCTTTTTCTTGATTTCATACGAAAGGTCTCACTAATACTAACATTTGTTGTTCTTACGTCTATCTTAAATTGTTGTTAATTTTTGAGATACAAATGATTTAATATTTAAGGGGCCAGCCCTTTAGATCCTAATGGAGACATACAATGGTGTTTTGATTAATGGTATCGATTAGAATCATCTATGCAGACATTTTCTCTTCTACAATGCTTAACAAAATATGTCCCCTTCTCTAGATATATTGTGTCAAATTGTTAAGACTTTGGCCCCGAAAAATCCTTTATTACGTCATAAATGGGTGTGACGATGAGTTTTTCAAACAAATATTGTCATGATCAATAACTTTGCTTCTATATTGCATTACAGAATCTTTATCGTTTTTAAGTTATTTGTAATAGACTTTACGAGTCTCTTGGCCCCTAATTAAAGTGGCCAGTTCCTTTTTCTTGATTTCATACAAAAGGACTCAAAAATAATAACATTTTTTGTTCTTACACCCATTTTAAATTGCTGTTCATTTTTGTTATACAAATGATTGAATATTTAAGGGGCCAGCAATGTAGATCCTTAATGGGGACAGACATTGGTGTTTTGATTAGTGGAATCGAATTAAATCATTTATACAAACATTTTCTCTTCTACGTTGCTTAACAAAACAGGTCTCGTTCTCAAGATATATTGTGTCAGAGTTTTATAACTCTGGCCCCTAAAATCACTAATTACGTAATAAATGGGTGTGGCAATAAATTTTTCAAACAGATATTGTTACGATCAACAACTTTGCTTTTATAATGCATTACAAAATCTTTATCGTTTTTAAGTTATTTGTAATAGATTTTCCGAGTTTCTTGGTCCCTTAATAAAGGGGCCAGCCCCTATTTCTTGATTTTGTTGGAAAGAACTTTTGATTCTCTACCACTTTTGTTATATATCTCTTAACAAAATATCAACCTAGTTAGGCCAAATGCTCCAATTTCCTTTAATACAAGACTTTGTAACCTTCATTTTGAAGGAAATACCTGCACTAAATTGTCAGTGCCTAGTCATATGGACCTTTTTAAAGCAAAAAAAGACATCTCTTCACGTCGACCCCTTTTTTCGAAAAACATGGGATGAAAATAATAACAGTGAAAAGTTTGACAATATTTCCAATGATGATTATGATGACAGTGCTATTATTCATAGCATTACAAGTAAAACTCAGGACGTTTCAACCAAGTCATCTGTTGTGAATACCAATATGTCAACACAGACTAACAGTACAAATACCCATGAACATCAAGAAAGAGGAGCTCAAACACATCTGCCAAAACTTGTGCCTGAACATTTGGAGAACAATGATGACAAAACACGCTATTACACTGGATTTTTAAACTTTGCAACATTTACATTAATTTTTAACTTACTGTTACAACATGGGGCAGATAAATTGACATACTGGGAAGGTCAAAAGAGAACTATAGAAATAGAGGACAAAAGATGTGTTCATGAATTTATTTCGAAACCAGGAAGGAAAAGAAAATTACGTCCAATTGACGAGTTTAATTTAGTTTGTTTACGACTCCGATTAGGTTTATTACGAGAAATTTTAGCTGAACATTTTGGAATTTCAATAATGTCTGTATCAAGAATTCTTAACACATGGATTAATTTTATGTATGATCATATGAAAGGGCTTATTCCCTGGCCCACTAGGGAACAAATATTAGCAAATTTGCCAACAAGTTTTGTTGAAATGCCTGATGTAAGAATAGTAATTGATGCTACATATTTTTTTTGCGAAAAACCTAGTAGTCTTACTGCCCAATACTTGACTTGGAGTGAATATAAAAATCACAATACTTTTAAGGTTTTGATTGGTGTTGCACCAAATGGCCTTGTGTCATTTATATCACGTGTATGGGGAGGTCGTGCATCAGACAG
>WFKH01003881.1:50455049-50468592 GCA_016163765.1 Magallana hongkongensis
GGGGGGGGGGGGGGGGTTGGTCACTTGAGTTGCTAATGTAATCTTTTGCATTTGGTCATTAATTTTATGTGTAACAATTTTACATTTTTAATTCAATCTTGAAAATATAACAACGTAACTTGTCATTCGGCAATATTAAATTAGAGATGTGTTCTCTATTAGGAATCTACTTTTCTAATCTAATTTTCTGTGCATTGTATGCTTGTAGCAAAAAACTGCATACATTATAAAATAAACTAAGTCTTTTAATATAATGAAAAATTCACCATTAAAGGCCTGTAGGAAGTTTTTTTTTTACCAAACGTTTACAACTATTTACCCCTGGAGTTAGTCTATAAATAATCCAAGCCTCCTTTTTTGTGAATTTAAGCGAGGGTAACTGTTTCAGTCAGATGATTCTCAGATTACAGTGTAGACTCACAAATGAAGATTAAAATGAAAATATGATATTCTCTAACAAGTCAATCTAACAGCTATGGTACTCAGGTGACCATCATAGCCCGTGGGCCTCTTGTTTTATAGCGTTTTGCATGTTGTTTTTGTTTGTTTGTTTGTTTGTTTGTTTTTTTGGTTAAATGATATCGTACATGATTTTAAATTACTGACTGACTCGCAACAGTTAGAAATTCAAAAGATACTTTTTGGCAATCCTTTGGAAAAAATCAATAGATTTCTAATAGTAGTTTTTGTAGTTTTTGCAGAGGTTTGTAACTTTGCCACTTAACATTAAAAATCCATCTCTGTTGCTTTTTTTGATTACCCGAGAATGGAGCATACCTTACATTGAAAGAATTAATTGAATTCCAATACATGTCTTACAAAGAAGGATAATGAAGGGGAAAGTTGCTTTTTTCCTACTGACCTTTGTATTGACCCCGCCAAAGGAAACAACTTTTTGAAAGTGTAGATTGGTCCATTCCAGATGGCAAATTCAAAAATTAGGTTGATAATTGACCTCACATAATTCAATTAATTAATGGTCAATAGTTTCTAATGAGTCCAATTTTGCACTGCTCAATCAAATTGAGTAGAATTTATAATATTTATAAAGGAAATTCAAAACAAATCTAATGTAAGCTTTGATCTTTAAATTGCTTATTGAAATAAATAAAAGTATAGCTATCCAAATTTCATTGTTTCCAACCGCTATTATTTTTTTATTATTAATTATTATTTCATCATAATAATAAAATCCTTGGTAGTGGTGTAAACCGATAAGGGATTTTTCGGAAAACGTGTAGAGGCCCTTAGCATTAAAAGGAGGTCGATTATTTAGTACAAGTGTATTCAAACTAATCCTTGAACACTTAAAACTAAAGACAAAATGCCTTGAAAGCATAACATATGATAATTATTTCGATTTTAAAGATATATCTGCGTAAGTCACGTACCTAAATTCTTCTAAACCAATGAAAATTTTCGGATATTGTACACCTTAACGTTATTGCGAAGCTACCCCCTCCCTAAAAAAGACATTTCGCTATGAATATTATCACGGCACTGCTTAATTTTTGTTTGTTGAACTAATCATCTTATATCAGCTTTGTTTAAAGTATACATTTAAATTTCAATATAATGACGTAATAAACTTTTAAAGATAAAATACGTACATAAACAGCGCGTTCGCTTTTCAAATAATCTGCTGGCAAATAAACAAATGTACGCTTCATGTATTACGCATTATACCTGAACATTTGAATTTGTTGTAATTGCATATCAAGCATAATAAATGTTAAAACTTACCTCTGCTTTATCATTGAATCACCCTCTCTGTCGCTTATTAACCATTTGCGCAGTTATTAAATGCTTTATGTTTTATTTAGGACGTTAACAAAATGTATTCTGCGGCGTGCGCAGTTGCATTAAGCAGTTTTAAACAATCGTGTTTAAAAATTGTTTTGTTTGAAAATGTCCTGATAAAAATCAATTATATATACAAAATCAATTAAATACGCTAGATTCAAAAGGGTATATGAGATAAAACGCAAGGATCCTTTTAATATATCGTTTGGACTTAAAAAGAAGCACGTTTAGACCCCCTTACCATAACAAAGGTATATGAGATAAAACGCAAGAATCCTTTTAAGATATTGTTTGGACTTAAAAAGAAGCACGTTTAGACCCCCT
The DNA here is from genome assembly GCA_016163765.1 of Magallana hongkongensis. NCBI lineage: Eukaryota > Metazoa > Mollusca > Bivalvia > Ostreida > Ostreidae > Magallana > Magallana hongkongensis. Next base: position 50,457,177 of record WFKH01003881.1, read on the forward strand.
TAGCATAACAAATAAATCAATGACGTTGTACGTGTGTAATTACAGTGACTGTAGTTGAACTTCAGTGCACAATTATATATACTTGCAAAATCACAAGCGGTTAATCCCTGAACCCATTAAGAAATAAGGTAAAATGCCTTGCAGTCATAAACTGTGATAATTACTTTGATTTTAAAGATATATTTGCTAAAGTCACGTAACTTTCAAACCAATTAAACATGTGTAATTACACTAGTTGAACATGAGTGCACAATTATATAAATGCAAAATCACAATCAATTAATCCATGACCACATTAAGACGAAGGAAAAAATGCCTTGCAAATATGAAATGTGATGATTACTTCGATTTTTAAAATATATTTGCGGAAGTCACGTTACTTTTAAACCAATGGAACACATTGAAGATGTTCAATTAATTACAAAATATAGATTAAGTTTAACATTGTGCACAAGGTTTCAAGATAGTTGAACATTTCAACATGCCTGAACAAATTTTTTAAAAAGAAAAGACCCAAATACTGGGACAGTGTGTCTACCATTTAACCCTTGGTTCCTATAGATCTTTTATAGATCGATGTAAATAAATTTAAATCGAAGACTGTAAATTATGTTCCTTGTATATGTATGCACAGCTCTTCTACAAAAATATATGTTAATATCAGTGTGGATATTTTAATTCTCACTGATGATTTTATAGCAATTATATGGTGGCATATTCCTCCCCCCTACATACAAGATAAATTACCGGTATGTCAACATGCAAGAAAATTATGTCAACATGCAAGATGATTATGACTACATGCAAGATAATTATGTTGACATGCAAGTTACAAATCTATTTAGGGAATCTGATTTTTATATAGGTAAAATCACTTACTAACGCCCGTATCCGACATCATAGATGCAAGATGCAACAAAATTATGACAACATGCGACTTATTTATGTCAACATGGCAGTTAATTATATCGACATGCCACTTATTTATGTCGAAATGCGACTTATTTATGTGAACATGCAAGTTAATTATGTTAACTTGCAAGATATTTATGTCAACATGCGAGATAATTATGTTGACAAGCGACTTATGTATGTCAACATGCGAGTTAATTATGTTTACATGCAGGATAAGTTGCATGTTGACATGATATCTTGCATGTTAACATAACTTCTCGCATGTTGACAAAAATATTACACTCATTCAGTTTTTAATGAAGTACAGGTATTGTAGAAAAATAAGTTTGTTATTCTGATATTGAGAGAATTTTATGATTATGCAATTGTAGAGCGGATTAGCTCTGATTTTCAATTTTAATTATTACATGTACTTCAAGTCTTGACATATCCTTTGCTAGTTTTAAGGTTGCTGGTGTAGGTTGAGACTGATATTCGATTCATTAATTTATTTCTGAAATATGTAAGCAATGACTATTTTAAGCAGCTTCGATATCATAAAGAATCGCGTGCATAAAATTCGTTGAAACGAATGCTCTAAATTATCATTTTTTAGACTGTCTGCGTTTTAAAGTTCCGACTGCACAGAATAATTGATTGGAGCTAGTTTGCTTCAGTTATTTAGAGTCGATCATGCGAAAAGAATTACGTGTATGTGGAAAGTCCTGAGTTATTTTTAAACTTTGGTTTCAATTTCGCTTAGTTTTTATTGTTCGACAACAAAAGGCATCATTGATTTGTCCAAATTAAATTCAACAAATCTGAGGAGAACTACGAATATCGTAAACGACTGACAATCGTAAGGAAATGTCAGTCCCAAAGTAAGTTTACAACCTTTTTGAGCTTAATAATCTCTAATTACATTTATAATTTGCATTTGATTGAAGTGCATTATATAAAATATTAGATAACGTCCTGTCAATTATTTTTATTATGTATTGATCAGATTTTTTAGTGTCCTTAAATCACTTTATGGATTCAAATAGACAGCAAATTTAGAGGCGGATCCAGGATTTGAAGCTAGTTGGGGCGCCAGTTTTAAGCAGGGGGTCTGGAGTCTACGGCCCCCGTTTGGTCCAAGGTAAAGCTTGATGGTGGCCCCCGGAAGCTCCCAGATTATAGAGATTTTGTAGGGTAAAAACCAAGTCTTCAAATTTAGATTTTTTGTGATATTTATTCTTGTGATTATGCTTAAAGGTAATAAAATTATTTGCAATTTTTAAAGGTTTGTGGATTTAAGACATTCAGTAATCTCATCAAAAATCTCTGTCGGGGAGAAATATAAGAAACGTCTCCTTTTACTTATTTTCTTTCTTACAAATTGTTGTAAATTAATCAATTTAAGAAATCAAGTTTAATGAGAAGATGTAAATGAAGTGTTTAAAAAGATGACCATGCCAGCTTGTATTATAATAAATATTAGATGACTTTATATGTTGACGATAGACGTATACTTTAGACGCTAAATGCTATATGCACACGTATGACGTAAAACGTAATACGATTTTCTATTAAAAAAATAGAGAAAAAGGATTGTAAATAAAACTAGACACGATCTCGCCGCCAGCAACGAGGAGGTCTTCCGTCCGATTTTTAGAAGGTGATATGACGTCATCGACTTTTATTTTCGATAACAAAACATGATCTGGAAATAGAAGTTGAGTAGTAATGCTTTTCTGTAATGCTTTTTATAAGTTCTCTTACGTTGCTTTTTTTATATACTTGCATTTCTTCCAATTGAGATAGAAAAGATTAAACTTTTTTACCTCTGGCCCCTAAAAACCCTAGTTAGGTAACGCATGAGAAAATCATTATATTGTTAGTATATATACATGTAAACGTATTATACCTAATTTTGCTTTTATAACCTATTACAAAACATCTCTTAGTAAATGACTATATAGATAAAAGACTTTAGGCCCATCTTGATCTCTAATTTGAGGAGTCAGTCCCTCTTTCTTGATGTCTTTTAATTTTAAACATATTTTGTTCAACAAGTCTTTGGAAATTCCTTACTGTTCATGAAATATATGGGAAAAAATGTTTTAGGGGCTGATCCATTATCCCCCCATAGGGGCCGTTTAATGAAATTTTGAAGTGTGCATATTGTTGACTACATCATTTTGAGCATATTTTCTTCTATACCGCATTTCAAAAGATTTTTCCTTTCTGATGTATGGGTGATTAATTTTTCGGACATTTGACCTCTAAAAAACACCTAATTAGGTAATACATGATAAAATCATTACATTGCTTGGATACAGAACTGTAAGATTACATATCTGTTTTTATGACATTTCACAAAATATCTCTCAGTAAAGAGCTATAGATAAAAGTCTTTAGAGCCCTCTGGTCTCGTAATTTGAGGGGTCAGCCCCTTTTTCTTAATATCATATGAAAGGTCGTTTAATTTTAAACACATTTTGTTCAACAAGTTTTAAAAATTCATTACCGTTCCTGAGATATATGGGAAAGAAAGTTTTTGGGGCCGATCCCTTATCTCCTTATAAGGGCCGTTTAACGTCATTTTGAAGCTTGAATATTGTTTAGTACATCATTTTGAGCATATTTTCTTCTATACTGCATTTCCAAAGATTTTTCCTTTCTGATGTATGGGTGATTAATCTTTCGGACATTTGACCTCTAAAAACCCCTAAATAGGTAACACATTATAAAATCATTACATTGCTTGGATACATAACTGTAAGATAACATATCTGCTTTTAGACCTTTCACAAAATATTTCTCAGTAAAGAGCTATAGATTAAAGACTTTAGAGCCCTCTGATCCCCTAATTTGAGAGGCAAGCCCCCTTTTCTTGATATCAGATGAAAGGTCAAATATCAAATGATATATGGGTGATCGAAATTTTGGACGTTTGACCCCTAAAAACCTAATTACCTTATTACGTAGCATATGATAAAATCAATAGATTCCTTGGATATATAACAGTTGAGATCGACTCAAAATTTGAAATTTTGCTTACCTCACGTGATTTTGAATGACAACAGTTGTGAATGGAATTGGAGATCATTTTGGAGAATAAACAGATATTGAAAATAATTCACGCACAGGATCATGCACATAACAAATAAAGTGTCTTACACATGTAAATCTTAATGTTAAAGCTGCTTGGTCCGATTTTCAATAAAATACGCTTTTAAACGATGGTTATGCTAATATAAGTATGTGTGTAATAATATACATGTACTTTTCAGTAGTTTTAAAATAAATAATGTACATGTTGAAACTTGTTGAATTCGGATGTTGTTTATTCCGGCATGCTGTCCAATCCGGCGACATTATTCAGCACCTAGACATTTTCCTATCATTTTTGTTAAAAAAATGTTGTGCAATCCGGATCCTGTCTATTCTGTAAACCGGTCGCGATGAAAAAAACCGACTGCTTATTATTAGTGAGAGTTATTTCCCGTAGTCCGGCCACTTATCGATCGATCGGCCTTCTGCAAGATAATTAATGCTCAATTATCGACCAATTTTTCTGTCGTTGCTATTGATTTAAACAACTGTGATAAAGATCCAAACTATCAACTCATTTCAGTTTATACCGTTAAGTCTTGTAATAAATAAATACGCATTTTTTGCCAAAATTAGAAAATTAGATTATAGTTCACCCCATTTTTTTTTCAGGCCGTGATTCAGGATACTGCGGGAGTAAGACTGCCGATATCATTTGTTATCCCCGTTGTATGGCTACACGTACAGAGTTGCATATTATTCTGTCAAAATGCTCAATTTTTTTTTATTATAAAATTCTCATTTATATTAATATTTATCAATTGTTCGCTGCATCAAAAGAATTTTCGCCATTAGGTATTTCAGATACCTGTTGACTTGTTAATGTTTGTTTAACAATTTCCGGTTAAGCATGCACTTTTCAGGTTAATCGGATGTTTGAAAAATTATGATTTGATTAAAAAAATAGTTCCATTGTATATATTCCGTTATGGATTTATTGTTTTCCGAAAAAAAAAAATTAAAATGAAAATTAGTACCGTAAATAAGATCGATGAAATCTAATATATTTTAGAAGAATTGAAAATTATGCAAGAATACACGATCAAGACCTACTGCATTAAATATTATAATTAATTTGCAACAATGTCCTCTAAACCGGATGTTGCCTAATCCGGCCAATTTTTTTTAGAACCACCCTCCGCCGGATTAGACAAGTTTTGCTGTACAATGTACAAATTTATTTACAAAATAAACGACATAAAAGGGTTTCGCGTAATTTCGCCTCGTGTTTAAACTGGCCCCTTACGTCGAAGCTAATATGATTGTATTACGACTTTGACATCTTTACTTTTTATATGATCTATTATAACAAATAAAATATACAGCATGACTATTTAAAAGAACAAAAATAAAGCAGTGTACATTTGTTCATTAATAGTTTTGAAGTTTACGTTGTTTGTAATCGATGCAAAACATGTATTTTTGAGGGTTTTTTTGTAAGCCCAAAATTTACTTTTATTTACTTTGAATATTTCTAACGTTGAAAGGAGAGCAATTCCGTGTAAATATGTCTATAACTTTGTAAGATCATTCATTTGGTTTGCATGGAATATTATTTGATACTGTAATGGCCGACAAATCGGAACTTGCACCTCAAAGAAATGTCTCAACTTATTACACCTCGAAACGTTATTTCAAATCAGGCACCAAACAATGAAGGGAAATGGAAATATTCGGCGGATCTAAATGTTAAAATATTCTTATGATAAAATTTTGTGTTTATGGCAAACGTAGATTAATTATTTTTTTATCTCCTACAAGATATAATCGCACTTGTGTTTTGTATCCATCTCTTTTAAACTCTTTGTAGCAAAATCTGTCAAAATTCGTGGTCGTTTCACCCTCTTGTTGTAAACCACGCTGAAATGTTCACAATCGATGCGCTGTTAAACGAAAGACTCGGCTAGAAAAACTTACTGCATGGGCCGTCTAAAATTATTAATTTTAATGATAAATTCAGAAATTTTCAGATTTCACAAAGTGTAATTTTTGTTAAGTTACAGGAAAATTGTCATTTAATGCACATATAATTTGCACAAAATAAGTTATATGTTATTCAACCAGTGTTTTTTGAGACCGTTCTTGATATATTTGGGAAAGAAACTTTAGGGGTCATCCTTTCATCTTCTTATCGGGGCCGTGTAGCAAAATTTGAGCCATTTCCGAGAATATGCGTGCACAAAAATCGTTAATAAAAGAAAGGAATGCAGGAAACGGAAGCTCTTAACAAGGGGGCGGGGAGTGCTTTAAAATTCATATTTACAAACAATTCATTTACCTTGTACAATTATCAATCCTAGGCATTGGATAACTGCTATTGCCTAATTGGCAAATTTGATTTCATTATTGACTCCATGACCTCTACAATTTCGCTTAGTTAAACGTTAATTTTTAAAAAAAAATATAAACATGTACTCCAATCAGGTGTTGTACTATACAGAACGTTCTTTACGCGATCGCCAAGCGCTTCTTTTGGGGAAGAACAGTCCTAATCAAACAGCACATACATAATACAGCATACAGACGTTTTATTAAAATATATATAATTTATGTATTAACTATTCGAGTGTGCCTGAATATGCAAAGCCCATTCGATTTGAAAATTTCCCTAATCTACTAAGTAGTATTTTTAACCATGTGTCCTCTACTCGATCTTCAACTGTCCGAATCCAATCAAAACTTTTACTCACCGAATGTACATAAACATTTTTAAAACACATATTCTTTCAGAATCAATAACAAAAAATAAAGAGGTATAGCGCCTTTTCCCATCATTTCGACTACACCGTTGTTTGGGCGGAAAGTACCGGTTACTAAAAATAGCTTCAGGTACCTAGCTGACGCAATATGATTTTCGAAATCTAGATACTGATTTTATAATGGTGTCTGTAACAACTGATTTGTCAGAAATTCGGGAAACTTTGTGCAAAATGTCAGTTGATATTCTGAACCGTGATAAGTTCAAGCAAAATGCAATGTATCTAAGTGTAACTAGAGTAAATATGTGTAGTGTTAATGAAGAGATCTGTTTATATTGGGTGTGCTCATACTCAGACTGAATTAAACAAGATAATTGAAAAAAAAAAAAACTAACCCAGAAGATTAGATACATGTAACTTAATCTCTCTATTCTTTTCATGTTTCCATTAAGTAAAAAAAAATTACTACTTGGTGGATTCGATCCAGCGACCACAAAATCAAAAAGACCTCCACGTTACCACTAGGCCACGCATCTAACACTTCCTAAGAAGTCTTTACAATATATATGGCTATATACATGATTGTATTAGAAAAGACATTAATTGAAATATTTGTCTAATTTTCAGTACGAAGACCACGTTAAACCAAAAGTAATTCAATGTAAACGTGTACTACAATACCTGTAGAACATAATCTTAATCGGATTTCTTTGGTTTAGAGTGGTTCAAAAAGTCAAATATCCAATTTTTATCGTATACTAACTATTTTCCTATATATCCCTAACAAAACCTGAATATTTTAATGATATCGTGTAAGATAATTAAGACTCTTTCAGCATGGTAATTGTGTTATTTGCGTTTCTTTGAGTATATTCTAACTAAATATTGTATAATATTGAAAATGTCTGATGTTTGCAAAAGTGCTATATTTTAGGCGAAACCGTATATCAAGTGCGCTATACCTCTTTAATCAATGAAAGAATAAAATCAGCAATGAGTATGCTTTTTAATGAATCAGACCACCATTGAGAAGAGGTTAAACCAATAGTGTGACCCTTATTCTTTTACGGCCTGAATGTAAATAAAACTTCAACTTGTTTAAAATGGTTAGTTTTATCGTAACATTGTACCACTTAAGCTACCTTATCTCGAACGCTTTTTAAATATATTTCAACTTTTACTTACTACACCCTGCTTAATTCACACACACACACACACACACACACACACACACACACACACACACACACACTCTCTCTCTCTCTCTCTCTCTCTCTCTCTCTCTCTCTCTTTCATAACTCCTAAAAAAATCTAATATTTTGTAAGCCAAATGAATTATCACAGGTTACGATGTGTGTGTTGGAATAATCATGTTGTGAATATCGCCTATATTATGTTGAAATGGGTAGTGTAATGCATTAAATTCTCAGCAGCAAAATGTCAGAAATAGACACATGTGAATGTATTTAAATTTCAACTCGTACGACTGTAAAACGTTGTATTATATTCATTGATGGCAGTTTTTTTCTGTATTTTACGCACTATGATTTACATTAATGGTTAACCAATATAGTTGAAAATGAAAATAATTTAACAAAGAATCAATGAACATTCAAATGTGTGATAACGTATAAACACGAGAAGCATGTGTCCTAGACTATACAGCGAATCGGTTGTCCACTAGCGCGGCATCTCCTCGGCCCGTGTTATGTAAATGTACACTTAACGTGGTGGGTTTGAAATGTTTGCAGTTTGATAACTGAATTTTATTATTTCCAACAATAAAACTATTTTATGACATAGACAAGATCACAAAGAACGCCTTTTTTCAATGACAGTCATACTATTTTTTTTTTTTAAACTACGAGACCAAAACAGCATTACTTCGTGGGTAATGGTATAATCTTTTTTCATTTACTCTTTAATATCGTTAAAATCGGAATTGTTTGTGTTTGCAGCTACCTAAATAAACCCATGTGTGCATTACAGCAAAGCGCAAATTTCGTGTATTGGATAACGGTAGACCGCTCGCTAGTCCAGCCGCGACCTATTTCCTCGGCCGCGGGCAAGGGATCGGATACATATAATTGTTCACATACATGCAGCTCGGAATCCAGCTAGATTTTAAATGCGACTCAAATGCATTGCATAGAAGCAGTTCTTTTAACCATAATGTGTTTCCATAGAAAAGAATTAAACTTTTTAAACACTTTCCGCATGTAAGCTGGTACACTATCTATGGTAGTACTTAAAGGTATAATCTTTTTTTATTAAGGTCTTCCGTTTCCGACGGAAGACCTTACTATTATTGTGCTTGTAAGATTATTCTTATTTTTCTTTTTTAGGGTCTTCCGTTTCCAACGGAAGACCCTCTTGTTATTCTACGGTTTCTTTTTATTATTATTAAGGTCTTCCGTTTTCAACGGAATACCTTGTACTGATTCTGTTGGTAATTCTTTTTTTTCTTTTTTTTCTTCTATACGTTTTTTTAACTCAAATATCTCGCTTGTTTGTTGTCCTATTACGTTCAAATTTTTAGGGTACATTGCAAATTACAAATTCTCAACATCAACTGAAAATCATTGAAATCATCACTTCCGGTGCAAAGTTATTTACCTTTTTCAAAAAAATATAGGCATTCCTGTGCACGCAAAGGCTCTGAAACCATCTATGGCATGTGTTTCAAAGTCATAAATCTTGAAAATAGATACTTTGAACGTTGTCCTCCGAGTTTTGTTTTTACGATTTTTCCCATTTAAAGTTTCAAAAAATTAATTTAAATTTTATGTTTTAAAAAATGCTGATTTTTGGTCGTGTTTTTGTCTCGTAACTTTTTAGTTTAAAATTTTTTCTGAACACATACAGAACAAAAAATGTGCAAATTATCAAGGGCTTTCACTTAACACCATTGAAAAAGGGCTGGCCCTTTAAATTAGGGGCCTCGAGCCCTTAAAGGTCTTCGCTTTATAACTCAAAAATGGTTAATATTTTGATATAGCTGTCGCTGGAAAAGTTGTTTCTTATGATGTTAATAATGTCGTTACAAAATTATTTTGTACCGGTATTGCGTAATATGAGTGTAAAAAGCTTGTCTTGTTAACACGTACCTGTTTTTATTTTGCAAGTAAACGAATAGTCTTTGTGCGCACAAATGACATAAATTAACAACTGAAAGTGTACCAGCTTATACGGGATGGTTTAATTCATTAGAGTAAGTTTTTTTTTTTTTTTGAAAAGTATACATGTCTTCTTACAGCTTTATTTTTAGTCATTTCTGTTTAGGTCTTCTAGTGGAGAATCCTTAAGAAAAACGAGAACGAAAAAATATAAACAATCTTTTTCTTTTCTATAAAATGCAAGCACTGGATTAAAAAAAAATAACTTCTATGAAATATATTTTAGTCATTTCAAATCTACCTGGATTCTTAGTTGTGTGTGTCATTACGTAACGCATTCCTCGCCCGCGGCCGAGGAGATCGGTCGCTGCCGGACTACCTAGCGGTCAGCGGTTATCTTATACACAAGATCTGCATCTTACTTGTATGGGTTTGTTTAGCCGTAAACACAAAGAATTGTTTTAATTTTGATTTCATATCAAAGTTTATTCATCTTAAATTAATTAAGTGTAATTGATAGAGTGTTTAAGAAATATAAAAGCAATATTATTCTCAATCTGAAACATCGTCAGACATATATCAATTGTGGGTATCTAAGTCTAAAAAAAATAAAATACATATGTAATGCATTTTAATCATTATCAAATCTACATGTACCTGGGTTCTGAGCTGTGTGTGTCATTACGTAACTCACCCCTTGCCCGCGGCCGAGGAGATCGGTCGCGGCTGGACTACGTAGCAGCCGTGATCTACATACACAAGACTCGCGTCTTGCATACATGGTTTTTTTTAACCGCAAACACAAAGAATTGTTTGAATGTCGATTACACATAAATGTTTTTTCATCCTTGAATTGATTTAAACGATAAAGTGTAAATTAAGAATTAGTAAAAGCATTATTATTCCCATCTGAAGCATAGTCAGACATAGATCAGTGGTGGGTTTGTAAGTCTAAAAATGTTCTAAAAACTACAGAAATAATGTTTGAGATCAACAAAAAGACTATAATAACCTGTTAATGATGAAATCTGTTTTAGCTTCATAATTCAAAAATAATAGATATGTTGGTTATGTTCTCTTTATAAAAGGTGTTCTTTGATATCTTGTCGATGTCATCAAAATAGTTATATTGTTTAAAATAAAACATTTATAAAACTGCAAACATTTTAAAACAAACACGGCCACTGGGAATTGTGTATACATTTACATAATCAATCCCTTGCATATCCCGCGCGAGTGGACAAGAGATCTGCGGTAGTCTAGCTAATACACACGTCAAGCTTCGTGTGCTTCTACCCTATCACACGTGTGCATTTTTATTGATTAAATTCAATACAACGCCGAAATTTTGACCGGTTCATGTGAAATCGACTAGCGTTTCAACTTAAAGATTAAAATATTTACTCATGATTATCTCCGTTAATTACTGCTAGCTGAGACTGTGAAGCATTCACAGGACAGACTTCAACACTTTTTAGACGACATTCACACCCTGCCAGATCAACCTGTCTCTTATGAATTAATATTTGGCGAACACAAATTAGTATATAAGTGTATAAAGTATTATAAGTATTCTCACTTATAAGTTGTACAGAGAGAGAGAGAGAG
>WFKH01003881.1:50476570-50521397 GCA_016163765.1 Magallana hongkongensis
TTTGAAAAATAAATGCTTCTTTCTTGTCTGTCATATCTACATGTAATATACATGGAAATGATTAGAAGCTAAAATTTGACACAAAGATTGCTTGTGACATGTACTTAAATATGTCCCGACTTGAACTTTGATCATCTGTGCAAGTTCAGTGTCACTATAAGAAAAAGAAGCATCCATTATTTTCTAATAGATAAATACTTTAGTTATGATTTTGTTTTTCTTAGTGGGGAGGGGAGGAATTATTTGTGAGGTTGCTCACAGAACCGCATTTAGTCCACTGAGAGCACTCTCCCCCTTTCTCGCAACCAAAATTCACCTTAAATTAACTTAAAGGAAATTGAAGTTTGGGGCATTGTTCCCCCTCCCCCAACACGCATTTTGGTAGAAGGCAATATCAATTTTTATGGAAAATTGAAAACAAATCATATTAAACAAAATAAGTTATAGCTGCCTCACAATCCCCCCCCCCTTCCCTACCACTACCACGGATTAGATTTTGAAGATTAATTTTTTCTTTTATTGGCATGTTAATACATTTCGGATAAATTTGTTCCCCGAAGCAAAAACGATGCTGAGTGCTTGCATGGCCAAACGTTATACGGAGAGTTGTCCCTCCCACTCAGCACCTCTCTTACAGCGCACTCTCAGGTTGGAGAAGCCGTCATCGTTTATTTTTGATTTTCTGAACTTACTTTTATCATATTGACAATCCTGTCTGATTAAAATCACCACCCTTCTGCTTACACTCATCAGGGTCTGATAGGTATCGATAACAATTCACCTTCACATGACCTCTATATTTGCACACAACCTAAATATATATCTCATTTACCAAATACATGACTTTATTTGTTAATGAGAGGTGCAACTCTTCAATACTCAGTCTGGGGGTTACATAGAAAGCAGGATTGAAATAATTTGCCTGTTTCCATTTCAAAAATTCCAATACATTTTCTAAAGCCCTGATTGGTCAGAATTTTAGGTCGGGTGAAGATGACCCCCTATCAATAACTGTCAGACCCTGTAAGGAGAAGAGGGTGCTTTTAATCAGACTGATTGACAATCTTTTCCGACAGGAAACTGCAACGGAAGACCTCTTCGTTGCTTTGCAACGAGCTCGTCTCTAGTTTACTATTAAAATCGTTAAAATCGGAATTTGTATGGTTGCAGCTACATAAATAAACCCATGTGTGCATTACAGCAAGACGCAAATCTTGTGTATTAGATAACGGCAGACCGCCCGCTTGTCCAGCCGCGACCTATTTCCTCGGCCGCGGGCAAGGGATCGGATACGTAATTGTTCACATACACAGCTCCGAATCCAGCTAGTTTTAAATGCGACTCAAATGCATTGCATAGAAGCAGTTCTTTTGTCCATCATGTGTTTCACTAGAAAATAACTAAAATGTTTAAACACTTTCCGTATGTAAACTGGTACCCTTTATGTCAGTTATACGCACAAATACCCTGTTTATTTGCCAAATGAAACACTAATACATGGTAACAAGTCTAGCTTTTTACACTCATATTACGCAATACCCGAACAAAATATTATTGTTACGACATTAATAAGATCATAATGAACTAAACGCTTTTTTTAAACCAAGAACGCGGAATCAAAGTTTCCGGAAAAATCAAGTTTTGAACACTTATATCTCTGTAATGCATCGTCCGATTTTAAAACGGCTTTCAGTGTTAGAATTAGCTTGCAAAGCTTTACAAAACACGTATACGTTTTTGATTTGATCAAAAAATTTAATTTTTCGAAAAATTTGATTCACTTCCGGTTTCGACCGGAAGTGACGGATTTACATTTCCAGCCTTATTACAGACGTTAATTTACAAAATCATAACCATTGAAAATTTCAAACTTCTATCTTAAAGCATTTTTGAGAAAAGCCCCGAACAAAATGACTTTTTTTAAATTTTAAAAATGACGTTACGTCAAAACGGAAGTGACGTTGTCATTGAACTCTAATATATTTTAGGGACTTTAACGTGCAACAATCGCTGAAATTGTCATTGAAATCGGTTGAAAACTTTTTGAGTTATGAAGCCAAATAGGAGACAGAAAAAAAAGAAAAAGTATAATAATAATAATATGTAAAAAGAAACCGAAAAATAACAAGAGGGTCTTCCGTTGGAAACGGAAGACCCTAATAATAATATGTAAAAAGAAACCGAAGAATAACAAGAGGGTCTTCCGTTGGAAACGGAAGACCCTAAAAAGAAACCGAACGAAAACAATGAGGTCTTCCATTGGAAACGGAAGACCTTAATAATTCAAAACACACTATATATTCCAGCAAATATATGTAAACACAGATGAAATGTATGACTGTCAGATATATAAGTATAACCTAATTCAACTAGTCATATTGAATATTCAGATATACATTTACTTATATACATGTATATCTGAAATGTCCAAGCAAAGTTTGGCAACTCACAAATGTAAACAAAGAGGAATAACTCTAGACAAATACAATGTTAAAGCTGGACACAGCTCGTAAATAGGCATTGTCCGCCATATTTCTCTTTCATCACTGCTGTCCCTACAACCCTTATATAAGGGACAGACCTCTCTACAGTTCAAAGTACTTTGCTGTAGAGGTCTCACCTGTGTGGACGTACATCTTGCATCGCCGTGTTACTCCGTCGCGATGAAATTATCAAATTTTACGCACTTTTTTTTAAGCCAGGAGAATACTAACATCAAAAAAATTGGTCAATGCAATATTTACAAACAGAATATGCACATAGAATAAGAAATAAATGCAAAAAATCCAAAGACCACGAAAGGAAAACTACATGTTGGCCACGAGTTTCAGGTGTGCAATCGGGTGTAACGAAATTTAATATTATAAACATGTTACAAATGGAGTTACCTCCCTTATGTACCAATTATGAAAATACACAATTCAGCTAAATTGCACACATGCCTCATTATTACACATAACCACCTGATCGAGCTTTATCAATGTATCATTAATATTGACCTTGAAATATCCATGTATATACATACATTGTAAATAGTATCTTTGTATTTTAACCACTAAAGTATGAGAATAACCAAAATGTACTAATATAAATCTACTGCATAATGTTCGTGTGCATTGTAAAACATTCTAACAATATACATGTACAGTTTATTACAATTTCCAATTAAGTAGTTTCCACCACTGAAAATTCAGTACAAAGATTTAGTCATGAGCCAATCTCACACTTTACATTTACAGGCTCTACACACAAAAATATTGAGCTCAAAAACCGATACCAACCTTCTTCTCAACACCCATTTAATTTGAGAAAAAAATGGATTCAGCAGAACTCGTTTATAACGAATTGCAAGAGACCATTGAAAAAACTTCGTCATAGCCGTAATTCGCTATACGTCTAAAACGAATTCGTAAGAAATATTATAGCGAATCTATACTTATACATTAAAACAAATAAACTTTGTATATAAAAAATATTTGCAAATAAACTGCAAAATGCCTATACCAGAGTAACTGCTTATACCTTCGTGTGAGATGATGTCCGTAAGCTATAATTGAATATTAACTGATAAGTAATTATTGTGAAATTAATTAAAAACCTACTTTCATTTTCGATAAACAAGCCCGAATCAGCAAAAACGAGAATACGGTGGAAGGTGGTGGACACGCTTTGGCGGATCCAAGTCAGTGGTAGTTTGCATTAAATAAATGATATTGAATGATTCTGTAAAGAACGAAGATATTTACTGGTAACTTATTTAGAGTATACATAGAAGTTAAGATTTGGCAAATGTTGAACAAATAAAATGAGCCAATTCGTTTCTTGAATTCGATTTCAGTTTTGATGGATAGAACGATAGAACTTTCCAGAACGGGGTAGCTAAGAACGAGGGTTGACTAAAGTTTATCATGCATCGTGGGCAGATACCTTGGATCGGACAACTATGGTTAATACAAAAAAGTTAATTAATAAAATGGAATAATATAAAGTGATTTTAGTTTTGATGAAAAATACTTTTCAGGACAGGGTGCCTCAGGAACCGCGAGTTGACTAATTAACGTCATGGCGGAAAGTGTAGGGCGAGTTAACCATCGGGTAGAAACTTTGGATCTGACAGCTTTGGTTTTTAAAAATATGCAAATAAATATGCATACACTGCATGGCTTTTTTTTTAGAATTTCATACATTTTTATACCATGACAGATTGGTAGTAAACCTTAGACATTAATTTGTAAACAATGAACAGATTTGTTATGCATAAAAGTTAAAACAGTTCAGTTGAATAAGGGGAGTGGGTGACCCCTCTCCCTATTTTTAAAAATAACATCTTTTATTTGAAATTCTTATTTGGACCAATGATAAAAATTCTAATGTAATTTGACCTAAAGAACAAAATTTAGAGATACGATGCTCTAAATACATACCAACTGGTTTGAAATAAAAATTTTAAAAAGTTTGTTTTTTTCAATCGTTCAACAAAAAGAATAAAAATGCCACGTACATATATATAACATCAATATCAGTTTAGGTCTTTCACCCCTGTCCGCTCCTTTAAATATCCAGCCATGCAGTTAGTTTTTTATTATAAATTTTAAAGAATAGGTAAAGAAAGCAATTAAGAAAAAATTCGGACACAGTATATACAACAATGAACAAAAAAATATGGTTTAACATATTAACATTCAGATTGTATCATATTATTGTGTAAAGTCTTAATTTCTGCTCTTGCGCGGGATATCATCTAGTTCGTTATAAAATAATCAGCTGACAGTTTTCCAAACTATCGTTTATTATTAAATCAATATTACCATCATTTACAAAAAAAAATGTCAAAATAACCAATTCACTTCAGTTGTTAAAGAAAAACCGTATACTATTTGAATTTTTTTTATTTTATATAATTTTGCATCTTAAATTTGCATGTATCTTGAATGAAATTTGAAATGGGAAATATTCGTTATAAAAATGATAAATACGTCTCGTAAATTCGTTATAGCCGTGTTCGTAATATCAATTTTTTATAAGTTAATTTAACAAATTTGCCGGGACATAAATAAGAATTCGTAATAGCCGTATATTCGCTAAATCCGTGTTCGTTATATTCGGGTTTGCTGTAGTTATGTTGTCCTTGAAGCCTTCTATCAAAACTTTAAAATTTATGGTCCCTGGGTCAGAGGTTCAAGCCCTAGGGCGATGCCAATGTGGACACATAGTGAAAATGTATTAAATCGTAGAAAATATTCTACTCTATTCCCTTAAAGCTGACATGAATTCATAAATACGCATTAATTCCCTTTTATCTCCGACTACCGCCATATTAGTTGTCAATTCCTATTGTTACGCTCATCGCTACCCCCCCCCCCCCCCCATTTAAGGCCAATAGCGCTATTCTTGCCAAATCGCATTAAGGAATTTCTTTTACCCGAACACGTTACACTTGACCAAAAAAAACCCCCCAAAAAACAAAACAAAAACAAAAAACATGTAGAAACGCGTTTTGAGGAAAACTAATGACAAACACTGCACTGGTAAGGAATATCCAATGAAAAACGAAACAAGACAGACAGAATTACAATCACAGATATTCCAAAAATCCTCGGTCATTGTAGAACGTTCCTGTGTATGTTATAACATCACACATGCGCAAACCACACACTGTGGCAGATCGAGCAATGTCAACGATCGCACGGATTTTAGAAACGGAGTGTTTTTGTAGAAACTATTGGAAACGATGTTACGTTGTTACTTTCTTGGATTTACTATCATCTATCTTTTGTGTTGGATGTAGTGCCTCCGAGTCTTCAAAAATATGCGTTATGTACTTTGTATGAACGACACATGTGTTTGATGTGCTTGTGAAGTAAGGCAGTACCATCTGTGCAAAATAATACAGATGCCTTGGACATTCTTTCAAGAAATAAATATATTTTGTGCTTTATTGATTGTAGTTTTCTTATTCATTTTTACAAACCAGTGTAATGCTTGCATCTAGAAGGCCTCGATCAGAAAACAATCGACCGTAACTTGCTCGACCGTTATATACCCCAATGGCAGCTAAGGAGCGGTCGAAACTAATATGGCGTCTAGATGTTTTTTTATGAATCCATGTCAGCTTTAAAATTGAAGAAAAACTTGTTTAGACATTGTTATAATGTACAGAAAACCTGGTACCTAAATTTAGAAATTCGTGATCTCTGGGTGGGGAATAAAGCCATAGAGTGCTACCAATATAGCTATGTTGTGAAAATACATTAATTTTTGGAAAATGTTCTTTTCTACTCCTATATATATTTGAGATAAACTAAATTCATGATTATTACTTTATATGTATGACGCTTCAAACTAAATTGTCAAATTCATGACCCCTGGGTCGGGTTTATGACCGTTGGGTAGGGACAATATCGCCAAATAGTGAAAATGTATTGGATTTTATAATATTTCTCTTTGTACTTTCACAGTCGTGGGAGATAAACTAAATGTAATATCATTATGTATTTACTTGTACTATTAATTTTGTACTATTTTTAGAACTGTGTAATCCATTGCCAACTTTGGCAGGGGTTGAGGGTTTTTTTTTTATATTATTTTTTTTTTTTTTTGGGGGGGGGGGGGGGGGCTGATAAAATGTTGTCGCACATGTATAGAGAACATGAATTTGTTTTATTATTAAGGTAACTTTAGTCACTCAGGTAACCTATTGCCACATATTTTAGGAAATTCACTTTAATTTTCTATTCACTGTAAGCCCTAGAAACAAAATGTGTGTATGTTATGTGCATTCTTAAATAGTACTGAATATTATAAAAGATGGACAATTAAAGGCCTGCATATCTCTTTTTACCGAAAGTTTACAATATTTGGCACCTGGGGCTAGGATATGAATAATCTGATAATTTTCCGATTTATTTCCCCCTCCCTTTAATAAATATTTACATTTGTATATGTTTTTCAAACCTCAAATTCAGATTAGAGTTTTTAGACTCCAAAATGAAGCTTAAAATGCCACAAATGAGACCATCTAACTGATTAATCTAAGGACTATAGTACATATGTACTCAGGTGACCTGTAGACCTTTTGTCTTAACCTTGCGTTGGCATATTTTTAATAGTAGTATCTTGTTATGACCATCTACATTTATCTTATTAAATATTTTTTTTATATTGCAATGTTAGAAGTTTATAAAAATGAATGGACCAAACAGATATAAATATGTACACGTAAGGTATAGCATGAAAATGTGAGGAATTTATTGTACATTTGATTTGAACTTGATATTTTTTTTTCAGATCATAGGAATATATTGCAGACAGAATACATAAGATGGAATGTTTTTGTGACTGTATTCCCGAAATACATGTATTTAAGAGCTTATGTCTTACAGTAGTTTTTCTCATAGACATTGCAGTTTTCCTTATAGACAATGTTGCTGGTTTAGGAATGGCTGTCCTTATTGCAATAAGTATATTACACTTATTGTTGAACACAGATAAAACAATAAGTATGTACTTACCTAAATCATTAGTTTTTTTTAAAAAAAATAAGCTGGTCATGTGTTGTACCATACTTAATAAAAAAAAAATTGATGCAGTCAAATTTCAAAAGTATCATTATTTCGTACTGTTTATATTTGCAAATAACATTACAAATTAATTTTGAAGCCTACTGCCCAATAATTTCAAAAAGTTGAGTGACACAAAATGGTCTGCGCCGCGTAGTAATACATAACATGTGCTACATTAAAAAGATAGTGGTTTTAAAATTTTAAAATTTTTAAAGTTTCAAATCGCGTCACGCGAGATTACGATAATTGCTAATATGTCCCTGATTGTAAATAAACGCATACATGTATAAAGAACATGTTTCGATATCGTATTATAGAAAGGAAACTTAAAAAAATAAAAATACAGCTAATCAAGTAAAAAAAGCGACCATAAATCACATTTCTTGGACACCAAATGTGAAACTTTTTTCTTCAATTACTATAGATTTTGAAAACGAGAACCTAAGAGATTACTGCGTATTACCTAAAATCAAGAAGTAGAACCGAAATCGATATTTATTTTGTACAGACAGAAATCGATACCGGTCCTATAGGTCAATTCAATTGTTATTCGCAATAGATCCTTTACATGCTTTGTCTAAATATTATTATGTTATATTTTGCTCCTTATATTCAGTTTTTTTTTAATTTTTCATTTTTTTTTTACATGTTATTAAACAATTGTAATGAATTCGTTTTAGAAATACACATAGAAGGCCAAGAAACTGCCAAAGTTGGAGATACTGTCTGTTTGACTGGAAAAGTAGAATTTCATTCCTCTGTAAAATATGTCAAATGGCAAAAATATCATAATGGATATTTCGTTGATATCAATGTAAACAAATCGAAATATCAAGGATCCGCAAAGAACCTACAAAATCCAAAGCTTGTGATCAATGATGTAGACCAAGACGATGAAGCCGACTACAGACTAGAAGTTCAGTTAGCCAAATCACCACAACACTCAAATGTTCGAAATGTTAAGATACTGTCTTCAACAGCATTAGGTGAGAAGTATTTTAGTTTGTTTTTATTACATTGAAGCTCATCTGAAAGTTCGATAGGTGTAAAATTTCTTTAAGTCAAGAGCTTTTTTATATAATATTTATACTTGCAAATGTTTTTCCTTATATAACACTGTTTGCGCAATCCGCTGTTATTCCTGCATAACACCAGCCTGGGTCAAAAGGTCAAAGTAGCGCATGAATAAGAAATCGGTCACTACTTTATCTAGGTATTCAAACTAACTACCTTACGCTAAAGCACACCTAATATCGTTATAAAAACATAATTTAGCCATAAGGCATAAGCCTTATTTAGGCATTTAGCCATAAAGAAAAAAAAAACTTATCTGTATTTTGTTACACGACGTTTTATTCAGTTTCTTACAATATATAACATTAATTGGGGGGATAAATAATCATGGCTTTTAAGATTTAAGTAAGATAACGTTTATGGATCGATATCATAAGAAAACATTCTTGAAATTTACAATCGCAGTTTTTCAAAGTAGTAAAATCAGGTATTATTCGTTTCTGACTCTAATAGCATGTCTCGATCAAAATCGCAAACACAATATCACAGACCTTTCGTGTTTAGTCTAGTTTTCACGGTCAAATTTATCTCCTTCTACTTCTCTGTCCGTTTTGTTCCGTAAAAGAAATTAGAATAGCTTGCTTTGTAATGTCCGAGGAAAATAATTATGCTCTAACTTGAATCTGATTCTGGGATAGAATGTCCTATAAAAATGCGAAAGTATACTCTAACACGGCTTTTAATCGCTTTGTTTTCAAATTTCCAACTGCTCTGTGACTTCAACGGAAGTGGTACTATTCCGCCAGGCTACAATCTTTTTTTTTATTTTTAATTGTAGAAGTGAATTTTTCTTGCTATTTCATTTCATTACAGTAAAACACGGTTATAGCGAACACGCTTATAATGAATTGACGGTTACAGCGAAGTGATTTTCATTCCCTGAGACTTTATTACATGTTGTAAACTTGACGGATATAACGAATTACGCTTATAACGAAGTAAAATCGCCCGTCCCTGGCACTTCGTTATAAGCGTGTTTTACTGTATAAAAAAGTGTTGTCATGTCATAAGTAGTGTCATATTAATTCATTATTAGGTCATCACAAAAAAGGAAGTATGGAACAATGTTATCGTCATAATTTGACGCATGTAATCCCTTTGGGCTTTGTGGGATTTGATCACGTGGCCAACCCGTATTTATATCCCGATACACATCCAAAAAGGATATATTATTTCTTAATTAGAATATACCTCATTATTTATGTTTTGCACACCGTGAGTGATTGTAAACACAATTATGTTAACTTAATAATTTATAAATAATAATGTGTGCGATAAAAACACATCTTTGGCGTTTCTGTCAAATCATCTTTTGCTGGCTGTTGAGGAGAATAATTGTACCTAGGTTTGATTTCATAATATTTACAATTGCAAATGTTTTCCCTTATATAATGCTGTTTTCGCAATCCGCTGTTATTCCTGCGTAACATCATACTTGGTCAAGAGATCAAAGTAGCGCATGAGTAATATGGGTCACTACTTTTTCTAGGTATTCAAACTAACCGACTATGCTAAAACACACCTAATTTTGTAATGAAAACATAATTTAGGTGTAAAGAAAAAACTTATCTGTATTTTGTTGTACGGAGTTTTATTCATTCATTTTCTTACAATATACATGTATAAAATTATCTGCGGGGATAAATGACAAATTGGCTTATATTTACGCAGGATCATGTTTGTATTGGATCGACATCGTAAGAAAGCGTTCTTGAAAACTACAATCACAATTTTTCAAAGTAGTTAAAATCAGTTATAGTTCATTTCTGACTCTTATAACCAGTTTCAATCAAAATCGCAAACGCAATATCACATACCTTTCATGTTTAGTCTGATTCTGCGATAACATTTCCTCTGAAAATGACTAAGTAGACTCTTACTCAGGTTTCAATCGCTTTGTTTTCAAGTGTCCAATCGCTCTGTGGCTTCAACGGAAGTTAAACCATTCCCCCAAGCTTCAATTCTTTTTTTTCAATTGTAAAGTGAGTTTTCTTTACTGTTTCACATTATTATAATTTTAAAAAAGTTGTCTTGCCAAAATTAGTGTTATATTTATTGATTATCATGATCAAATGCTTGCAAAATAGTTGAACTGGTTTTTTTCCATGTTAATCGAAGCGGCTTTCTCTGTCATCACGGAAAAAAATTTGGAGCAATGTTATCGACATAATTTGCAATAAATGTAATATAAGAAATAAGGTATCATTTTTGGATGTATATCGGGATGTAAATACGAGTTGGTACGAGATCAAATCTTCTATATGGCCCTTCGGGATTTTTGGGATTTGATCAGGTTACCAATCCGTATTTATATCCCAATATACATCTAAAAATGATACCTTATTTCTCATTTGTTTTTCTGCAATCCAATATTATTTTTCCAGTCAACCTGGCATAACTACATTTGGGATGCATGTGACATTTGCTTGACAACCTAATCTTTTAAAAAAGGTTTCCGTGCCCTACTGAGAAAAACAAAGCTTGCTGCTTTGAAACTTTACTTCACCGAATAAAACATCTGATTTAAAAGATAGTGTACAGTGTACACTATCTTTTAAATCAGATGTTTATTTCGGTCATCTATTGTATAATTTTCTATGGACTAAGAAATGGGGAAATAAAATGGTCTATGCGCATTTTTTTTTTTTTTTTTAGAAACCCCAATTATCCAAATATACCCCGATGAACCGGATGGTAGATATTATGTTGGTGAAGATGTTACAATCAAGGCAAATATCAGGAACCCTTCAGGTGTTTTGAGTGTTACATGGCAGAGGGAAACAGAGGCTGGGTTTCATACTATAAACACAGCATTGCCCAAGTACAAAGAAACGAGCAACGCAACTGATGAACACCAGCTCTTGATAAGGGATTGTAACGATTCAGATCAAGGAGGCTATTTTCTGTTGGCAGCTAGTAATTATGACCTAGAAGACGTACTGAGTAATAAAATATATCTCGACATTGTTAAAGGTAACAGTTTCAATTCTTATTTTAAAAAATAATTATGCATCACAACATCCGATAACTCGTTAATTTGTGTACATATTAGCAATTTTTTGCGACTTTAAACGATAACAGATAAATTTGCTTCAAAAAACTTTATATTAATTTTAACACTATAAAGTCATGTTTATTTATAAATGTTAAACACAAATAATATTAAAAGAAAATAGGCGTGAGGACTGTCATGTTCATATAACATTTTACATTTTTTTCTGTCTAATTAAATTTTTTATTGGTAAAGTTAGTCTAAATTTTGTAAAATTTGATTTTACAAGATAAAGATAAAAAGTGCCAGTTGGATATATTTTATCTATATTTGTCGGTCAAGGACCTTAGCAACCATTTTGTGTTTGAATGTTTTGAAATGCAATTCAAATATATGTTTCCTACATGTATAAGCCACTTGAAAGATTTTTAGAAATTATTTGCTATTTTTGTGATTGTACTTTTTATCATATGTTACGCATGCAGGCAAACAATTAATTTACCAATCAAATGATCTACATTCAACATTTTAAAGGTCCCCCAATTGTGACCCTCAGTCAAGTATCTGAAACAGTTTACGAAAAACCTGTGGAATTCAAAGCAACAATTCGGATATTTCCCAAACAATGTGATGTGAATTGGCTGAGAGGCACCCAACGGATAGATATAAGTCAATCAAAATACGCCGGCAGTTCAAATGTCGGTGCCGGTCCTGTATTACGCATAAATGACGTCAATAAGATGGACGAAGATGATTATTCAATAGAAGTAATCAACAAAGAAAGGGAAACTATACGTATTAGTAAAAAATTGGTAGTCAATGCAGGTAAGAATATATTGCACTACATACACTTTTTTGACAGTATTTTTTGATTGTAAGCATCGAAAATTTTAATTAAAATTATTCTGTTAAAAAAAAAACTTGAAAAGGGAATAATGTTTACTAGCTCAATGCTTTACATGTATCAAATCAGAGACATAATATTTGGATCACTTTGTATTAAATTGTGAACTAATCAAATCGTACCAATACGATAACAGATAAACCGACAGTTCTTCTCAAGATATCTGAGGAATCAGAATCGATGAACTATGGAAATAAAATTACTCTAAAGGCAGAGATAACTGCATGCCCGGCTCCATCCAGCATTCAATGGACAAGGATTAATAAGAATGGAAAAAACGAAAAGGTCAGAAATAAAAGCGGGAAGTTTATTATAGACAAATCGAATGCAAGCTGCCCAAAGCTTAGTATAGAGAACTTGGATTTCAGCGACAATGGAAAATACAAAATTACTGTTACTAATGCAGTGGGCGAAGCGCAGGACACACGAGATATTAAAGTTGGAGGTAAACATTATTTTGTAATTTTTAGCAAAACATGTATCGAAATGTTGCGTTATTATAGTTAAATTGTATTTAATTGCTGCCTTGAGGAACAGGATTTATAATACATTTCAGTCTTAGTGTTTGTTTGAACGATATTCATTTATTGAGCAGTTTATGTTTCACTGTAGAGAAAACAAAAATAATATTATTATCAGTTATATTGTTGAAAGCATCATCTTTTTTTATTATGTATCAAGTATGCATACATAGAGGTACTATTGAGGTACAATAGCTTTTATACCCACCCTTTTTTAACTCTATTCAAGGACAACGAATTAGCATTTGTATGTTTAATCAGCTGTTTGTCAAATCAGATTTTAATTCTTCATTTCCAAGAACTTCACTAAGTAATTGCGTGTAAAGTGGCAAAAAGCTTACGGGGCACAAAATGATGTTTGAAAGACAATCAAAAATATATATAGAATTACCTATTTAATTTGATTTAATGTGCATATAATATTATTGATTAATGCACCTGTGACGTTTTTGTTGGGGCATGCAAACAGCTTTTAATAATGCTTGAAGTATTTGGCTGTATCACTTTTAGAAGGAGTAAATGACTCATGGATTTCATATTTTTTCTAAAGTTAAACAAAGGTAAAGGTAGTTTTTCAAAAAAGGAAAGAATTGACCTATAGGGGAGAAGGATTTCCCGGAAAAAAAAAATCACTTTTAAAAATCAAAGTGTTTTTGTTACTTTCTATCGTACATATTTCAAAATTTTTCAAATTTGCATTTTGAATCTTTCATATTGCTCTTGCAATTTTATTATTAATCTTCAAAGTTAAAAGTTGGCCAGAACAGCATTTTCTCAGTAAAATGGTATATTACTGCATTGTTTTGGCCTAGATATCCTTCAGGACCGGCCTTCCCCCCCCCCCCCAAAAAAAAAAAAAATTAGATCTTAGATATGGCAAAGGAATAAATTAAGGTAGAATTTTTTTTTGGGGGGGGGGGGGCACCTTGGCCCTGGTGTCGAATTTTGCAAAACACCCGACAAAAAATTCGGAAATTGATTTCTATCATAGTGGTCTATATTTACATCGTAAAGTGTAAATCCAGCATAGCTCAGTAGGTTAAAGCGCTGGCTATGTCACACATGATGTTTTTTGTGCCCTTGCGCGATTCCATCTGTGGGCATACTTTTTTTTTAATTAACGGCATTTATAAACACCGTTTTATTTTTTATGCAGAATTGTATATATTGTATATTAAACTTCGATCTTCTTCCTTAAATGCACATTTGCTCTTTGAATGAAAGATATCATTCCACTCTAGTAAACCCAAAGTAAACCCAGAGTATAATCCCAGAAAGTAAACCCAGGGTTTAGTTGGGGTTTACTTTGTGTTAGGTTGGGTCTGATCGGTACTGTATGAACACAGCATTATTCTGTGTATAAAATTTCTAAGGTGTACAACTTTTTACTTTGACATGCTCCTACAAAGATTCATTAATCATTACGTCAAAAAAGCAACATGGCAACGCTCACCTACCGTACAACGATAAACTCGTGTAAAAAATAAACTTTCCTTTAAACATCTTAATATATGTAAATGTATTTTTATATCTATTTTGCTAATTGGGTCATTTTTTATTACTGCTATTAAAAAAATCATTTAAGAAATAAACAGCAAGTTAAAAATTTTACCGGGAAATGAACTTGGTTTGTCACGTGATCAAATACTGTGGCTTCTCAGACAATTTGATCACGTCCAAACCAAGTTAATATTTCGGTGAACTTTTTAATATTGCTGTTTATTACTTATATTTATATTAATCACGTTTGAGGAAGGCAAGCCGTTAAAAATCATTAATATAATGGTGTTTTTACATTTACAATAATTCAACCGTCAGGCGTTAAGCACGTGCGATAAGCATTGTGACGTCATAAAAAAGCTCACAAAGAATTGAACGTTTTCGCTATTCTATAGGTTCATAAATGGAAACACATTTGCAATTGAAAATATAAAAGTATAAATACAATATTTTATTCGAATGCGCAAAAAACATACGCAATGGTAACTAAAGCCGACCTCCTTAAGTAGCATTGTCTTTTTTTTTTTGGTTAAATTGCTAAAGGGAAGTTTAACACATTGCTCAGCAAAATAACTATATTTGCAATCAGCAACATTAGGATCGGTATTTCCATTAAACCAAAATGAAATGATAAGAGATGTATTTAGTAGTACGTACGGGGTGGTTTTCAGCAATGAATACCGAAATAATAAGTCGAGAAAACGACATCTCTAAGTCCTACCGGCTTATTTGTAAAAACGAGATGCATGTACAAACGAAATGAAAAACTTTATTACGAGATTAGATGTCGTTAAAATGAGAAAGTCTTACGTATATACGACGGATTATCTCGATAGTACCTCCAAACACGTAAACGTCAATTTTTTATATGAAATTCTCAGTATCTCGTATGTAAGATTTAAAAAAAATATATTTTTAAGTTACAGAATTCAAGTTTCATAAAACATGCTATTTTTATTACGCTTATATGAATTAATTAAAATCAAAGAAAGTCAATTTACCACGAAATATTTTGTTCAATTAACTGTAAACAAAACCAAGTAACCATTATTTCATATGAAATAGCATTCACCAAACATTCATACGATTACCTTTTTTGCAGGCCAAATGATTTTTATCGCTGGTCCAACGGTTGTAGATCCTGCCGAAACTATTAAGTTTCGAACAGAATACGACATCAATGAACCTTTCTTAAATCCAATGTGGCTGAAGATAAAAAATTTCCTAGCAAAAGAAATAGTTTTTGACGGCACAAAATATTCAGTCTACAATACAGCAAGTGCCAGTCCTATCAAGAACCAGAAATTTGTAATTGCTGACGCAGAGAAAGAAGGAGATACTGCAGCATATCAACTCACCTTGGACAACATCAGAAGCAACAAAATAAATATTTTTGTTGATAGTAAACATTCTTTCATTTTAACAAACCAAAGTTTACATAAGTTTGTTTAGAAAACAGACAGTAATAAATTAGTTTTAATTTATCAAAATTTGTTTATTCATCAAAAGCAACTTCATAAAATATTGCCAAAAAACCCCAGAGTTTTTGGAGTTTTAAAAAAAAAGTTGATTTAAATTGCACACAGTTCTCCGTTAGTAACAAACACAATGACTTTTTAAAAATCAGTTTTATTTTTATCTTCATAAATCTTATAGAAATAGATACAATGCATTAATTTAATTTTCGAATAACTTTTGCTTAATTAATTGGACATTTACTTGCGTATTTTTGTTGTCTCCATTCATTTCAGATTGTGGAGAATATTCCACAGAACAAGAAGGAAACTGCCTACGTTTCTTTGCCCTACAAACTGTCAGCACCAATGCAATGAGGATTGCGTTTGACAAGATGCAGCCAGTTAAATTTGACGACAAAATAAAAGAATTCAAGCGATACTGCAAATCACGCCCGAATGACAAGCGCACACAAGAACAGCTTTCAATTAAGTATTTTGTATTGATCAGATACTTTTTCATTAAATAGCAACTTAATATCATAACACAATGTTACAGTAAATATATGTAATGGACCTTTTCTGAATTTTCGATAATACGTTAATTCTCTACTTTGCTAAGAAATATATACAATTCAATTTTAAATGTTTTCTTACTCTAAAAAGAGAAATTTAAATTGGATGTAGTTTCTGTAATATTTTCCCATTTACTCTGTCAGTGTTCTGTGGTTGATTATAATATTTAGATACTATTTTCGTAGATATTTTAAGTCAGTCGTCGTATATAAACGAGTGGATGCGATGGTGACTGCGATAATGAATAAAGTCCCACAGGTGTTCAACTCAAAGTAATGTATACCAATTATTCATTAACAGATCTTACACAGAAGAAAAGAGGTTCATCAGCAGACTTGGACATTTCGATGATGTATACAATAATTCGAAATGCTTGTCAAGTACAACCTCCAAAAAGTGGATGGGGAAAACAACCAAATGATAACGATACTAGTCCATCTGATGACATTGAGAGAATTCGTCATAAGAGAAATCTCATTTGTCATGAGAATGCTTTGAATATGAAAACATCAGATTTTAACAAATCGACTTTGGACCTGATACGGGTATTGAAAAGTTATGCAAAACAAATATAAGTGCATTTTATCCTTATTTCGGTTAGCTTTTTATTTTCTTTTTTTAAGTGGGTATAATTTGTTAAAAAATTAAAAAGATTCTCCTCTTCGAGCAGATATATATATATTTTTTGTAAATGTACATTTAAGGAGGCCAAGTTTGATTTTCATTGCGCAATCTAGTAAACTATCGTGTATTTATACCTTTTATGAATTTTTTCGATACCATTTATTAAGTTGAACACAATAAACGAAATACACATACAAATATTTAGATTTTAAAGGAAAGTTTTATTTTTATACATTTTACCGTGGTTCGATAGGTGAGCGTTGCCATTGTGCTTTTATGACGTTATGATAAAATGGAGCTTTGTAGGAGTACGCTATAAGAAACAATATAAAAGAAAAAGTAAAAATCATACGCCTATGAAATTTTATACACAGAATAATGCTATCATCAGGATTATTTTTCTTTATATTTTGATGAATCTAATGTACCAATCTATATTTGTGATACTCCAAATATATAGCAAAATTTGGTGCATTTTCATATTTTGAGATGACCCCCACTAAAAACCAGGCGGTAGAATTTAGTATTTTTTTTTATGTAAGGTAGAAAATGATATAACTAATCACATATCACAATTTGAGGGAAATGGCTATTGTAGTCTTTTTTAATCTACTTCGAAGTACGAAAAATGACACTTTCGTATTTATTCCTATAGTAAATGATCCTATATCTTGAGATGGCCCCGAAAAAGAACCAGATGGTTCATTTTCTTAAAACTTCGCAAATAAACTATAGTTGGTGTAAATTACATATAGTTAAAAAATAAAGAGTTCTGCTATTATAGTTTTTACGCTAAAAAAAACCTCAAATCGGCCTCCTTAAATTGAAAACCTGAATTATTAGTTCTTATGTTTTAAAGGCAGGATGACTTTAGATTATTTATATCAGGGTTTTTTTCTTAATGTATGATTTAAAAAAAAATCTGCTAAAGTTTCAAGTTTGGTTTCATTTAACAAAAGGAGTTTAAGATTAATATAAAGCTGATTTTAGAGCAATTAACTTGCAAAGTGTTTTAGATCTAGCACCGAGACAAAAGTTATTACGATATTTCTTTATTATATAAGGCTATTCGAAGACTAACTGCGGAGGATGTCCAGTTTAGTGAAGATGTCTGTGATGTTTTGAATAAAGTTTTTACCAAAGGAGAAATTATGGAAGAAATGATTCAAGAACTGCGCGTTTTTCAGAAAGATGCACGAAGATGGGAAGAACTTTGTCAGAGCGAAGGTAGAGCAAATCAAATGATGATACATAAAAAGAATAAATCTTAATTCATGAATTGATATTTGTTACACCGACGAAAATTTTAGGAAAAAATGACTGTATTGTAAAGATGATAGTCTCTTAAATAAATTTTAAATCAATTGTCAATAAAATCAACGTTTAAAAATAAATGTCTGATCCCTATTTTTTCTCTGTACAAGTTTGCATTACAAAGCTAAAAGGCATACTTTATAAACAGAGTCTTTGTTAGTACTAGTTTCCTTACACAACACTCCTATATCTAACTTGGTAACAACAGCTCTTCTTCTTAAGGTTGAATGCTATACTAGCATTGTATCTTATGGATCGTTAAAGCATCATTTCTGAAACAGAAATTAGTTGTTTAAAGAAGGATACCTGCTACAAATTATGTAATGCAGTTTGGTATTTTAATGAGAAAATTAAAAAAATCTGTTTTGGTTGCATATTACACCCTGTACAGTTTAATATTTCGTGTGAATAAATGGATGCTTTAATATCTAATAAGACATGACCAGTAATGTCAATAAACGTTTTATTTTTAACACCTCTCTTTAAGATAGTTTATACAAAAATTTGAACAAAAAATGAACAAATTTTTTTTTCATGAATAATTTTTTATTAAAAATATTAAAACGTCTTAATGTCATACATGTAATTGGACATTTTTACAATTAGATATTAAGGTAGTACGAAGCACCCGTGAAATCAATTATTTGAAATACATGTAATTTCTCAAAAACACAAAATAATGGCTAAAATTATGTAATAGTTCGTATCAATAGATTATCTTAAGAAAATAATATAAATTATACCCACAAATTACGCAAGGCAGAATGCAATTGAGGTACAGCGTATTTTGAAACCTAAATTTGAATGGTGTTCGTTCGATTTTTGTGCAATTTTGCCTTCTGTCATTTAAAAAAATGTAACTTGTGTTGCGTTCAATTATGATAACGTCATTTAGAATTGTTATCAAGTTTTACCTACGTCAAATATACTCAATCTAAAACCCACGGTCAAATTTTCTTTTTTTCAACGTATTTTAATTACGGGGTCATGGTCATTATACTGCTTTATGTTATACACATTTGAATCACACAATTTCCTTTGAGAGATCGTTAAGTGTTGCAAATTTTTGTCTTAAAAGATGATTTGCAGTTGCTTTTTTACCTTATTTTACATCAGAAAGTTCCTTAAGTTAAGTTATCATTTAGAATTTAGTTCAGTGACTGTAACTAAGAAAAAAGGTCTCTTGTAGAAATAGCAGTACAAACATTTGTAATATCTTAAAAAGTAACTTATTCGCATAGCAAATTCTAACAATGACTACTTACTCAATGTCAACTTACTCTCCACTGAAAGGCTATTCAAAGGGTAGGTTTGAGGCGATGTGGGGAAAACTGTCAGGTCGATTTTTTTTTCAAATTTTACAGAAATATAAATTTTAGTCCAAATAACAACATATCAAAATTTCAGAAAAGTTGAACTATAAGAAAATTTAGTTTATCTGTTTTGTACTACCTTAATATCATGTATTTATTCACACCAAATTTAACCTCTACAGTGTGTTACTTGCAACCAAAACAGATTTTTCACACCCTCATTAAAATACAAAAAAAACCAAATAAAATAACTCAGGGCACTTATTTTTCTTTGAACAACGAAATCATGTTTCAGAAACGATCCATAAAATAAAAGTTTGGCGTAGCATTTCACTTTTAAGGATATCAATACATTGTACATGTATAGTCTAAAAACTGAGTACGACCTTTAAACCATCTTTGATTAGGAATATGAATCATCTTTTGAATTCTTTCAGAACATTATTCAACAGAAAGCTGATTTTATGTTAACGGTATGCAACCATTTAGTTGCAGTGTTTGGTTTCTCAATTTTGTTAAAACTTTACAGCGAAAATAACAGGGGTTGCAAAACCTCGTTTTAAAATTGTAGAGTATACTTTTCCAAACAATGTTTGTCCTCATGGATCACTGTGTAGTGCATTTATATTTAATTATTTTACTTTCAGAAATCCAAGATGAAGCACGAAATACGAATAGAGACATTGAGTTTGAAAATATGGAGAATACGGGATTTCATTTTAAACACGATCCTGGTATAATTATTGGAGATAACAGCACATTAGCAACCAACAGATGGGGAATCGAAAAACGAATATGTTTCATGAATCGGCCAATGAAACCAGAGGAGGAAGTACACATACGTGGAGGTCTTGAAAATGAACATTGGTCTTGCATACACATAGGTCTGACAAACGTAGACCCTGCCACAATACACAATGAGGATGATAAAAAGAAAGCCATAAGAAGCAAACTGCAACCTTATAATATCTGTAATTATGAAGGACATGGACTTTGTTTTGAACCATTTCATTTATGCATTTCCTTATGCGAAAATGCTAAACTTTTGATACATACTATTGGTACTAAGCGCGAATATCTTAGTTTTCCAAAAGTGTCACCTAATGATCCTGTGTGGTTGGTAATTGAGCTCTTTGAAAGAGGAGTAATTTGGATATCCCCCAGCTAATTAGCTTAAGTGGGCTCGATGGTCGTGGCCATTTTTAGACTGTTTTGATCTCCTTTAGAAGAAGAGTTCTGTATTTAAATGTTGGAAAATACCCGAATTTTAAAAGTAAAACATATTAATTTTTTCTATACTAAATAATAGTTTATAGCTTTTTGTGCACCACCTTTTTGCTATGTTGATTTTTTTTTTGGTTTTTTTATACATTTGTATTATTGACTGGGCTATTTTTTGTCATGTGACCTGTCATTTTTTTTAAACTTACACTGGTCAAGCTGTAGTTTAAGTACAATTTGTAATTAAGCCCATCCAATTTAATTATTATGTAATTTTATGTTTTATACAATTGTAGTATTACCTAGACATTTACATATTTTAATAAATGACAATTATACATCGAGGAGTTTGTTTTTCTCTTTGAATTGTTATTATATCAATTCTACAGCCAAAAAAGCTTCGAACTGCCAGAATCATTTTTAGAAGACCGGAGAAAATTTGCGGATATTAACAACAATTTATTGCTAATTAAATCAAATTTTTATATAATTCAGGTAGATCTGATGGTTGATTTGTTGACCATTCAACCTCCTTAACTCATTTCTGCTGGCCATCTATCCATTATCATGGTAATGAATTTTATTGTTCACAAAAACAAAATCATCCAAATTTTCTCTTATGATGCGTATCTGATTTAAAAAGAACGTTTTCAAAGAACCGTTTATATAGTTGCAAAGCAGGAATATTTAAACTTTTCTATCTTTGTGCTTGTAAACGTTGTCTATATATGTACTTTGTCCACGATGATATATAAATATTATATTGCTTAATTATTCCATATAAGAAAACATTAAGATTTAAACGATATTTATTCACAATAGTTTGTTACATGACTACGATTTCGTCACTATTGATGATTTTAAAATAAGTACAATTAAGAATTGCTGATATCGATATAAGGAAAGCAGTAAAATATCTTGTGTTTTATTTATTCGAGAAAATCGACAGGATAAGAAAAAATGTGCTGAGGATCTATTTAGAAATATCTTACACATTTCTAAATATATATTCATTATTTTTAATATTACCAGGTAAATTATGTACTTTGCAATTCTAAATTTCCTTAGATGTGTTATATGTTCTTGAGTTTTTCAACCAGATGCAGAAGAGAAACATTTTCAATCGTACGATTTTAAGAGGTTTTTTAATTTCTACTTAGTAAACATTCATGTAATTCATACAGGTTTGACCTGATTAGGATTGCATTAGATAAGTTCAAACAGTTTTAGAATGAACATTAACAACATGGGAATGCAACGCATATGTTCTTGGTGGAACGCAATATCATTATTGTCTTTTTGTAAAATAAAACTGATTTGAGATATAACGACATGTTTTGCAAAGTACAGACATGCTATCGGTCACAATTAAATGTATACATTTTTGTCAGCTTTCTTATTAATAATAAACAACATTTATATCAAATTATATTATATCATTTTTGTTATTTAGGGCTTGTTTATCAAAAATGAAAGTATGATTTTAATTTATTTCTCAATAATTATTTATCAGGTTAAATTCAATTATAGCTTACGGACATAATATCACACGTGTTGAAATACCAAATGTATAAGCAGTTACTCTGGTGCAGGCGTTTCGTAGTTTATTGGCGAAATGTCTTAATTTAAAAGTATAGATTTTAGCGTTTTTTAAATGCCCCGATTATTTAAAGACAAGCGTGGCATTCCACAGTGATGCTCCAAACAGGCATATCTCAAACCGCTGTTGCAGAGACAGCCAGAAAAAACTCAGAAGACCATTAGCCTTCTCTGGAGACGTTTCCAAACCACTGGATCTACTGATGGCCCGACCCGCAGTAGAAGACCTAGAGTCGCCACCCCTAGGGAATGCCGTCAAATCCGTTTGCTCCATCTGCGAAACAGATTTTTAACTGCAGTAGATAATGCTTACAATGCTTTAGGAAGGAGGATTAGCCCACAGACAGTGCGAAACCGACGAAAGTGTTGATGTTTGAAAACCCGTATATCTATAAACGGGATAGAACCGACAGATTGGCACAAGACCTCCTAACAGAAGTAAGCACGGCATCACTTGCGCATTTGATTGACCCAGAGTACTCTTGAGTGATGAGTCTCGTTTTAGGTTATTTTATTCTATCGGAAGATCCCGTGTCTGGAGGAGAACTGGAGAGCGTTTTGCTGGTTGCTTTGTGACGGAAGTAGACTTATTCTGGAGTGGTAGTGTAATGATTTGGGAAGGAAGTTGTGGAGGAAACCGCACCAGACTTGTTATAGTAAACGGTACTCTGACAGCACAAAAATACTGAGTCGAAATTCTCTCTTCAGGTATACTGCCATACCTATGTACCACTGGTCCTGGTTTGACTTTCCAGCAAGACAACGAAACAGCACACACGGCACGAACAACTATAGATTTTCTGAATCAAATCAACGTGGATGTTTTAGACTGGCCCTCAAAATCTTCTGATCTCTCGTCCATTGAACATGTTTGTGAAGAGTAAAGTAAGAGAGTAAGGATGTGCAAACTCCAGCCACATAATCTCTTGCAACTGGCAACAGCACTAGAAGAGGAATGGAATAAAATCACGAGACACTTAATTCGACAATATGTATCCCCAATGTGTCGCAGATGTCTCGCAGTACTGAATGCAGACGTTGGTCACACAATGTACTAACTTGTGAATTCTAATTTTATCCCTAGGGTAGTTCAAAGAACTGCTCAAAACCAATGTGTTTATTGAATCGACTTTTAAAAAAAGTATATTTCAAACAGCGGTATCTTATTATTATTATTACTAAATATTGTTTTGAATCTATAACTTTTAATGAATTGACACCAAATCATTCCGACTATACCTTTTCCTTTTTTGTTCAGTATAGTATCAATATTAACAAAACAGAACAAAAAGCAATTATAGTAATTTTTCTGTAAAATGCATGATTCGGGTAAAAATGCTTCTAAACCGTATTTTCTAGATTTACATTATTAAATGAGTAACTTTCATTTGTTTGAAAGTAACATTTTATAACTAGTGTAATGTGTGAATAAGTCCAATTTTTCTTTGAATGTCAAAATAATCAAGTGGTATACAATTTTTCTCAATAACTGATTAGATTTATTTCATTATCAAAATATTCTTACCTCTTGGGTATAAATAAAGAATGAATAAAATACAAATAATGATTAGCAAGAAAGGAAGAAAACCTAATAAAGTTCTGAAAGTATAATAGGTTCAAGTACCGATGAGAGGTCGGCTCTATTCGGGCCCACAGCCCTCGCACTTGCTACCTTTACAAATACTGTGACTATAACCATCCCTGATAAACAGTACCATCCAACTGCACAGCTTCGGTTCTATTCGGGCCACTAAATCAGCTGTATGGGTCCAGAAGTTTATAGCAAGTATTTCTGCCTTCATCGTCAGCCTCTTGCAAAGAAATGATACTGATTCTCAGCGTCTCTCACTTTTATTCAGAAGAATCAATCATTAGTTAGGGGTGTCTTGTTATTTCTTTATCAATATTGATTTCTTCAAAGTTCAC
The DNA here is from genome assembly GCA_016163765.1 of Magallana hongkongensis. Classification (NCBI taxonomy): domain Eukaryota; kingdom Metazoa; phylum Mollusca; class Bivalvia; order Ostreida; family Ostreidae; genus Magallana; species Magallana hongkongensis. Next base: position 50,501,151 of record WFKH01003881.1, read on the forward strand.
ATTGTTACCTTGGGTATAATTTCGGTATATTGAAAAAGAACTGCACACTTGGTGTTATCATGATGCTTTAGATAGAACCTAATTTGAAATCTGTTTCACAGTATAAACAATTATACAGTTCAACGTTAATATTTTTTTATGAAAAAGTATAATATGAAGGAATTTATTTGGACCTTTCAACAATAAATTATTAAAGTATTTATTTTATGTGACAGCTTGACAACTTTAATATATCTTTCACTAAGAAAAGCTAAACAACGATTGTTTTGGTAGTAAATAAAATAAAAAAGGTCTGAAAATGTACAGTCAAACATTGCTTGTTATTGTTACTATTATATCATTAACTTGCACATGAGGTTGTCATCGAGGGCTATTCCTCAGGAATTGAAACCATTAATGCAGGAGTACCCCAGGGGTCAGTGTTAGGACCCTTCCTCTTTCTTATTTACATTAATGATATTGTTGAAAATATTTGCAACCAAATAAGACTCTTTGCAGATGACACATCGCTTTTTGTAGTAGTTGATGATAATGATAATAAATCAGCTAAATCATTAACAGCTGATCTTGAAAAAATCAAACAGTGGTCTAATCAATGGCTGGTGGATTTTAATCCAAACAAAACAATAAATGTTAACTTTTCCAGAAAGAAAAAAGCCCACCCCCAGGTCTCATTTGGTAACACTTTAAACAATATAATCCAAAAAAATAATCATTGTCACTTAGGACTTACTTTGCAATCAAATGGGGGATGGTCACATCATATATCAAATATCCACGAAAAAGCATGCCAAAGATTGAACATGCTACGCATTCTTAAATATAAAATAAATAGGGAATCATTGATTAAAATTTACTCTGTGTTAGAGTATGGGGATGTAGTCTGGGACAATTGTACAGATGAACAAAGTAATTTATTGTAAAGTATACAGATTGAAGCTGCACGAATAATTACTGATCTTAGACGAAACTCATCTAAACAATACCTATATCAGGAATTAGGCTGGGAAACACTTAAGAAACGTAGAAATAACCATAAATTAATATTATTGTTCAAAATATTAAACAATTATACCCCTGAATACTTATCTAATATTGTTGGTGAATGTTTCCCCCCACATAATACCTACAATCTTCGTAACAATTTCATCTATCGCACTCCTGTTGCAAGAACAACATCTTACTTCAATAGTTTTATACCATCTACAATTATATTGTGGAACAATCTACCTCAAAATACAAAAAATATAACAACAGTTTCAGCATTTAAGAACAGCCTCAAAAATACTAATAGCAAAAAACTGAATATGCATAAATTATTTAACCATGGCAAAAGATTAGAAAATATTTGGCATTGTCAGTTGAGAAATAACAGTAGTAACTTAAATGCTGACCTTTATTCACACCACCTTAATGCTTCTCCACTATGTCAGAAGTGCTTTCTTGAAGTGGAAGACTCTAAACATTATTTCTTACACTGTCCAATATATGCCTCCCAAAGAAAATCTCTATTTGATTATATGAACGACAATTCCATACCAATCACAATTAAGATTCTACTTTTTGGAAGTGATAAACTAACATTTCAAAATAACTTACTATTATTTGATAAAATTCATTTTTACATAAAAAGTACAAACAGATTTAAGTAAGTTAGGTACAAATGTACACATTGTATAAAAATGTATCAAAATGGGTACCACTGACTTTCCTTACACTCCTTTCTTTTCATTTTTTTATTGCTTATTTGTTCTCCTCCTTCCCCTTCCCCTCCCACCCCCCTCCCCCCAAACTTTCCATTTTTTTTTCTTCTCTGTTATCAATTCTTGTTTTGTTATTATTACATGTTTTTTCTGTTCTTTCTCATTTTTTCTATACAGTACATATATTTTTTTTTATTTTCAACCTTAGCAATTAACCATTATTTTTCTATTTTTTGATTTTCATTTTCCTATCATAAGCTATTTGTTTTGTTTATTTTTTTTGCACTGTACCTCCTTCCAATGCTATTTATAATATTAATCTATTATACAAAATTCAGTTGCAATATATATATGTATATATATCTTATATAAAATTATATAATTACTCATATTATACCTTGACTACAGGAGAGAACATAAATAGGCATTATGCCTGCTGTTCAATCCATTTCAATGTATCTGTATACTTGAATAAAATACTTCTTAAATTAACTTGCACATGATTTATGAAGTATCACCATAACTACTTTAAAAACGTATACAAATGTTATGATTTTGTTTAATACCAGACGAAAGAATATTTAATACAAAATATATATGTATCAATACTGTTTTGATTAAATTCTTCTGAAACATACAATCATTAAAAACACTTCTTTGAGAAATCAAAAATAAAGCAATCATCCATAAGATAGATGTGGAAATCAAATTGTACAACTGATACCATATGCTTGTACACTCGTTGGTCTAGGATAATGGCTTTTGTCCTAGTTAATAATGTTTTCGTTTGCGGATTCTTTTGTGGTCAAACACATTTGTTTAATATTCAATGTGATCCGTGTCCTGCTTTATACTATTACTCGTATAGATAGTATACCGACTGTATTTATTATCCGTATAAGTAATTTTTTTTTTACTTTTATTTACATCAATTTTAATTTTAAAAAATACGAACAATTACAATTATTAATACTTATTAATATAGTTTTTTTTACATCATTTGTATCATTCAAATCCCCCTTGCTCCCCAACAGTCCACGTCATTTGAAATAGATCGAATTTTCATAAATAATGTAGATTGTGTAATACCACGCAGTGAAAAAACCGATTCCGTGATGCTGTTGAACACGCAAATTTTAGGCACTCTGCAACTGAACAAAATTTGACATTACCACAAACAAAGACATTTAAAATGCAAATATAAAGTATTAATACTACGATTGAACGGTACGTTTTTGCATCAGATTAAAGGGTAAAATCGCAGATAACAATCGTCTCCAATTGAAGATTTCAACATACATGAAGGCGAAAAACAGGTTGACTGACCCTTCTATTTAACTCAAATCCGAAATAAAATTTTAAGACAAAAACAGAAATCGTGTAAGGAGACAAACAATTTGAATGGCGAAATTCTCAAGGAATAAAGAATTCCAAAAAGTTCAGCAAAATGTACAAACACGTCTTAATCAATACATACTAACAATCACAATACAAGTCATAATAGGTCAGAGCAGTGCAATACAAATGAGAGATCTAGCTTCAAGAATCAGAGATCTGTTAAAGGTCGAATGCCTCTTCTAGATATTGACAAGTCTGAGTAAACCAACCAGTCTACTAGCCCTGAGGTTCAAGTCTCTGCATCGCGTCACACAAACAAACCAGACAAGGAAAGGGATAGTCAACCAAAACAGCATGAAATCATATGCAAGCGCACTTATATCTAATGAAAAAAGTGAGAAACAACACAATTGCAATGTTTGGCTGTTAAGAACTCATTACAACAAAGAGACAAAATCTGTGTTTACAGAATACACATTTGTCCGTTGGAAACGCCGAACAAAACGAATTGTTCTAGAAAACATCAAGGCACGAGGGACATCATTCGAGGATGTAAATCGTAAAATGGTGTGAAGAAAGGGATGTTAATATGACTAGTATATTGCAAATAGCTCATCAGAAGATTCCCCACTTTTGTTATCTCTGCAAACAGAGATGTTGATGACTACGAGAAAACTCAAAATCAAGACTTCTGGCCAGAAACCATCTTCGAGATGGATTGTCCGCACATACAGAAAAACAAAACCGGGACAATCGGAAGAATCGCAATGACATTGACATCATTTTATATTTCTATGATCATGTCCTGTTGGAATGTACACGGATTGTACAGCTATCTGCCGGAGCTGTCCGAGATGATGGAATTTTTTAATATTTTTTTTTTATATCTTAACACTGGCTTCAAAAACTTGGTTACCAATTCTAAATACTTCTTTCAAGTAGAACTATACTTGTTTTGCAAAACCTGAAGTTACCAAAAATAACATAACTGGTGGTGGCATTGCTTTTCCTTTTCAAATGTCTATTGAACTATCTGCAAGAGAAGTAAAAATAGGAAATGAAAGAGTAATAGTAATCAAAAGAGGCTTTGACACAAATAAACTCTTTATTATAGGATGTCTCCACCCTTCCACTAATTTTTCTTTTGAAGAATACAAACGGATGATGCAAGATGTGTTCGACTTGTTTAACAAGCTAAGTGAAATTCGCCCCATAGTACTATGCAGTGATTTTAATACAGATATTAAAAACAAATGCAGCAGTCCAAAATCAACGTTTCTGAAAGAAACTACACATGAACGTAATCTTATCAGCTTATTTTCATCTGACAACCATACAATCCAAACAAACAATAGATTTTTAGGTCCCTTCTTTACTACATCTTTGTACGCGAGTGGATTACTCCAGAAGTGAAAATGTAAGGAAATATTTCAAGAGTTTGCCCATGATGTTTCTGACCACTTTCACTACATTGTGAAATTAACATCCAAATTTTTTTCCCTCATTTACTACCACACTATTCATGAAATATTCCAAAATGAAAATTAGCTGACACTGACAACTTAACAACATACGAAAATACATGTGCTAACCTATTAAACTCAGTAGATATGATGTCATTTAATGACAATATAGACAAGTTCCTTATCCATCTAACCGCTTCTATTCTATTAATGGCTAACAAACATATACCTTGTGGAATATTTTATTCGCACATTGAACCATTTTGGAAAAAAAATCAGAGTTACACATGTACAACGCCCATGATGAAGAGCGTGTAAATCACAAGGTTCATCTAGGGATAAACAATACGAATCGTACGTAAATTACAAAAACAAAAGGCGTAACTTTAGAAAACTCCACCGGTTGGCAAAAAAAAAAAAAAAGATTCGACACACACAATATTTCATGAAATTGACAGAGTCGCCGAGATAGACATTAGGACGTTTTGTAGAGCAGCGTGAAAAAGTAAACAAGAGGCCCATGGGCCACATCCCTCACCTGAACAACAGTTCCTTGTATCATTTTGTATTAGTTTTTTAGACAGTTTACCAACAAATCTCTATGTTAAACTTTAAACATCTCTTTGGACACCAGTGTTATTCCAGGGGTAACAATTTTAACAATTTAGAATCTACATGATCTTAAGATGCTGGCATAGTAATATCACAACTTGGAGCATTGTAGTTCTTGAGAAGAAGATTTTTAAACATTTTTACTATATATTTCTATGTTAAACATTTAACCCCTCTTGGGGCCTTAGTTTTAGTCCGACCGTCACAATTTTAAAAATTTAGAATCTACATTTTTTGAGGATGCTTGAATTGTAATTTTACAACTTGGATCATTGTAGTTTTTGAGAAAAAGATTTTTAAACAGTATCCCTTTTTATTTCTATGTTAAACTTTGAACTCCATCTTGGGGCCTAAGTATTGGTCCTGGGATTACGATTTTAACAGTTTACAATCAACATCACAACATTTTAGTTCTTGAGAAGAAGATTTTTAAACATTTTCCCTATACATTTCTATATAAAACTTTGAACCCCTCTTGGGGCCCCAGTATTGGTCCGGCGGTCACAATTTTAACAATTTATAATCTTCACTATATATACAAGCTTACGGGTGTAACTATTGGCATTTCTGGTGCAGTGGTTCTTAAGAAGAATATTTTTTAAGACATGCACCCTATTTTCACTGTTTCGCAATTATCTCCCTTTTAAAAAAAGAATTTGCCCCTTTTTTTAACAATTTAGAATCCCCTTCACATAAGGATGCTTTATACCAAGTTAGGTTAAATTTGGCTCATTGGTTTTTGAGAAGAAGTAAAAAATGTATAAAGTTTACAGACAGACGGACGGACAACAGGTGATCAGAAAAGCTCACTTGAACCTTCGGTTCAGGTGAGCTAAAAAACGAACAAGCACAGTTCTACCCTTCAAATTAAGATATACAGAAAAAAAATCGATGAAAACATAACTGACATGTGTAATATATGGCAGGAATACTATTCAAATCTTGCGTGCGAACAGTACTGTCCAAATAAATTCGATGATACATGTAACTTTAGACACTTTATTAATAAATTCGTAGAAAATATCGATAAAAATCTGAATCATTATGAACCATTCATGGAAAAAGACGTTATAACAGTTCAAGAGATAAAACATCACTATGACAAAATCCCAAAATGCAAAGACCGTGGACCAGACTACCTTACAAACGAGCATCTGATAAAAAGTGGAAATATTCTTACTGAAAAAAACTATGTTTACTTTTTAATACTATCCCAGATAGCAAGCCTACGTTGGGCCAACGCAAACCCAACGGTGAAAATTGCGTTGGCCCATTGTCAGTTTTCATCATTGGCCCAACGTCATCTTGCTCATCGGCCCAGCGTTCAACCAACAGGTTGGCCTAATGTTGGCCCAACGTTAAACAGTTGGTTATCTGACATTGGCCCAACATTGGCCCTACGTATGAAGTTCTGACCAATGTTGACCCAACGTTGGTCCAGTGTTGGTAACGCATTAACAACATTGGACCAACATTGGTCCAACAGTAAATAAACTTGTTGGTTCCATGTTGGGCCAATGATTAACTGATGATTTTCTATCCTGTTGTTCTTTTTGCAGGCCTTTTGTTGGTTCTTTGTCGGAAAGCCACTCTGATACACGCGACCATTTTTAAATCCATAGCACTGTCTATCATATTGCTTACTTTGAATTATTCAGCGATGCATTAAAGCTGACAAAAAGTAAAGGCAAATAGAATCCTATTGATAACATTAATACAAATTCAATAAAAACAGTTTTAATTTCTTTGACATCCTCATTCGCAGAATATAAATTTTTAAATGAATAAAGTTCACATAAAAATCAATTATCTGAAGAAAAAAAGTTAATTTGAGAGTAAGTAATCATCAGTGTCCTCCTCATCCAGTCCTTGAGTGTTTCAAATCGTTTTCTTGTAGTTTTTCAGTTTCTTTGAGCCTTTTCCTCCCCTCCTTGTGTGTTTTATTCCTCCATCCCTGTCCCCTGCACACTGCAACCAGTTTCTTGCTATGGCTGTAATTTCCACAGTTGTGCCAATGGGGGCATTTGGGTTTTTTCTTACAATGGCTGTTAAAAATAACAGATGTTAATATTTTAAAATTGAGATTTCACAAAGTAGTGCATGTACAGATGAACTTCAATATCTCAAATACTGATAACAGTAAAGTTGAAATGACAAAGTGATTTGGAAGTCCCAAACCCTTATTCTTTAAGTATTAATCCTATATACATGTATCTCAAGTCATTGGATATCTCAATATACGCGCTTTCTCTTAATATAAGTCAAACAAACAAAACAACAATACATGTATTTTTTTATCATCAATTACACACCGGGACTGGTAGTAAAAGTGTCAATTTTAATATGCATTCTGCACAAACAGAAAATAATGAAGATTTTGAATCACGTATGAAATATAACTTAAATGTTATGTGATCCACTTTAAAACAATTTAACTTTCATAAAACAACTGTATCAAAGAAAACAACTACTATTGTACTAATACAATGGTACTTACATTTCTAAGAACAATGGCTAAAATAATCCTTTCACTTTCTTCTGTTCACTGTATAGCGACCATTCACATGTGCGTTTTGTTCATGAAATGCGAGAGTTTGCAAAGCACCTTGCATAACGGAGCTGATCTGGATGTCCGTTTCCTAGGAAACTGGCCAGTCACCTGCTGAGCCAGTGAATTTCACCACTGACCTAATTATTTGGAGCTCTAAAATGCAGCACTTTAAAACCATGATGCTAAATATAGAATACACAAACTGTTTATATTTTAAATAAATCTTATATTTGTTTAATGTTTTACCCCGGGACGTACGTTACATAATATGATATACCGTTGCTTATGATTTACATAGTAATTAAGTGCTGTGATATTTAAAACAGACTCTTAATTATTCCAATATAACACAGCATAATTATGTTTTATCATCGATTTATGTTAAAACTAACGCTTAATTAACATGGTACTCCTCATAGTACTGGACCAACGATGAGCCAACTTATAAAACCAACACAGCTAGGTTGACTTACAAATAAACTTACAACATTTACATGCCCTAAACTAATTAATTAGCAATGTTTTATGTTAACATAACTTGGTTAGATTGAGCCACGGCCAACCACAAATACCCAACACATACATGTATATACTTGCTTTGTTTCATGCCAACATATACTACAATATACCAACGTCGGGCCAACATCAAATACCCTACACTGATGGACCACCTTTCATACCAACATATCAATAATTGGACCAACGTCGGGCCAACATTACATACCAAACACAAAGTGGCCAATTTTCATGTCGTCATAAGTTTGTTGGACCAACGTTGGGCTAACATTATATGTCCAACAGAGTATTGGCCACATTTTATGTCAATATGTACTACAATGGACCAACATTGGGCCAACATTGTAAACCCAACATCGACAGACAAGCTTTCATGCCAATGTATCATCCGTTGGACCAATGTTGGGCCAACATTACATGTCCAACCAAGTATAGGCCACGTTTCCTGTCAACATTAACCACAATGGACCAACATTGGGCCGACATCGCATACCCAACACCAACGAACAAGCTTTCTTGCCAACATATCATTTGTTGGACCAATGTTGGGCCAACGTTTAAACTCCGACGCTAACAGTCGACCAACCATCCAACCAACAACCAACGTTGGCCCGATGCAGTCTTGCTATCTGGGATACTGAGTGAAAAACATGTACCCAATATGTTTAAAGTTGGAAAAATTATATATATCTAGACACATGTGCTTGAGGACAGGACCGACCCCCTCCCTCTTCCACCCCAACCCAAGTATATAGACCCCCGGGATTTCTTTTTATTAAATTATCCTTTTATGACATATATCTAACCCAATTTAAACACTCATTGCACAAAAATACCTTAAAAAACATAATTTTTTTTGAAAATCAGACCCTCTGTATATATAATACAAGAAGGTTGCTGACTTTGTCTGCCAGCCGAGAGGCACTGCCGATGATTAAAATGTACTATCAAACTACATCTACCAATGAAAACGGTGAATGTCTGCATGCTATGCCTTCGTAAATACATTTATTGGGTAAACTGGAAAAAAAAATTCACCGATGAGTTGCAAGTTTTAAACCGATCCATCTAGAATCAACGGAAGTGAGATTTTATCGCAAGGAGATAACTGCGCTCATTAACAGAGAACAATGAACGTACGTATCAGAGATTTACGAAATTGCATTGCAAACTCGAAAATAGTACAATTCATTAGAAAATTGATTCTAATCAAGCCGCGTAGAACTGAAAACTTTTTTTTATCGTTTTAGGTACTGGAGAATCTAAAATCGGCACTCATACTGAGTATATTACAATGGAAGACATACATGTAAAAGAGAAATACAAAATTATTGTTACGAATTACATGTACATGTATCTTCCTTGCAATAAATCCTCACTTTCGGTGATTTTAGATAAACGAAGTTAGCAACCTTCTTGTATTATATATATAGAGGGTCTCTATCGCAAAATCACAAAAATTCTTCCCCCAAGAAATTTAAAAATGAAAACAAAATGTGTAGAATGGCTTATTTCCTCACTTAATTTGCATTCATTCTTATGTCAGCATCTTAGGGAATACTACACTTCCAGGTGTGCAATCAGGTGAAACGAAATCGAAGAGTTTATATATCTTTGTGGTGGTGCCTATAGATAAGTCGTGTTCAGCTTGAACTCATTTTTTCAAATCATATCCATATTCAACCTATCATGAATATATTTTATTCTTTGAAAAATGATGTTTTAAAACTTTGTTGGAACCCTATAATAGACATTTACCCAAAATAATATCAAATGCATTTTGAAAAAAATGTGTACTACGATGCGGTAAAAATATGCATATTTAATTGGTTCCATAATTGTTGAAAAACTTCCATCATAAAATAATTGTTAAAAGATTTCGGGATATTTACTTTTTAAAGTACAAATGTGATAGCGAGCTCAGCTCGCCGGTGCTCAGCGCCAGCGACCGAAGCGAGCTCTAAGAACTAGTGCGCGCGGGAAAAAGAACGAGCTTAACCTACAGATTCATCAAGAAAAAATTTGTGTCTACGTCCCATAGTGCTCTCTTATGTTTTTCCCGCGGTGCTATGCCAAAAATGGCTAACATAAACCTCATAATTAGCGGTGCCTTGAGGTTTGAAGACACGTTTTGAGTAGCGCACAAGCTTTGGTGAGACCCAAGAAATTTTTTACATGCTTCCATTCCTTCGTATTGAGTCGAGATACGTACACATATAAATATGGATTTGAACGTGTGACGTCACAGTGATCACGCGCTAGTTTTCCCGCGAAAAATTTAGAGGTGGATCAAACATTTGTTATGCGTATACTATAATAGCTATTTCAGTATAAACTTCGATACCTGCCTTAGATGATTTGTGGGGGTTTTTTAGTAGGTTTTTTATTTTTATTTTGATAGAGAGATTATATATATATATATATATATACAAGCAAGAGTTACATGTAAGCTAATTTTGTGCGCATGAACAGTACATGTAAGTATAAGAAGGGAGGAAATTTAAAAAAAGTTTAAAAAAGTCATTTTGAACTAAATAATAAAGAATACAGAGAAAAAATAAACAGTTAAAAAAAATCCATGCAGACATTGCATATTGTCTACCCATTAAATTGGAAAATGCCTACACCTACAAACAGGGACCGGGGCACAGATACAACGTATTCCAAAATGAACAGATTTCAGTAAAAAAAAAATGACGAATCAGGAAAAAAAAAAACAAAAGCCAGATAACAACAAGGTACAAAAGAAAAATAATACTCACACGTCACACTTTTGACCAAATTAAACACAAATTACATTTGCAGACTGATCAATTTTCTGCAAAAGTAAAAAACGGTTTTAGGGGAAGCAAGTCTAATGAGGTATTTTGTTAATGTAGCATTTTTTAAAAATAGAAATATTATATGATTCTCTATCTCTATCTCTCTCTCAAAAAAATGCTTTGATGTTAAATGATAACTGTCAAAATATGACTAAGATGTGCAAGGTATGAGCAGGGACGTATATACGTCCCTGGTATGTGTAATTCTTGCTGCGCTCGCCACAATGGTAGCACCGTAAAACATATTAGTTGATTTTTTTAAGTAACTTTTTACAGGAGTTAGTAATGTCAAATTCTGTATTTTAACTAATGTGCTGCATAATCTGGAGTTAAATCAAAATATATATAACATAATTGCAATTCAAAGATAAAGCCATAGGTATTTAATAATTTCTTTAACATACCCAGGAGCACTTTAAAGATAACTATTTATTTGAAGGTGTGAACTGTCTTACATTAGTCATATTGAGTCCACCCACTTCACAACATTAGCATTTCCCAAAAATCTGAAGAATCCATTTTTAGAGACTTTTCTATGTTAGCATACCAGTGACATTTCTGTTATGGTAGTAAAATGACTTAAATAATGTATTATATTTGTTGTTTCTATCAATGTGTAGTTTTATAATTGGTATAAAAGTATATAAAATAAAAATCATGTTCAAAAATTAAAATCATATATATTTTTTACCATTTGTATTTCAGAAATGCAGTTTTATGGTAGGCGTACATGTCTGTTATTGAATGTTAACGACTTGGTATTGTTTTAAGAAGAATTGCAATTCAGATTTTTTATCACACACATACATGTACGATTATATTCGAAAAAGGATTTTAAGAATTAGAAGTTTGCACGTGTAACTACAGCATTCTGTTACTGAGAGTAAAATGAGAAGACAATTATGTTGGTCTCTTTATGCACCATTTAAAGAAAGGCGATTAGAATTAAATCAATACGAGTTAACAGACCACATCGACAATCATGGCTTTGTTTGTGACAAATTTACCTGATACACAACAAAAACGACAGAAAAGGTTTATATATGAGAAAACACGGTTTTAAAACACCTAAACACCAAATGTGTTTTACATGAAAGTAATTTAAATAAATTGAGTTTTTTATTCAGATTGGAGTAAGTATTATCGCTAGGGTATTTATATCCCTGATAAAACTTACTAGGTAAAGCAGGTAATCTAGAAACTCTATAGAAAAGAGGTCCAAACTAACATACCACTTCTGGTTACACCCGCTTAATTTTGTCAAGTTGTAAATTTCAATTTTCAGAAAAGTGCATAACTTTTATTACAATTTTTTTGTTCATTACCATTTTCATTTTAAACAGCAGATCAAAAGAAAACGCATGTTGATGTTATCAATGCAAGAAATATAACGATATTCATATATTGTACCCATAATAACCACCATTAGTTCTATTCAGTAGCACAGCTGACCAACATATTCACCCCTGCGAATGTTATTGTCATTTAAATTTTAGACCACGTGGTTTTATTTGACCCTTTCAGTTTCGCAGTAAAAATCGTGCCTCGTGTTTATAGTCTATTTCATAGAATCTAGGTACTTGTAATCATATATAAAATCTAGACGTTTATTAATTTTAAACTCTATCTTCATTAATTGGTGGATAAAATGAGTTCTAGAAATAAATGTGACAATAGAAGAAATAGGGTTTTTTTCTGCTGTTGCAACAATTAGCATGTTTAGTAGCGCTACCCCCTAAGAATTAATTTTCGATCCGCGCCTGGCCTAGTAATAGCATCAATAGTGAAACAGACTATACTATTTTATGCAGAATGTTCCTTGAAAATGGCTCGATATATTAAGTTATTATACAAAACAGGCATTTTTTTAAAAGCATGGTATTGCACATCACAAGCATCAAACATGGCTATGATTTTATTAAGCAACCCAATGTTTATATTTTCAACCACGTGTAGAGTGGTTGAACACGAACGATAACTCTGTTCTGAATATCGTCGTTTAATTTAAATAACTGCTAGATGATGAAATAAGACATGCATCTTAATAGATTTTCGTGTTTTAACATAAATCAACGTAGGATATGATATGAAAAACGACCAGTACTTACGTATTTTGAGAATATTATCCGAACACTTATACTTCCGCTCGAAATTTTACAGGAACTGAACAAATCTCGGGGAAGTCTCGTGAACTTTCATTCGAGCACCTCTGGCTTTATTGCATACTTAGCAACGTTAAAGAAAGCATTCCGAACACATTCGCAGGGGTGATATTGATGAATCGGAGAACGATTTTCAAATGAAGAACGGTCAGTTAACTACTTTTAGATATATATGAATTCTTGATAAGCCAAGTTTCAAATTGTGTTTGCATTATTCCAAGAATATCTAATGGGCATCAACAATATTAAAATACATGTACCTGCATGTTTCGCGCAATTAATATACCGTATAACGGGTAATTTTTACTGCTGTGATTTTTTACGAATTTGTCTTAATATAGGGCGATTTGAATTATAACGCGTAATTTTTTACGAATTGGACATGTCCGTAAAAATTAAAATCATCTGTGGTAAAAAGGGGAGGGGGGATTTCACCGTGACTTTGTTACAGTTAACACACATACAAATCAGAAAATCGTTTTTCTGTTAACGAGTCCTTAATTATTATGATTGTGTTTGTTCATTTACCTTTATTTCATATGTGATATACACTTTACTTATTCCTATTAATCTGGGTATCATCATTGATGTACACCATGTGCTCGTCTCAGTTCGATTTACCGGGAAAAAAAGAAAGACAACTCCATTTCAAAATGTTTCTCTCTCTTTTTCTTTCTCTCCCAACCAATAGAGACAACTCCATCCCAAAAATCAAAGTTTTTATTCACATGACATAAAACACAGGAAAAATCGCAAGATTAAAATCCAATAAATATTAAATAAAATCCTAGATAAACTAAAGTATAATGGTGCAATAAGAACTATTTTATTGGTACTGTATTAAAAAATTTCTCGTTATAATGGCTTTGCAAGTCACTGTGACTTTAAAACAAAATCTGTGATAAAAACATGCATATAGTATATCATGCCTACACCGGTAAACGCAAGCGTAATCACTTTTTCAGGACATCGAAAATTCCGGCTTCTCTAAAACCACTTGTAACAATTTCAGGTCGTTCCTGAAAATGTTCGTATAGTTTGACAAGCTATTTCAAATGAAGTGGCTTCACTACCGACAATAACAGAGGCACTGGCTTAACAGATGTGGCGGAATCGGAGTACTGAATTAATATTAAATTTGTGTACCATTCCTGAAATTGTTTTTTCATGAAGACTTTCGCAGGCTTCTGAATCGACAAGTCAATCGGTTGTAACTTATCGGTGCAATTCGCTGGAACCATCACCGGTATAATAGATTTCTCTTTCAGGAAATCCACTATCTCTTCGGAAATTTGGGCTCTAAACACATCGAAAATGCATAGTGATTTTTGCTTTAGCGGTAGGTCTAGATCGTCTTTCACCTGCTCAATATATGGGAGGATGACTGTCTTCACATACATAAAAATAAGAAAAATAACTGCTTACATTTTGTATAATTATCTAATATCAATAATACATGATAACAATAGTTCCATGTTCAGTTTTGATTAGTACATATAAAAAAAATAGTCACCTGAGACATGTCTCGCCGTTGGCCCAGTGATTAGGGGAATGTGTGATATCCCACCCCTCTACGAGACTTTCCCGAATCTGAGGGTGCGACTTATCAGTGGTCCCTTTGTAGATCACCTGTGGTTTTAGAAAGGCGCCACTCAAAGCCCCGGCAAACACGGCCGTGATCTGTCTCTTGTCACCAAGACCCGTTATTTCTACTCTCTTACTTCCCTCCTTTTCCATTGTCCACTGCGACACGGGAATAATTGGGAGACCTATATAATTACCGATATTAAGCAACCGATTTATTTAAAGCAGTTATAACTTCCTTTGGAATCATTTCACTAAGCGATCCATTTAGATTTGGCATTGTAGATACTGGTTTAAAATAGCTTCGTATCCCCGCCATAGTTATTGACTGAGTGATTGAAATCTAGCTACTAACGTGGCATTTTAGTTTTTAAAAATACTTAAGACTGAATAGAAAGATCTGAACTATTATCACCACGTGACCAAAAACGCTCAAATATACCTAAATGTACAGCCGTCAGGGACTGAGCTGAAGGTCATGAACATTACTCTCATACGTACGATGTAGAAAATTTACGTGCGGTGTTTTTTGTTTACCTCTGTGAAAATTTACGCGTTTTTTTTTTACGGATTTATAAAACTCGTAAAAATTATAGTAAAAATTAGCAGCACGTAAAAAATACCCGTTATACGGTAATTACATGTATGTATACCTTACGTCCTGTTAAAGACGAAACGTACACTTTCTCTTCATATAAGACGAAATATTAATGCAAATAGTAATCACATTTGTAAATATTTCATTTATTAATATCAAAAATGAATAATAATCTGAACTACCAATTATAATGAAAACCTACTTAATTTCAAATGGTATAAAAGGAAAGCACAAATTAATATAAATAACTGTAGACAAATAATTCCGTTCTAGAGGAATACTAACATTTAACGAAACTAAATAAACACCAAGTGCAGGTACATTTTACTTCATGAATTTATTGCAGTGTCCCAAACCTTCAAAATGACAAAATAACGCACCTAAATGGTAATGCCATCACTTTTCCTTGTTAATTAAAGAGCTCATAACCGGTTTTTTTAAATTAGTCCAAAATTTGTCGCCATCCCTGGACTTACTATAAACAAAAAATACGAGAAACGATTACAAGCTTCATTCATATATCACACAAATTAGAAAACAATATCCTTTGTTGCACATGTCTACAACAGACACCTCAAAGCTACAGTGTCGATCTTAAAACTAAGAAAACCAGCAGTAAAATACAATTCATCAATTTATTGGTGTTAGGATGTTTTGTTTATAGATACTCATATATTATACATATCTCTTTCGTGATTTTTATGTTTCTATTCGTCTTAAGATAGCTGGTGCGTTATATTACCTGATTATGAAGCTAAACAACACATAGACAAAATGTCAGTCCGGGTTCGATTGAAGTGAATCCATTTTCAATTTGATATTCTTTTAATCATAAGATGAGTTGATTTCAGCGAATGACCCCTCCACGGTTCATAAACTATTCCAACAGCAGAGATTGGATTGTTCCCAGCCAGGTACACAATATTAGGGTTGGCACAATGGCACGCGTTGTGCCACCACCCTGATTGGTACACTTCTGCACAATTATCCAACCATTGATCGTTGTCTTGGTCCTTTGTAGAAAACATCATGTTGTTGATTCCTTTAACTGTCCCGAAACAATCATCTACAAGGAAAATCGCACACATGGAGCTTCAGGAGACTATTAATTCTAAATAGATAAGAGAGACAAAAGGTCCCGTTTTTCGTCTAGAGCAACTATGTCCAGTATTGATTCAAGTTCTTTACACCAATACTATATAAATTAGTATAAAAAAGAATGTACTTCTTCAAAATTTCATGAAAACATAGTGTTTTGTATTGTTTTAATTATATAATTCTTAATTAAAGTTTGATTCATAATTCACTTAACGTGAAATAGCAAACTTGTGAACAAACTTGAAACCCATATAGTATATCTTGACTTTCAACGATATCAAGATTTTAAAATAAAACTATCATTGTCATTTTTAAAAGATGATATATTTAATGTACGAGTATGTATGTGTTTTTGAAAATGTTAGCCCCACTGTGACTCTCCCTAACGTTTCGAAACTCATATTTTTGGAATAAATGAAACATCATTGTGATTGCTTTGCATCAATTATATTTCAGTAAACAAATTCATCAACATTAAAGCGAAACACATTATTCGAACAAACAAAACTGAACCCATTAAACTCCAAAACAATCTTACCAACGTTACCCGAGTACCCGGATAAGGTAACTTTATACTTTGATGCTTGACCTTCTACGTTAAAACTGCTGTATTTGACGTAACGTGTCTGATTGTCAAAGTCTGCCATGTCCATCCGCATCTCATACGTCTGCTGACTTAGCATATAATGGAGGATGTCATTGCCTGTAAATGAATATTCTCAGTGGATAAAAAAATAGTAGCATTCTTACATTTATATCATTTTACCACGTTGAAATAATTAGATATTCCACCTTTTTTTTTAAAAATAAATTACAGTAACTTAAGGTTCCTCGACACACCAAAATTTTATGTGATGGATGGATAAAGATTCTTTTTTGAAATATGATTTTACAAAACATGGACCAATATCGGCTTTTAATTACATGTATTTTTATTTATATGAATTTTTTTTGTATTTTGTTTTCAGTGCATTGGGAAAAATTGTTTTGACTGCAAAAAGAGTATTTTAGAGCTTAAAACTTTAATCTGAATTGATGTGTAATATAATAATGAATAAACACATGCCGAAGATGATTTGGTAAAGTTTTTAATTTTTTAGTTAAAAAAATATTTCTGAAATTTAAAATTTTTATTCTTTTATATCTTTTAAATCTATGGATAAAATCTAAAGAATAACAAATAGTCACATAAAGCACTTATCAAACAAAAATATTTTTAAAAGAAATTGAAACGAAAATGCAAAATTTTAGAAAAATTGCAATTTATCAAATTTGAACCGATCCCGATTGAAAAAAACCTGATCTCGATCAGAATTATGTTAAAATTGACATTTAAAAAATATACTGCAGTTTATTATGATTAATTGATATGCATTACAAGATCTGTAAATAAACAAACCATTTTACAAAGAAATTGAAACGAAAATGCAAAATTTTAGAAAAATTACAATTTATCAAATTTGAACCGATCCCGATTGAAAAAAAAAACTGATCCCAATCAGAATTATTTTAAAATTGAAATTTTAAAATAAACTGCAGTTTATTACGAGGTATTGATATGCATCATAAGATCTGTAAATAAATAAACCATTTTACAGCTAAACAACCTTAGAATTTTTGGAAAATTGTGATATATTCCAACTTTATATGATTTTGTTCGGGATCAGTTTAATTACAATCGGGATCGGTTCGATTTAAGATTTCCAATTTTTCTTGAATTTTGAATATTTCGTTTCAATTTTTTGTTCAAATATGATTTTATAGCAATTGTTTAATGCGAGTGCCAGTTGATTTGTAGTTTTTATCCATAGGTTTAAGAAATATCTTGATTTTCATTTTCATACATATTTTTTTTCAAAAATGTTATAAAGTTTATGCGGCCGTCTTTGATATGTATTTATAGATAATTGTATTGTGCATAAATTGATACCAAATTTTTGCTCTAAATTATCCTGTTCGTAGCTAAAACGATGTTTCCGGTTTTCATTAAAAAATACAAAAAAAATCATATAAAATAATTGAAGACAGATATCGGTCTCATGTTTGTACAATCATTTTTCAAAAATGATTCTTTATCGATCTATCAAACAATGCACTGGTGTGTCGAGCCATCTTAAACATATTTTCTTATTTTTTTACATTGTTAAAAGTTGTCAAATAGGTCTTCAGAAAGAGTAGAAAATGTAAAACTCATACAGAGAAAAAGAAAGAAAAAATAAATAGAGAAACAAACAACAACAAAAATAAAGATTTCCTACCCAGCCAGAATTCATTTCTCAGATCTCCAAATCCCATCTTGTAATCTTTCCAATTGCGAATGAATTCTTCTGATCCATCTTGCCGTCGTTGAAACACCTAATAATTTAAGATTCTACTAAACTAGTTGTCTCATCAACATTATATTGCCTGGCATTTTAACATAAAAACGTTAATATTATGCTCAAAATCATTCTTAATTGCTTTTAAGGTAACTTCATACTCGTAAGATTCTCTGATGAAAGTTGAAAAACAGAACTGATTTCAACTTAATAGACTTAAATTTCATCAATTATTAGAAAAAAATATACATGTTATCACACTTTTTGAGATGTCAAATAAACATAAACTAAAGCATATTTTAGCATCAGAAAACCGTACTTTTTTGTAAACAGTAAAAGTCTTTGTAGGCAGAAACGTGTTTATATTGTTTAATTTTATTGTCAACTGTATCAGAAAACTAAAACTACAAACATATATTAAAATTAATCGTTGGGATAAGAAAAATTATAGCATTTAGACATACAACTGAGAGAAAATTCAGAAAAAGAGTTATTTCCCCTTAGCATAGATAAAATGTATAACAAATTGGAAATTTATGATAAAATTAAGCTGCGAA
Source organism: Magallana hongkongensis (assembly GCA_016163765.1). Classification (NCBI taxonomy): domain Eukaryota; kingdom Metazoa; phylum Mollusca; class Bivalvia; order Ostreida; family Ostreidae; genus Magallana; species Magallana hongkongensis. The sequence goes on from WFKH01003881.1 coordinate 50,520,473, forward strand.
AATATCTTGAACTTCACAATTATAATTCTAATTACGTCCATGTGATTATATTCACATAAAAAATATAAAACCATCTTGCACAAATTTTAAAGAATTCGAAGTTTTACAAAAAAGTATGACATCACAGAACACTGGATCTACTTTAAGATAATTGTTATAAAGTTTAATATTAAAAAGTAATAAATGGAAGTACTTTTATGATGTATTTATATTTCATAAACTTATCTCAAAAATTCATCACAATTCAATGAAAAATGTATAAAGATAAACGCTTAATCATTGCCATTTGAAAAATGATGGTTTTAATAGCAACAAAAGGCTGCCAAGAAATCTTCTGTAGAACAAATTACAGTTTAATGTGAAATATTGGAATGATCATACAAACAGGTCAAAAACATATTAAAAAGTCATTTACCGTTCATCCACCACCATCTATAACCATTTCACAAAATACGTTCACATAACCTTTCACTGGAAGTTTCACCCTATATATGCCACTTAGTAAAGTTGGTTCCTGATTATGGTATGCTGTGCAGTCAGTGGGAGGAATGGTATCTGGAACAATATATTAAAAACATATTAAAGGCCAAATTATTTGAATGAATAAGAAGAGAGTGTTTTGATATACGCCCTACTTCTTACATTGTAAAATAGAAAGTGTCTGAGAAGTTGTATGTAGTTTTCTCTATATTTTTAATTTTTTGTGAATGAATAACTAAATTATACTTTTTTCAATTCTGATTGATGTCTATTTACCTTTGACACAGTAGGTCTGGTTGCTTGAAAGAGTAACACATTTTTCATCTGATGAGCAAGACGCACATTGACTGGTCCATTTCTAAAAATACGACATGAATAACAAACGGATATACTGTATTCTTTTTGATTACCCATACAATTAAACTCTTTTTGATCATTTTGTTGG
>WFKH01003881.1:50521407-50553225 GCA_016163765.1 Magallana hongkongensis
GTAAACAAAAACTGGCGGATAAGTGGGCCAGAGACTCGTTCATAGTCGTCAGTCAGCCCAATTCAGATATTCCAGTGTTTAGAGTTAAGAAAAAGTATGGCCAGGGGAAACAAAAGTTCTCCACAGGAATATGCTGTTACCCATTTCATATATCCCCAGGTTCTCAGAAGCAGAGAAATCCCGGTCTAACAAAAGTGTTAAGCCCAACCCAGGTATAGAGAAGTTACATGAATATGTTGAGACCCCTAGTCCAAACCAAATGGCATTAGATGATTCTGATTCGTCTTCAGATTCAGAGTCTTCTGGCAGTGATTATGTATATGTGATTCCACAGAGAAGGGTAGGTCATGGCACTGTTCAGAACTCAACTCCCAGTGTTATACAGGGTAGAGCCAATAATTTTGAGAAAAGTACTTTTTACAGCCCTCTTGAGACCTGTACTCCATCATCTTTGAACAGGAATGTATCATTTGATAGTACTTTTGTTCGACCACGGAGACAGATAAGACCTCCAGACAGGTATGGAGACTGGGTCTCTCATTAAATAACATCAGAAGTGTTCTATGTTTGAATTTTGCAGGGGAGAATGTCATGGATCTGTTTTTAATAAGGTCTTGTTTAATTTTCCTGTTGGTATTTTGTTAAAAATGACAGGAGCCATTTTCCCAAGCAGGGGAAAATGTCGCAGTTGTTATTTAAAAGTTTTATATTTTGCATATTTACATTTGGCGCGCATTGCCAATCGAGCGTGTATGAGAGGTGGATGAGTGAATGTATGAATGAGATTTGGTTAGTCACGTGAGGATTTTGTTTCCGGGTGTATGTTGACCACGTGTTTATCGTTTACTACTATATTAAAGCTGACCAATAGAAATTTATGACTCAATTCATCAATATGCATGATTTACTAATTCACTATAAATAGCTAAATTCCGCCAATTCCCCAACCCCACGACTTTTACCCTCATGGTAGATACAGTGAAGTGTACTTTGACCTGTGTTTAAGACATTCATATATTTTTTAAACCCATAGATCTGGATATCTGGTTTTATTTATTAATATAATCCTCGAAATAAAGAACCAGTATAGCTGAAATCAATTATACCAGGGATTCGGCGTTATTTATTCACAAGACCCTGCGACACCTTGCAACAAAACTTGAATAGTCAGACATCTTAAACATTGTTTTTTCATGTCATAAAAAATAAGTCCTTGTCGCGGGCTGAACCGCCCCGAATTCGAAGGAGAACTCGGAAAATATTTTGCCTGAGCCATGTTTTGACGTGAACCTACGGTGAAATACTATGGTGACAACTGCATTTGAGTCTATGAAAACACCCCTTTTCATAAAGCTTGTAATAAAAACACGACGCACTTTACGTCTGTTGAGATGTGAGCTAGACTTTATGATATATCCTAAAATTTACCACAGAAGAGACTATTTAGCCGTTACTGAAATTGATGAGAAGCGACTCTATTTTGTATAATATTCTAACATCAGATAATTTTAATACATTGGAGGTGTTAACGCCCATCTTTGCATAGAGTATTGAAGCAGAGGGCGGAAACATTGTTCGAATACCAAATCTAAAATTTAGAAGAATAAGTGGCATTTCCTGGAGGGCAGATCTATAATGCGATCAGTATTATCTTACTTTTGTCAAAACTTTTTGGCTTTTAATTTTGGTGTCATAATTTGCCACTGTATTTTTTAGTGTTTTCATTTTCTTTTTGGTTTACAAGTTGTCAGTTGTAATAGCAAAGAGATAATGAAAATAAACAAATAAATATTAATTATCATCTGATTTTTGTTATTGGCGGCAATCTTATTTTACGTTACTTTCTTCACAAGAAGCATTTACTGTGTAGCTTTGCTCAACATAGGCGAAATCTGTTTAAAACTAACTAGAAATATCATTATAGAAATTACTACAAATGTTCTCGAATTCCAGAAATTGCTAAACTTTCAACTCAATCATGATCTTTTTAAAAATGCTTTAAGGCATATTATAATATTGTTAAATGGAAATTTTGACTTTACAGTCAAATGGATAAAACATTTTATGCGTCAAAAATAAAGATATACATACATTAATTGCAAATTGCTGTGATTGTGATAATTTCTTAAAGTCATAAGTATTTTGTTTTCATTATAACACGTCAGCATGCATTAATCATTTAAAGGATTTATATATTCTATAACTAAGGCATATACCACAGTGACTTCTATTTCATTTCAGATTTCTTAGTATTTTTTACAATATCGAACAAATCCCGTACTTTAAACGTTATCTTCGCCTAGTGCTTCTCAGTACTTTGATTTTAATTTAAAGATTGATTAGAGTGATATATTTGTGTTTCAAACTTTTCAAAAGATTTCCAATATAAAAATGACTTAATATATTATCGAATAGACGAAAGCTTAAACTTACTTGGTTAAGTTCGAATCTAGCATAATCAGAGTTTGGTTCCACTACCTCTGTGTCGGATACCATTTCACAAAGCAAGTGTTGTTTCCGGTAGTTAACTCCATGACGCAGCTTCTGTCTATCCCGACATTCCCGGACACACTGCTGCTGACCCACCGTCCCCACTACCCGGACGATGGGACCCAGAAATCCCTCCCCGGGAACACCTGGGTAACTTTGGTCTAATGCCAATACACCCAATTTGATTACGAAAATCAGTCGAAAGAAAAATGTTATAGGTGTAATTTGTATGGTGATCATTGTTTTAAGAATGGGCCAAGGCCTAATGAAAGAACTTTCACAGAAGTCTTATGTTTAAATCATGTTCATGGAAATTTATTTATTATTGATATCTTTCTGACAGACATATTTATGCATTATCTCACATCAATGAAATCTAGGAAATAAATCTCTTCAGTAATTTCCGAACATAAACTTGTCCTCAAATGTGAAATCCATGAAAAGCACGGGTATAGCTATACCTCATTTGAGAGTTCTTTGACAGGAATTGATTTTTTCACATAAATGACATAACTGACGAACCCACTTATAAAATTTTATTACCGGCAAATTTGGAAAATCAACAAACATAATTGACTTCTGCAAAAATTCAAAACGCTTTTCTTACCTAGGGAATTAAGTTAATTAAATAAAAAAAACCTTATTAAGATAAACAATCTTCAATTATGAAAAGAATCGTGAGATGAGTAAAAACAACTCCCCATATATAATTAAAAGTACACAAAGTACACCCATATATAATTAAAAGTACACAACCTAAACCAATATGTCGCTCGCTCGTTTAATCTGTAATTGTCGAATTTCTTCGTTTTTTCATTATAGTAAGAACAAGTTGTATTTATCGTCACAAAGATGTGACGATTAATGGCCTACCCAAGGAATTTATGTTAAACAACTGAAGCCTCTCCATTTTATAAAAAAAAAATATGACTGTCATCTTTATGTATCTCAGATCATTTTATCATTACTTTTCTAATACGTGAAAACAAAGTCTTAAGGGGATCAACCGCAGTTTATCGTTCATCACTCTTTGCGACATGTGCAAAATACTAGAACAAAGCTCGTTGCATAGACAATTAAGTCTTTCGTTGCTAGTCTAGAGGTTTTATACTAGTTAAAACATTACTTTATGGCAATGATAATTTGAAATATCAAACAATATAACGTTAAGTATGTGCCATGCTCTCACTGGAAAACGTAGCAACGTGTGACAACACGATCCAAGCAATAATTTCATGTTAATATGACTTATGTTTCTGTTTATACATAAACTTTGTTCAAGGTCACTGCACACGCTTTAAAAAAATGGTTCTGTGAAATATAATAAAGGTAATTGCAAGCGTAGATTGGCGTAGATTGCAAATATTTTTAAAGCATGTGACAACTTTTATTGTACACTTTTTTATGAAACAAAGTCATACAAATAGTGATAATGATTTATGGGTTACATGTTGTCTCAACTTTATTTTATTTCTTGATATGTATGGGTTTTGGTGTGGGGGTTCACCTAAATTGAAGATCTTCATTAAAATAAAGAAAACGTTTTATGCCTAGCTGCTTAAATAGGTATTACATCTACATTCGATTATATCCGGTAAAAGAAAGTGCAAACAAGTCTATAGTCTGTCCTAGGTTATTGTTTCCTTCACTTTTTGACGAATTTTAACGTAAATACACGTCTCTCAATGACGTAGAATTGTAATCGATGTAAGGTGGAAAAAGATGTTCAATTGACACTTCATCTTTTTTAACATTAACGAAAACAAATTTCTTATGGATCTTTATTATGGGAAATGTTTACATCTTTTCTCCATTTGGAAATCTTCGAGACACCTCGCACAATTTATCAACGTTATCATCCGGGTATTTTTCATTTGTGTTTGCAATGCAAAATCCTGGTAGACTTTCTATTTTGTGTTGTGTATTCAAACCGGAAGCGGTAAAGGGGACGTTAAAAAATCTGGACTTTTTTCGTTCTAGTGGATAAACGTAGCATCAGAGTATTTATAATTACCGAGATATATCAAGCAAAACATCGAGGAAGCAGACACTTTGGACAGAGTATAGCATCATGTTTAATTTCTAGATTTGCTCAAAAGGGCATCTTTATAACCAAAAAACGAGAAAGAGAAGTCGTAGGTTTATGTGACCTTAATACTGTATATAATAACACCATAATTATATACAGTCTCATTGTTTAATTGAAGTCAATCAATGATGTTGTGAAATCAAAACACAAATAAATCCTTCACAGTACCTGTAATTATGTTTGTTAGATTTTGCTTTCACGTGTTATCAAATGAACAATTAATTATTCATTATCAAATGATGATATAAATTGAAGAAATGAATTTGTGTTACGGTTTATTCTACTTTTAAGCCCAATCTCAATACAAACAACATGATACAGATTATATATTACACATGTTGACAGGTTAATAATGTGATCCGATGGCATTCTATTAGTTGTCTGCTTATCTATAAAAAAAATAGACTGAGTAAATATTATTGAATATAATAATAATATTTATCACATTAATCTGAATCATTGTCGATTTAAGAATATTGTTTATATTAAGTAAACGATATTCGTAAATAATTAAATGAATTTATCAATCCACACGCAAGGTACGAGTGATAAAACCCTTCAGTCAAAGATAAAAATGGAAATAGAATTGTATCATTCATTAAGTTATGTACAGAAAGTTGTGTATGTCTTTTATACCTTTTACTTACTGTTTTGAAGCAAAAAGAGAAAAACGTTCACCAAAATATGTCAATGTTAACGAACGAATGTGTTTAATGTTTTTTTCTTCATGTAGTGAATATATTTTTACCGGTCTTAAGTAACTATAGAAGTTAATTACGTAATATACTATTGATGCATTATAAAAAGGTATTTCCCTTATGAAATAAGTGAAAACTAGACTTAGACTCGTGCGTGCACGGGTTGAAATTGCATATGATATCGGAAATTTACGAAAGAGATACATCGACATACCGTATTGTTGACATTAACATAACCAAGCTTTAGGCCTACAATAATGCTATTAATAATTTCACTACACTCTGCTTAGTTAGAATAATCTAACTGTGTCTCGGGACAGGCCTTCACCACAGTTTAAATGCATCCCATATACCCGTAATGTAGCAAAAAATTGCAGAATCGCTCCAAAACGATTTTGGAGAAAATTAATGAAGCTGCATTGAAACTATCAGTCAAATTATTCATAACAAACCATTTTGAGGCTGTAAATACCTTTCATCTGAAAATTTAATTCATATTAATGAAGAATTTAACACTTTTTCACAATTTTTTTTCACACATTGTTGACATTCGGAACTCTCGGGATTTTTCATATTAAGTGCACCGCACTGAGTTAAAGTTATCTACCGTATTTTCTTTGATGAACAGAATATATAGCTTTCCAATGAAAATTTACACGTACATGTATTTGTATTATCGTTTCTGAGTTTATCCATGCAAATGTGATATTGTGGAAACATGAACTAAAGAGCCTCCCGTGATTAAGCGTGAATGTAATGCGCATGCGCAAGATTGTAAAATCCAAAAAATCCAGGTGATTTCCGGATTTTTTAAAGGAATTTTTGTTGATTATTAATTAGCGAAGCTTGATTGAGGAAAAATAAAAACAAATTGGTAATCTTCAAGTACCAATGATGTTGAAAATATATAAAACAAAAGACAGTACTTCTCCGATTTCTCGGTATTAAAGCCCGAAAATTCGAATTAGACATAAAGTATGATAAAAGAGAAGAAATAGACATTTTTCATTTTTTTAAAATCATCTTTACCTAGATGTATTCTCTGTTTGTTATTATGTTAAACAGAGTTCATTGGACATCTTACACATATAAAAAAGAAAAATGTCCTTGGTGGGATGCACAACATTAATTATTAAGAAGAGTCACAAACTCCATGATTTCTGGAAAGTGCGTGAGGTAGCCAACTTTAACCATGAACTATTTGAATTTTAGTAAATAATGCAGGCCCCACCACGCTCAATACGTTATTCTCATTCCGTATTGTGTGTTGTCTCCAGCCAGTTATTCGCCATTAGGGCTTGCATAATGGCAATTACTGTACCGCCATCCAACCTGGTATTCGTTTTTACAGTCCTGAAAATCATCGATGTCGTTATCTTTGTCTTTTGTGGAAAACATCCTATTGTTGATTCCTCTATCTGCCTAAGTTTCGGATATTGACCACCAAAGAACTGCAATTTGATTAAAATACTGCAGGCATGTTCACGAAACTTTCCTAAGATATGACCTAAGTGTGTTCCTAAGATATGACTTAAGAAAAAAGTTAGGAACATCCTAAGATCAACTTAGGACACGTCTTTAGATGTAGCTCGATCATCTTAAGTTAGGATATCCTTACCTACAAAAAACCTTCTTATTTTTTACTTTTATTCATACAGATCAAATTTGAGAGACTTGTGCAGGGATAAATCATTAAACATTCTCAAATATTTATTGAATATAACACGCCCGACCATATTTGGTAGTCTCAAAATACTCATAGAATGATTTCTTATTACTTAATTATATAATACCAAGAAATAAAACAAGAAATCCCTAGTTCTTAACAGTCACCCGAGAAAAACAACGTTTGTTTGCTGACTGTTCAAAAGTAGAAAAGAAGACTTTTATTCTTAGAAATAATACATGTTTACTATATGACTTTGGTACAGTGTACATACATGTAAGTATGCAAATATATAATGTATAAACAAATAAATTAATTGCATACGTCAAAGTTGTTTATTTTTAATTGTTTTATTGTAAATATTTCCAACACATATAGATTATTTCTGTTCAACGGAACGACTTTTTATAAACCAAATATTGGAAACAACTTCATAATCAATTAACTAATTCATTCATTCATTCATTAGGTGTTAAAGTGTATCTAAAAAGGTAATTCTCTAGGAAAGTATTACCAAATTTTATCCGCAATTTTAGTCTTCTTTTCACTAAAAAAGGCCCGGAAAAGCAAATACTCAAGAAAAACAATGATTTAGCCAACAAATTTAATTATTGAATAAATAATCTGTCAGCATGAATTGCTGTAACCTAAGCAGAAATATTGGCTTTCTTACTGGCATACAGAATGTTAGGTTAGTTAAAGTCGAATAAACTTGGTAAAATTTGACTTTAGGCGTAATGTACAGGAATATTAGACAACTTTAAAAATGACTTTAAAAATTATATGATTATATAGGAAAGACTATTAGAATAACAAAACACTAGTTTACGTGAAAGTAATTCGTTGTTTCTTGGGTTTGTGAGATTTGATTCACAGTATTGCTTCAACCTTGTCTTTTTGTCTTTAAAATCATTCGGGTTGTCTAAAACTTTTCTCATAGCATCAGCACTGACAGCTTGAAGAGCAAACAAACGAAGGCAATTTCCTTGTTTGTTTGTTGTATATTTCCCAGAATCTAAAAAAAAAAACCACTATTATTTTAAAGTTTCGAAAATATTTTAGAATTAAATATGCAAAACGTTTATCAAGTCTAAAATTAAATAAGAATGTTCAGTATATTTTGTTTACTGCCGTAAAAAAAAAAACAAAAAAAAAACAAAAAACAAAAAACAAAAAAAAAAAAAAAATTTCTAAATTTTTTTCTTAAATCGATGTTCACAACAAATAGTGAGGGTACATTTAGGAGTTATAATCCAAAGCAAAAGTTTTATTTAACAGAAGTTAAAGCTGTGCGCATTTTAACTCCATACCTATACACTTACTCAAATAATCTTCAATAAAGATACGAGTATTTACCATCGACAAGTGGGTGTATTTTATTGCTTTTCATGTTGTCCAAAGAAAATTGATATGCTGCGCTATCTCCTTTTTCTGCATTTAAAATTTCAATTGCGTGGAGTTTGTTTTTTGGATATGCCAAATACTTTTTAGTGTCGAACTGTATTTCTGTTGTTGATTGTTTTGTTATTTTCCACCTCTTTGCAATCGAAAATTTTTTATCAAGCAAGAATTCCTGAAAATTTATTGTTTCTGATTGAGACATTACCAGAGGACCCGATACAAAAATCATTTGACGAAATACAAAAAAAGAATAGTAAAATCTACATGTATGATCATTTAAACATTGGGGTTTTAAAATGGGTGATAAAAAGAATGAATTCGTCTTGTTCATGTATTATTTTTGATTCTGATATAATAACAAAACACAATTCTAATTACGAAATTAATCAAATTGATCTTAAATAATATTTGCATATTGCATTTTATTTTTAATTTGGCATGAAAACTTATCATCAAATAATTTTGCTATGAAGTGTGTTAGACGCATCAAATAATTGAGTGTTTAGACAGAATTCTAATTGGGAATTTTATTCTTTTCAACATTGATGTCGTATTTTACCTCCGATTACAAGTCCTTTCAGCATGCCCTAATGACTGTGTGAACATGATTGCAACAATTCGAAGTTATCCCAAACATACACGTGTTATTTGGAAGAAAGGAAATGAACCTACTGACATCACACTCACAAAATATGCTGAAAGTTCAGATATTGGCGACCGTCCCGTCCTATGCATTAACAATGTCAAAGAAGAAGACGGAGATGTTTATACAATTAAAGTACAGAACGCATTGGGGAAGGGAACTTGCAATGTTTGAAAATTAAAAAATGCCAAAGTTCGGGTGAGCTAATTGGACCCTTTTAGGGGTCATAGGCACCCTCTAACGCTTGCTATGGATAGCTCTTGAGGTCCTCTACCTAACCCTGGTGTTTCTAAGGTTTTTGTGATGAAACACAGGTGAGATTTAAACCCCTGAAATGAGCCCAAACCCCTGGGAGCCACTTGGTGGTACCCCTACAGCCCAAATTTGAGACCGTGAAATAATAGCCCTATAGGTCCCCTACACTGCCCTGGTATCCGTTTGATGCACACTTCAAAGATAAAGGAGATAATGGTCCACTCCTTACCCCTATATCATTGTGAAATGCTAAAAAAAAGCCAAAGTTCGGGTGAGCTTACTAGGCCCTTGTATACATCTAAGCATTTTTTTTTCAAAGGTTCACGTCAAAACATGGCTGACACAAAAAAAATCCAAATTAACCTCTGGATTTCTCTTGTATGGTTTTGTTTTTTAACAGAGGTTAAGTATTATATGAAAATAAAATCACAATGTAAGATGTCTGATAGTCCTATTTGTGAAAAAAATAGACTCCTTTCTGAATTTATGATGCATGTTATTTCCGGAAAGAAGTAAACAGACCCGGGGATCAATTTTTAAGCACTTGTATAGACAAATAACAATATTCATTAATTTCTGTAAACAGAACGGCGTTTATAATTCTTATTTAGGCGAGCTTTACTGCCTCCGAAGTTGTCAATGCTCATACAAATTATTTATGCATAAATCTTCTTTTTATTAATTAAAGTGTGTCGATAATAAAGTGAAATATAATTTTCCGTTTGAGTACTATCAGTACTTTGATAATTTTCCTTATTGGCTGCAAGCTTCTACGGGCTTAGTGGCTGCTGTTAATGGCTGATAGCTTCAGCCTGGTAAGGCTACAATGGATCGTGAACCAGGGTTGCCTAGCTCCACTAGGAGTCAGCGAAAATAGACCAACGACCGTATCCAGAAAGATTATCAAACAAGTATTGAAAGAAAATGGATTATACAGAGGTGTATACAGAAAAAAAAAGTTGATCAAAACTGTCAACAGAAAGAAACTTTAAAACTTGTTGTGGTGAAGAGAAAAGAGGTGATGGACTGTAAAAAATATAAGTGGTCAAATCTCAATTATGTGTCTGTGAAAATAACCGTGTCTAAGTATGGAAAAAAAGCCGGAGATGGTTGAATACCTGACCTAGCAACGCGACCAAAGGACCGTTAGTTCAGGTGTTTGGACATTGTGTCGAGTTGAAGAGAATTCAGAGAAGTACATTGATATCTTTGACACAAACATTTGGCCTGTTGTAGCTCGCCATTTTCAAGATAGGAAATGCCTTTTCAAGACGATAATGCATAAGATTTGTATGTATTAATTGGAATAAAAATCAAATTTAAAGAGAAAGAATTATCTCTTATGCAGTATTGAATACCTGAGAGAGCAAAACTTAGCCTTCGCGAAAAAATAGGATCATTAGAAATATTGAAAATCAAAATATGTAATTGAAAAGTTTGAAAACTTCATAAATCAGGTAGAATAGATAACTCAACAAATAAATAAAAACATAAAAAGTACCAGTCTTGATGATACACAGTAAAGTGACATGGCAACACCACTGCAAAATTACCGCCATACATCGCATACCTTGTCATGTGAAATCTGTTTCTTAAAAAAACTCAATACCGTACCATACATATATATCAGAGTATCTTTAGAATTCGACACGATAAAGTAATGTTTTGAAAAAAAAAAAAAAAAAAAAAAAACAGTTCTACAAGCTGATACATTATCAATCGCTTTAGTCGTCGCAGTTGTGTTTGTCGCAATAATTTACTTCGAATTCTTGATATTTTAAAATCCCATGTAATATTGAATAACCCTAAATTAATGAATAATATCGCCTACTTCGACAAAGTACTAGAAGCTTTCGAATAAAAGAGATACTTCAGATGTAAACTATGTTTATCAAATCACTATCATGTCCTTGATATATAAATCGGGGGTTAATAAGAAAAAAACATGTACACCAAAAGACAATTTTCCTCTGCATTGTATGCATTATATCAGGTGAAATATACCCTGATTGGATGCTTTTAAGCATAACATGTACAAAAATTAAGAAAATTATGAAGCATTGTTTTTGTTGTTGTTTTTTTTTTCAATCAAAACGCTTTATAATAGCGAAAAAGAATTATCAATTTTAAACATTTTAGCATGTCATTTGTTAATCATTTACAAAGAGTAATGAGTTGTTTAAAGTAACTGCAAATATATGGAAGATATATGCACGTGTTGTTGATTAAACAGTCTAACAGTTTATCAATGTGACATGAGTTTCAAGTTTTGAATAATTACTATATCACTTTTGATCTCGTCAGCAACTAGTATTTTCCTTTACAAATTACAATTGCCTTTTTATTTTTCATTACTAAGTAGAATCGGAAACATTAAGTATTCTTAATACTGTATAACCATTTTACTAATAATCCGCATAAATTTCACCTTGGGTATTAGGATATCTCTTGTAATCTCGTCCGCTTTACTTCTTTTCTTAAAAATGCCACTCTTTGGCATATATTACACGGCGCTTTCTCCAGTACAGGACTAATACTGGGCCAACTCTGAGCTTATTCTCTTCTTGTTGGCCCATCCTCTTGAAACCTCACAAAGCCAACACGCGTTTTAGTTTTAGACCTTTATCTAGAATTTGCATGAAATAAACTTTTACGTGAGTTTGGAATGCATCAGCACCAAAGTTCTGATTTCAACTGACGATAGTTTACAGTTTAAAATCATATATAGTTAATAATGGAATAAAACAAAGAAGGACTAGCATAATATGAACAGATATAAGGAAATCAATTATCAAACAACTATCGAGTAACTTATGATATTTTAACAGCATGTACATAAAAGAAATAATAAGATGAAAGTTGAAGTGTCAATAAACATAAACAGAAGTCAATTAAAAAATTATCTGTCCATCTCTGACTGTGCCTCAGGTGGGATTAAGGCTATGCGGAATTTAAAACGTTTTTAACACAGTTGTAAAAACAGAGTAAAGGCTTTTGTAGCAATTAACACAAAGTCCAAAAACGTTTAGATAGAATGTTCTATCGTTTAAATGACAGATGTCCTACGGACCGGGTTTAACGATAGATTTCGTCCCATATACTCGCTTCGTAGCAAAAAAAAATTACATCGCGCTGTATCTCGCCTAAATTTTCACATAATTGGTCTCAAAAACCTATAATGTTGCTCTTTTATAATCCCATTTTACCACATTACTGTTTTTGCAACGAAATTACCGCCTCTTTTTACATCACGTTTGAAAATTCGCTGTTTACAGTCGCCATGTTAACGATAAAATCCGAGACATTCCGAGTGCGATTTCCGATAAAAAGGCAGGCAAATCCAATAGTGTATATTAAAAAAATGCCTTGGTACGACCCATTGTATGGATATTTTGTGGACTAAACTACATATGCATGTTCAAAAAGGTTTGTTATTTATAAAAATGTGTTTTTATCCTGCATATTATTTTTAACAGACTTAAAATCGACGCGAAGCAGATCCGCTTCGCGGCTGCTTCATTGCAAGTATATGGGACGAATTCTTACTGTGACCAGAGCGTAGCCAGGTCACTGTAAGTTTATTCTTTCTAGAAAACGTTAATTCATACAATAATTTAAAAGGTCCGAATGAGCTAATTAGATCACAAGAGACATTTGGGTAACTTTAGTGTAAAGCCACGAGATATCCAAGTTACCGAAATGCCATGCCATGTAAGTGACAGATACTAGTCTGTCAAAGGTTAGGGTTTCCATCAGTTTTTAATTATGTTCATACACATACCTATCAGCAAATAGCCCACGATTTATGATCTTTTATGTATAATCTTGATTATCAAAAAATCATAGTTCACATTCATGTAAACGCTGCCATGTTTTTTGTGATCTTCTAGCTCGTTGTATTTCTCCGCATGCGTGTTAAGGCAATGCGTTATTTTGTCAATGTTGTATCGTTACGCTCCAAAAAATAGTTCGAGATATATTAATAAATGGTGTTTTTTTTCCTCAGGTATTGAATTTTGATTGTAGGTTTAACAAAAATTGAAATTAACAGCAAACAGATTTTACATGAACACAACTCAGCATACATGTACTACTTATTGGTAAGCTAGCAAAATTGGTCCTGACAAGAGTAACAATATAACGGTCTTTTTGTTATGATTAGGTAACTAGGCATTTTAATCACTTCCTGAATTAATCTACATGTAGCTTGAGTTAAAAGTTCCAAAGATCAAAACTTAAAGGGGCATGGTCACGATTTTAGTCAAATCTTATTTTTCTGTTTTCATTATTTAAAATGCTTTAGGAATGCATTTCTAATGATCAAATGAAATTTTAGAGTCAGGCGTAGAGTTACAAGCATGATACAGGGCTCATAATTATGTGTCATGTAAACAAGGCTCGTGCCCTGTTTTTGTTTACATGGGTTCAATATACCAGTAAAACATTTATTTTAAACTGACTTATCTTTTTATTCATTTAAATCATAAATAAATAGTTCCTGACGTCTAACACATTCATTTAAAGTCTAAAACTGGAATTTTCACTTCAACATTCATAATGTAATTAAAAGCTTTGTTTACATAGCAAAGAGTTGTAAGCTCTATAACTCGCTTCTCACTCAACGAATTACACTCAAATGTTGGTTGCATATTAAAAATGCATTACTTAAGCCTTGTAAACACTAAGATCGGAAAAATAATTTTTGACCAAAATCGTGACCATGCCCCTTTAAGGGAGGTTTGGGTCATTGCCAGATTGTTAGCAAAGGTTTGTAATCCACAATCCAGACGTGTGTTGCACCTCTCAAGTACATATCAAAATGATCACATGCCCACATGATCTCTAAAACCCTCTTTCTCTGTTTGTCTGAACGCAATTCTAGTCCAATAAGTGATCGGCTTGCGAAAGCAATTATACAATCATTCAGTCCTCTTGTGTCAGAATTTGTAAGTGTAAGGCTTGCGAAGACAACTATTTGATCCTGTATGTAAGTAATCTATTAACCTAAATCAACAGGGCTTGCTTCCACTAAAACTGCAATAGCTGTATTAGAATTGCAATTTGAGACTACGATATCACTTGACAAGGTTTTGAAATTTCCAAAAGGTTAATCGTGTTCAGATGTCAATAGTCTGTTAGCAGCCGATCGCGTTAGCCGATGCAGAAATTAACTTTTCGTAGACCAATCAAGAATGAATTAAAACGATAAAAAGTAATCCTCAGAAATTCCTGAGTTCACTAACGTTAGCTGGTTGTTGTGTTTCTCGAGCGGTTGATGTTTTTGCAGAGTTAGATGAGATGCATTTGTCATGCACCAGCTTTACTTAACACAAGTCCTAATAGTATCTTGCCACAGCTCAACTCGCATTTGAATCTATTTGAGTCCATTGTCTGGTAGATTTTGGAATGTCGTAGCCAGATCAGCATTGTGATCTTCCTGGCTCTTGCCAATATTAGCGTACCATCCAATATGTGTTAGACTCATGAAGTCCTTTAATAACACTTTGCTTTGTCCCTTAAACGATTTCTGATGCTGAAATACACGTACCGACTATCAAACGGCTGTATTCGAAAAATCTGGCATTCGTATTAAATGTTGTGATTCAGCGACTGACTTTTGTAATTTTCTTATTTCTATCGCAAATGAATAAATTATGTTACTATGCTTAATAATGCAGTAATGAAAAAAGAGCTAAATGTAATCTTAAATAATTTATTATTAATAATTTATACAATATACACCGAATACTTATACAAAGTCTTTTCGAGGCGTCAGTTGTATCATGATTCAGATGTGTATATGACTATTTTGTCTTTGGATATAAAGCTGGTGAGCCGAAACCATTAATTGGGAACTAAGAACAGTTCAATAAAACCAAAGTTTTAATCACAAGGATCTCAGGATATACTAATTGAATTTAACCATAAACGTCATGGACGAAATATTTGATATCTAAATGGTAATTGGATTAGAGTGGAAAAAATTCGCTCTTTGTTCCCAGGAACAGCTTTCATTTTACATTTTCTTAATTAATTTTGTATTTAACCGTTAAATCTTTAATTTGTATATTTATGAAAAAACCATTTATGTCAAGTACTCTTATAATTACTTTGAAACTTCTATAACATCCACATTTTCACAATATTTGTGATAGCTTTTATGGTGTTTTTTTTCAAGTTTTAGGTATAATTTTAGTTATTTGTGATAATCTATGATAGAATTGACATTTTTGTACTTTTCATAAGTTCATAATTTTCACTCAATATCTGCAGGTGTACGATCAGTATTGATCAGTTAAAAAAATGATAAATAGATAACTTTGTTGGTCTGTTAAATACTTTTTTAATAAAAGCAAATAAAAATGCATCAATATAACGAACCACATCGACCACCATGGTTGTGTTTGTAAACAATTTATCTGATAAACCGAGTGACCGAGAAGGTTTAATAAACATTAATTACACACTTAGAATTCACATGTGATTTACATGTAGGTAGTTAACGTTAATTGAAAACTATATTTAAATTGCATTTATTGTATTTGATATTGATTGTATTTATATCCCTGTACAATCATACTAGATAAAGCATAGAAACGAGGTCCAAACTAATATAATATCACTTCTGATTAAACAAACTTCATTGTGTAACAATATAAATTTTGCTTTACAGAAAAGCGCATACCTTTTATTAATATTTATTATTTATTTATTCTTCAATGCCATTTTTATTATAAATAACAACTAAAAAGTAAACAATATCAAAAATATATGCGTGTTGATGTCATTAGTCAAAGAATAATATTATTTTTTGATTATTATTTCTGTATTGTACACATTAACAACCAACAATACTTTTATGCAGTGGCACGACTGACCTAAATTGTAACCTTATTTTAATAATATAGTACGTGTTGATAAGCCGGGTTTATCAGGCATCAGTAATACATACATGTATCTTCATGTTTTACGCAAGCAAAATATGTATATTTTACCTCCTTTTAAAGACAACCGTACATTCACTGTTCCTTTTTATAAGAAAAAAATATTAATGCAAACATCAATGACATTTTCTAAATATTTCCTTTATTGAAAAGAAATAAAGATAAATGTTGACAAATCATTTCATTCATTACGTTCTACAGGTATACTAACCTAACTAAACTTAAATAACACCTATTACTATGTTATTACAAAACATATTACATTGTACTACATTGTACATGTACATTACTACAAGTATATATTACTACATCACTACAATCTTTAAAATGACACAATAACAAAATAACGTATCTAAGTGGCTATGCAATCACTATTACTTGTAAATTAAAGAACTTGTATGCGTTATTTTAAAGAGTACGAAATTTGTTATCATTTTTACACTTACTAAACACAAATATTACGAAAATAACAAAAATCACACAATGTGGAAAATAACATTATTTGTTGCACATGTCTGACTACAGGCACATTAAAGCTACAATATTGATTTTAAAACAAAAGAAGTCAGCTGTAAAATGCAATACGATTAACTAATTGGTGTATGGATGGTGTGTTTAAATACTCATATATTATTCATATCTCTTTCGTGTTTTTCAAAGTTTCTGCATGTATTCGTCTTAAGAACGCTGGTATATTATATTACCTGAGTTTGAAGCTAAAAAAAAACACATTGACAAAATGTCAATCGGGGTTCGATTAAAGTGAGTCTATTCTAGTTTTTATATTCTTCTAACCATAAGCTGAGTTGATTTCAGCGAATAGTAATAACCCAACCACGGTTGATAAACTATTCCCACAGCGTAGATTGAATTGTTCCCAGTCAGGTACACACCATTAGGGTTAGCACAATGGCACGCCTTGTGCCACCAGCCTGATTGGTATACTTCTGCACAATTATCCGACCATCCATCGTTGTCTTGGTCTTTTGTAGAAAACATCGTGTTGTTGATTCCTCCGTGTTCCCCGAAACAATCACCTACAAGGAAAATAGATATATGGAGCTTCAGGAGAGTTATAATTTCTAAATACTGTAGACTGGCAAATGACCACGATTACTTTAATTTCACTGTGTTCGCGATTTATTATTTTCCCTCGAAAATAAACCCATCAAGAATACTATGATAAGTTTTCAAATACGTGTCAATGCTTTTAATTGGATCATTGTGCCATTTCTTGCAGCGTGAAACCATCGCGACTGGGTAATATTTAGAAGTCGTGGTATTTTAACATCGTGAAATTAAAACGACTCACGGTAAATAAGAGAGACAAAGTGTCTTGTGTTCAGCTTGAGCAACTATGTCCAGTATTGATTTAAGTTGTTTACAACAATACTACATGTTTATATACTTGTATATGAAAGAAACATTCTTCAAAGATAGTACTTAATTTTATGAAAATATTGTACTTTGTATTGCGTAAATTATATACATACCTCTTTAAAAACAGTTTGATTAGAATTAACTCAAGATTTCGCACCTCTGCGCAGAAACCGCGGATATGCTATAAATATGACTGTCGTAATCATGTACATCAGAATAAGAGAAAATAATAAAATTTTCATTATACTAAACATTATTAGTGATGCCAAAATATTATTTAGTGGAGAAAAATTAAGAAGAAAAAAATTAGTCCGAATGTCCTCTGTTTGCGACAAGTCCGTTATATTTCCACGGTTTATAAATCATACAACGCCGAAAGGAAGTTTATGGTCTTATATTCGGGTAGTTATTGAATTTATAGATTAACTTAACAATATCTTTATATACAGAAGTTAATGTAACGTCAGGCAATGAATAATTATGTCCTTTTTTCAATGATATTTCTGAAGAAAAATGAACCATGCAGTAAACTTTGACACAACCCCTAAATTTTTTTTAGGTCGATTACCTACATTTTTTTCTATTCATCGGTAAGGTAATTGACTTCTTAATATTACAATTTAATTAGAGTAAAATATCTATTGCAGAATTTTCAAAATATAAGTATTTATACCACGCCCTAGAAAATTCCCATTACTTTCTAATATATCTGCCGATTTTCGTACCCAAATTTTGTAACGTCCCTAGTAAAAAAAGGAAGTGATGATCATGTAATTTTTTATTATTGATTTTCACTCACCATTAACTGTTTAACATTATGTAAAAATTTGAATAAAAAATCTATTGTAGAAATGAATTGGGTCCGCCGTCCTTAGCGTCTAATAGCGAACATGTGTACAAACTTTAAATTCATGACTTTCAACGATACTTAAAAACTCCCATGGTCATCTTTAAAAACTGATATCTTTCATATATGTATGTGTTTTTGAAAATGTTAGGCCCATTGTGATTCTCCACAACCTTCGAAATTCAAATTTTAGGAATAAATGGAACATCATTATGATTGCCTTGCATCTATTATATTTCAATTAACAAAATCATCAACATAGAAGCAAAACAGCTTATTCGAACAAACAAAACTGAACTCATTAAGCTCCAAGAAAATCTTACCAACATTACCCGAGTACCCGTCTAGTGTAACTCTATATTTCGATGTCGCGTCTCCTACGTTAAAACTGCTGTACTTGACGTAACGTGTCTGGTTGTCAAAGTCCTCCATGTCCATCCTCATCTCATACGTCCCCTGACTCAGCAGATAATGGAGGATGTCGTTACCTGTTAATGAATATTACTTAGTGGTACATTCCTAAAATCATATCATTTAACCACGTTGAAATCTTTGATAAGATATTCCAACTTTTTTAGAAATTACGATAACTCAAACATTTTTTCTTATAAATTTTTCATAGTGTTAAAAGTTGTCAAATAGGTCTTTGGAAAGAGTAGAAAATGTAAATTTTATACAAAGAAAAAGAAAGAAAAAATATTTAGAGAAACAATAAAAAATTAAAGATTTTCTACCCAGCCAGAATTCATTTATCAGATCTCCAAATCCCATCTTGTAATCTTTCCAATTACGAATAAAATCTTCTGATCCATCTTGCCGTCGTTGAAACACCTTATATTTTAACAACAACAATATATTACCGAGCATTTCAACATAAAAACGTTAACACTATGCTCAAAATCCTTCTTAATTGCTTTTTAAAATAATTGTTACAAAGATTAGTTTAAAAAATAATAAATGGTAGAAATTTAAATTTATGATGCATTTATATTTCAAAAAGTTTTTTTTAACTTATCTCAAAAATTCATCACAATTCAACGAAAAATGAAAAAAGAAAAACGCTTAATCATTGCCATTTAAAAAAATGTTTTAATACCAACAGAAGGTTGCCAAGAAATCTTCTGAAAACAAATTACAGTTTAGTATGAAAAATTGGAATGATCATACAAACAGATTAAAAAAAACATTGTAAAGAATTATTTACCGCCCATCCACCGCCATCCATAACCATTTCACAAAATACGTCCACGTAACCTTTCGCTGGAAGTTTCACCTTATATATGCCACTTAGTAAAGTTGGTTCCTGATTATGGTATGCTGCGCAATCACGGTGAGGAATGGTATCTGGAGAAACATATTAAGAACATATTAAAGGCTAAATTATTTGAAAAAATAAGAAAAGAAGGTTTTGATTTACGCCCTATTTTTTAAAATAAAATGTGTCTGATAAATTGCGTGTAGCATTTTTTTTATATTAGTTTTGTGATTTTCCGTTAACGAAAAACTAAATAATACTGATTGATGTATATATACCTTTCACACAGTTAGTCTGGTTGCTTGAAAGAGTAACACATTTTTCATCTGATGAGCAAGATGCACATTTATTGGTCCATTCCTAAAAAGTACAAATTAATATCAAACGGATCTATTGCTTTTGTATACCTGTACAATTAAACCCTTTTTATCATTTTTTCAGCAACATTTCAATTAAAGCAAATTGATAACAACGGATCTATTGTTATGATTACCCGTGCAATTAAACTTTTTTTTATCATTTTGTTTGGAACATTTTTAAGAGGTGAAGTTAACATAAATTAACATAACTTAAGAATTGCCTTATTAAGCGTGTTCATATTTTAAACTTAATGATGGATAAGGTTAATATACACTCAACAAAACTTCTAAGTGTTCACCCTAATAAATAGAATAATTTTGAAATTACGAAATAATATGCTGTGAAATTTCCGTAACTGATAATTATGTCTTTTCATCAATAGCACAGATAAAATAAAACACCGATTGAAATCATTCACCCGTGACGAAACGTCAAAACATAAATGCTTAATATGATTGTCATTATTTTGTGATTGAATTAGTCTTTGGTGATAATTTGAAAGAAATTTAAACCACTTAACATGGCCAAAATGATCACTGCAAACACAGCCAGAGCCGTTGGAATATTGGTGTCTGCATTGTCCCCACAACAGATCGTATTTACTTTAGATTTGGTGTTTGTTTTGACCTCGATATTGTTTTAAATATTAAGCGATCCGAAGATATCACTTTTATAGGCAACTTAAACCAATCTAAAAGCTCTGAGCAAAATCTAACCAAACCGGAAATGTTAGTGCTCTTTTGCAAAGGTCAACATCTCGGGTCGCAACCGAGGTCAAGGTCAATGTATCGTTCTTAACAATTTGAAAGTTTAGTGGAAATCAGTCACCCAGAGAGCAAGACAAATAAATGTGCTTATTTCATATATGAAATACATTATACTGGGTGAACACTTAGAAGTTTTGTTGAATGTATTTGTATTCAGACTTTAAAAACGATTTTCATAGCATTAAAAATAAGAATTACATGTATTATCAAATAAAAAAAGCTAAAACTTACTTGGTTAAGTTCAAATCTAATATAATCAGAGTTCGCCTCCACTTTCTTTGTGTCGGAAACCAGTTCACACAGCAAGTTCTGTTTCCTGTAGTTTACTCCACGACACAGCCTCGGTCTATCCCTACATTCCCGGACACACTGCTGCTGACCCACCGTCCCCACCACCCGGACAATTGGACCCAGGAATCTCTCCCCGGGAAAACCCGGGTAACTTTGGTCTTTAGCCTCACATATAAAACTCAATCTGAGTACAAAAATCAGTCGGAAGATAATAGTCATAGGTGTAATTTGCATGATCACATTATTTTAAGTATGAACCAAAGCCTAATGAAAGAAATTTCAGAGAAGTCTTATCTTTAAATCCTTTTCACGGAAATTCATTATTTATTAATATCTTGAAAAACATATACAGTATTATCTCACATCAATAAAATCTATGGAAATAAATTTCTTCAATAATTTCAGACCATAAACTTGTTCACAAATGTGAAATCGATAAAAAAAAATCACGCGTCTACATGTAGCTATAAATCAACTGAGAGTTCTTTGAAAGAAATTCAATTTCTACCACATAATTTACAAACCCACACATATAATTATTTTTTTTTGTCATATTTGGAAAACAACAGACATAATTGATATCTGCAAAAGTCCAAAACGTTTTCCTTACGCTAGGAAATCAAGTTCATACGTAATTTTGAAATCTGAGTTGTGAGATGAATTGAAAACTGCATATTTATAATTGAACGTGCAAGGAAAAACAAAACCTGGTTATTCCGCCCGTCATTGTTGAACTTCATTGTTTTGACATATGAACAAATTGTATCTCACTGTCCTGAAAATTAAAGATTAATGACCTATTTAAAGAATTTTGCTGTTAAACAACAAAATCCTCTCCATTGTACAAAATACATGTGTATATATTCTCTAGAAACCTCAATTCATTTCATCAATACCTCTCTAAAAAGTATAACGCGATTTAACCAAAGTATAAAGGGAATCCTCCGCAGTTTGTCGTTCATCATCATATTTTGCGACACAAGGCAGGAAACAGCTCAAACGAAGCTTGTTGCATAGACAAGTAAGTATTTTGTTGCTGCTGCAAATCAAATAAAAAGGTTGTTAAATTATAGAAATAAAAAACTGACATTTTGGCAATAATATTCTAAAATACCAAACAATTAAACGCTTAGTTTGTGCCAGACCTTGATTGAAAAACGTAGAAAAATGTGACCGAAACTTTAAAAATCAATTCGAAATAGTATATGCACAGGGAATTTTAATCAGCAAAAAGTTTTTTTTTTTAATTTATTTACAGACAAACACATTATTTGGGCGCAAATAGTAAAGGATTATTAGTGGAATAGAAAATGTGTGCAAAAGCCAAATTGTTTATTATCTCTGGTTGAATGGGAAATGGTATTTATCAAATTTCTGACGCGGTATGACAGACAAGTTGAAAACAAAATTTTGTAGACCAAATTGTTAATCTTTGTTCATTTTTAATAGTTTACAATAATACATCAATAAGATGATGACAATCTTAAAAAAACGGGCTTAATTAAAGGTCAATCCACTTTTCGGAGCACATTGCTTGACCGTAGCCTCTCAATTTAAAATGAGGTAACTGTAAAGTATTTACCTTTTCTATTCTTAACTTAAATGGGCTATACATGTACGGAAAGGAAAACCAAACATGTTTAACGCAATAATTTCACAGATGTTATATCTTAGACCGTTTATATATCAACTTGGTTCAATGTCATTGCACACTCTTTTACAACAAATAATGTTTCTGTGCAGTATGAATCCATATAGCAGTAACGGGAAAAAACGTATGCTACAGGCGAGGATTTTACGTATATAACTACCATGACATTGACTATTTACTAAGAAGCTTTGTTTAAGATTATTGGATCTCCATAAAGAGCAGGCAAGCTGTTGGTTAAGTATGCATTCTCTTATATTGGGCCAATGGAAGATACCAACGATCTCCTCAAAGACTATGCATTGAGGTTTACTATACTATTAACTATGATTTAGAAACATATGGAGGTCGCTGCTTATTCTTAACTTACAGGGACAATGAAGACAACGGGTTAAGAAAACTCAAATTGTTACTTTGTCTTAGACACTTTCAAAATTCTGTCAAATGTACTTTGGGTGAACAATTTTTTAAGCTACATTCAATCAAAGAAGAAATTATTTTTTCACAGACAAGCGGTATCAGAAAGCCGTACAGACAAATGAGTTTTGTTTTCATAATGTAGCTTTCACATGGTCTTATTAATATTCTACAATCCTTGATGATAATCTTGCAATGTACACGCCTTAAGAAATTGTATACCAACTTGTCACAAATCGTGATAATGATAAGTGGTAGGAGTTTGTTTTGTCCCCCGGGATGTTAATACATAATTCAGTAGTTTCTTTTTCAAAATCCCTGCCAACATTTTTTAAAAACTCTTTTTTTAATTTCTTCCTCTGCTGAGGTTTTTGGTGTTGGTGTTCAGCTTTAAATAAATAGTTTCATATATAAATAAAAAAAAGTATCCCCAAATGCTTTATCAATTGTTTCATTTAATTTCATTTATTGCGGGTATAAGATAAAAACCTTAACTAGACTAGCATATTGTTTAATTTCTTGATCTTTTAAAAATATAAAGAGAAAATGAGAATTTAAAGGTAGAAAAGATTATAAAATATAAACTTGATACAAATTGCTTAAAGGTGGCTTACTACGCCTTGAAATAGTTTCTCAAGTCAGCAGAAAATCACTTAGTTTTGTTAATTAAACACTAAACATGAAAAACAAATAGCTCCAGGTGGATTCTAACTCATGATCTGCGGCTCATAAGTCCGATAAGTCTGAACTATGACGATACACAACCAAATCGGTGGATACAAACAGTTTTACAAAAACATTTAAATCGCCATATTGTGACGTAGTGTCTTAAAAAGTAAAAGTTTCGGTGTAATAAGATACATGTACCTTAATGTCAAAACAAATCAGATCTTGTGATTCTCTGAACTGAAATCACAAATTGACGCATTGGAAGTACCTGTTATGATATAACTGGAAGTAAATAATTTTTCTGCTACTATTTATTCTATGTTCACCCTAAATTTCAATGAAAACAATATAATACAGAATCTATACTACTATATTAAAATAATAGACTCTAATTTTTGGGCTTAAATACCGATAAATCTGAAGAGTACTGTCTTTTGTTTTGTATAATTATTTTAAACATCATTAGTACTTGAAGATTACCAATTTGTTTTTTTTTTCTCAATCAAACTTCGCTAAATAATAATCAACGAAATTTACTAAAAAAAATTCCGGAAATCATGTGGATTATTTGGATTTTACAATCTTGCGCATGCGCATTACATTCACGCTAAATCACGGGAGGCTTTGTATATTTGGTTTGTAAATTTGAAGCGAGTAAAAAACGTTGGTGAAAAAGTGTTGTCAATGAATTCTTCGATTATATATTTAAATTTTTAGATGAAAGGTATTTACAGCCTCAAAATGTTTTGTTATGAGTAATTTGAGTGTTATTTCAATGCAACTTCAATAATTTTCTCCAAAATCTTTTCGGAGCGATTCGATCTGCAATTTTCTGCTACATTACGGGTATATTGGAGGCATTTTAACCGTGGTGAAACCCTGTCCCGAGACACAGTTTGATTGTTCAAACAAAGCAGAGTGAAGTGAAATTTATAGCATTATTGTAGACTTAAAACTTGGTTATGTAAATGTCAACAATACGATGTGTCGATGTATCTATTTCGTAAATGTCCGATATCATAATTATGCAATGTCAACCCGTGCACGCACGGGTCAAAGTCTAGTACACGTATGTATTATAAATGTTGATTGGTAAAAATAGTGAACCCTTAGCATTTTATTATATTACATTTTTTTATTATATTACATTTTTATATTATATATATTAAATTAGTTGTTCCTTAATACACTGGGCAAAAATACAATCTTTCAAAACATTGGACATAAAAAAAAATGATGAAACAAAATTAATGAACTCTTCTCATTGTTTTCATCTTTGCCAAAATATATTCTGTATTTGCTATTATGTCAAACATCGCATTAGATACGCTACACATACAAAGAAGGAAAATGTTCTCGGTGGGATACAGGACCTTAATAATTAAAAGGAGGCACATATTCCCACCGTATGATTTATGGAAAGTGTTCGGGGTAATAATTAGAGGTTTAACCATAAATCGAGTGGGTTTCAGTCAATAATACAGGCCCTGCCACGCTCCATGCGTTATTCCTACTCCGTATTGTGTGTTGTGTCCGGATAGGTATTTGCTGTTAGGGTTTGCACAATGACAATTACTCTACCACCACCTAGCCTGGTATTTGTTTTCAGCCCTGAACATTATCGATGTCATTGTCTTTGTCCTTTGTGGAAAACACCCTATTGTTGGCTCCTCTATCTGCTGATATTGATCACCCGAGAATTTCAATTTGATTAAAGTACTACAGGCATGTTCACGAAACTTTCCTAAGATATGACCTAAGTGGGTTTCTAAGATATGACGTAAGAAAAAAGTTAGGAACATCCTAAGATCAACTTAAGACAAGTCTTAAGATATAGCTCGATGGTAACTTAGGATCATCTTAAGTTAGGATATACATGTTTTTACCTACTAAAACATTCTTATTTTTTACTTTTATTTATACCGATCAAATTTGAGAGACTGTACAGGGATAAATCATTAAACATTCTACAAGAGAAAATTGTGCGTTTCGGTATTTACTACGATATGCCTAAAACCAGTAATTCATTTTCAAAAGTATAAGTATTAACTTTAATATATCAGTGACCAATAACAATTTTTAAAAAAAAATCCAAATAACTGCTTTTTTGTGTAAAGAAAATGTACCATGACAGAATTGTTTTCAAGCAAATATTTTTTTTAGCAATACCCGTGGATTCCTTTGTTGTGCATGAGAAATAAGTTATTATATTTCAATACAATTTTTTCAACATTACAAATTTTTTAAAGATTATTTTTTTTTCAGAATGAAGTGATAGAAATTGAGAATGATCACGCATGGCTTACAGAAAACAATGTCAATTTACCTTTAAGCCAAGGGCATTTGAATAACTTTTTGCCCAAAACTAGTATTCGGAACAATAAATGTCACTTACTAAGTGTAGATATTAAGAATAAGGAGGGGGTGGGTGTTCCTCTCCCCAAGATTATGTTAAAATGAACGTACATGATAGATAAAATGACTATGCCCCCTCAAGGATAAAAAAAGATGAAGTTTGTTATAAATGCTGGAACTGAAATAAAGGTTGCTTTAATTTACCGGTCTTAAAAAACCTTCAGTCCCAATATCCCGTTAAAAGGGATTTTACAAACTGGATGGTCTTAGGACAATATAAGTGGTGTCCTAAAGTTAGAACAAAAATGCTGCGGTTTCTAAATTAATGAAATCTTCGAAAAACAGACTTAGGACTAAGACGTATCCTAAGACATACTAACGACGCATTATAGTCCTAAGATAGCTTCGTGAACATTTCCGCAGATCTCTACATTAACGCAAAGCGTTGAGACATCTGTCAGCGACGACCCACTGAGGTTCATGTTCAGATCATAAGAATAACCTTTAATTTAACTAAATAGATTTCAAGTTACGCTTTTCTATAAGTGATTATGTGAAGCCATTTTTAAACAATGTTATCGCTGATTTTGTACCTATTGATATGATTGGTGGATAACCCTACATGTATCATTCATGCAAAATATAAAACATGACCCTCAATAAGAGATCGTCGTCGGAATCCTTCTGCGCTTTTCGCTAATGTTGAGATTTTGCACTTTAATCAGATTGCGAAAACTGTACAAGTTTTTTAGCATTAGTTATTTCCTGCATTTATTTAAATGTTTTGAAAAATGCGACATTTTTCAACGATTCTATGTGGGGTTTTTTCCTTCCCGGTTTTAAGTTAATATTTTTTTCATTTTACTTTTTTGTATGTTTTGTTTTTGTTGATTTTTTGTTTAATTTTTTCTTACTTTTGGGGGTCTTATCTACAAAGCAAAAACAAAGTACTGAAGTACTGAAAGCCGGACACTTTTGATATTGTACAGTAAAGACTAACAAAATCTCTCTCTCTTTCTCTCTCTCTCTCTCTCTCTCTCTCTCTCTCTCTCTCTCTCTCTCTCTCTCTCTCTCTCTCTCTCTCATATGCTTTTAATGTCGGCAAAGCGCCGGATAGTGACTAAATTTTGAAAGCGGCTATTAGCGAAGAAATTTATAGTAACGTTGGCGATTTGCCTGCCTACAGCCAGGACTCTGCTTTCAGCAGAGCCCGGTTAAAAATGTTAATTTATTAGAGTTTTGATTGGCATATCATTGTCTTGGTTCATATTTGATATGTACTTGTACTTTACTGTGCCCACAATACCACAACGTTAACAAAGTAAAATATCATATTGACCTTTTGTCTTTGTCACATGTTCCTACGATAAATAAAATATATTGTACTTAATCTCATGTTAAAAATTAAACATATGATGTAAACTGCAAATTTTTACTGTTGTTCTTAAATCTTTATCATGTAAAAAAAAAATCAATAAGTTCAACACAAAAAAAATTATTAGATTGCAACTACTCGCATGGTTCATATTTTTAAATTTTAATTTCTAAATCATTGAAAACACGCATAATTGTTTTGATTGCTTTAATGAGCTTCCACATCATACAACTGAAACATTACCCAATAGGTAAATCAAGACTTTTGTTGTTCACTAGACCTCATCACAACCATTACCTTCCATCGGTGGAGCTGTTAGTGTACAATGCGTGTCTTAAATCATTGCATCTGGAATTAAGGTAAAATGCCAAATCGAAAGTTGTCAAATTGATAAACAAACCATTTACTGTATTAATTGTTGTTGTTTTTTGTGTGGCAATTTGTTTATATTAGACATTAGAACTGTCTAACTTTGTACATGTATAATGGACGCTCTCAAGCATTGTTATTTTAAATAAATGTATTTTTATTTCGGGTGCATGTATTCCTATCTAATTTTTAATTGGACATGTAAATATTTTGCAGCTAAAAAATCGGATTTATAATTCATTCTTCATTGACATCATGATAAATTCTAACTTGTTTCTTTTAAATTATCATTTGTCATCATGTAATATTTGTACACGTTTGGGGTTAGCGGTTGTTTTATTAGAATCGTTATAATTTATCTTGAGGAAAGCTTTTAGTTTTTCTTTAGATAATTTGATCTTTTTATCAGTTTATTATGTCTTTGTCACAACGTTCAAACAAAATGTAGACAAGAAGGAAAAAAAAGAATCTCAATAGACAGACACTGTTCTGGATATTAGAAGGCCGATTCAGAATCACTCAACCCTAACACTAACGACTTGTAAACACGGCTTAACGAGAGCGCGCAATGCGACGATCTATGATATTTGAGTACCCTGAGTCATAATGCTGATTGTAGGGCATTTTCTTTACATGGAATACTTCCAGTCGGTGTTTTATGTAATTTGTGAACAAAAACACTTAGTTTTTCTTTTTAGATTAAGCAACAGTAAATTGAAAATAACTACCGTGAATTATTAAATCATCAGGAAGAAGATATCATCATATCCAGATTGCTATATAACATGAAATCAATATTATTCGTAGTGTACAACTACTATGATCCAAAATAACAACTATCGTTAATATGTTATTAGGTTCCAGTTCACTATTACAGTTTTTTAAAATTTATTTCAGTGATGAGTTTTCCAAATAAAAAAAAATAAGTGTTATTCCATGTTAATGATAACATCAGCTGTTTTTATGTAAACATGGTCAATGTTTCTGTTACCATTAGTTGTGTATTGGTAAAACATTTCGAATTCTTAATTTCAATTTAAATTTTACGTTTAAAAACTTTAGAATATATCCCATTGTTTGTCCTAACCTTTGGTATATTCCAGACATAAAACATGGCAAAGGCCGTGTTTACACATTACTAAACACGTTTGAGCACGTAGTCTCTGCATTTTACTTTGAAGGTATATATGCCGTTTTTAACGGCATTTTTGCAATGTTGAAAACCAGACCCAAATTTTGTCAGCATGACTAGATAAATGATAATGAAGTTTATAGAAAATTTTGCAATTTTTTGATAAATATTAACGAGGTACTAGCCATAATTTGAAAATGAATAACGACGATTTTCCTATGCATATTTATAAACGATTAACGTTTAAGGTGGATTTGCGCATGTGCGCGAGAATAGTAGCTTACAAAAGCAGAATGCAGAACGAGGTAATTCGACAGGTTTGTTTACATTTGTTTGAATTTATATAAACAGGTTTGTGTGCTGTTAAAAGTAAAATATCAGATATTATCATTTGCATTTTATGAGGACGGTTGCGTATCGATGTCGAAGACAATCGATGAGAGCTCTTTTGCAATTGACCATTATTTTCATACATTGACAACATGAATTATCATAATATAACGTCAAATTATCCCGTCTGGGGCCCCTCGACTCAGAACATATACAATTTATATATTTTAAGTATTCGAGTGATAGCTATACAAGTTTTATCATATTCAGACTATAAATATTGTACCAAACACATTTCCTTTATGAGTAAATATCTTATTAAACAAAGAAAACACACCGCTGTTGTGACCCACCTGTCTATAGCAAGAATCCGACAAACAAGCCAATAGTTAAACACGAAGTTTCTGACACGTGTCCACCGCTCAAAGTGGTCTTCAAAATAGATTCTCATTTTACAACGTTTTCTGTCAAACTGTTTCTTTCTTTCTTTTCTCTTCGAACGCGTTATTCTACTGCCAACGGACCGACCACGTTTCCGCGTCGACTTCTTGTGTACGTTCTAAAATTAGCTTGTCACATCACGTGCTAATGAATATTTCAAAGTTTGGCGTTTATTGACCCGCCCGGTCAAAAATAAATAAATTCCAATTTATATTAAATACTTTTAAATGCGTTTGATTTAAACTCTATAATTTGCAGAAAGTTAATAACTTTTGTAGCTTTGTGGAAAAATAAAAAGATTTCTTTCTTTTAAAATTTTCATTTAAAACGGCATATATACCTTTAAACTTAACGATTAAAATACAACTCTTGGTTGCCCATAATTGATATTCTACTAAATAAATTCATTTAAAATGAAACAAATTATATATTTTATTTTATTTATCCGGGCTCATTGAGTAAGCAATGGGCAGGTTAAAGTTACAAACCACGGTTTACTGGATGTTGACTTAGCAACAGATAAAATATTTTTCTGCCCAAAAATATAGTTTAAACTTAAAAAAAGAAAGTATAATGCATAGCATGCCATTTTGCCATTGTAAGTCTACCTGTACATGAACATCTAATATTTAAAAACATTTTGAGGTAAATTTGCTATTTGTTACATTCTGAATACCTCACGTTTGCGAGACAAAGTTGATGAGCGGCAAAGCACTTAGTTTAACATTAATAGTTAAGGTCATTCTATAATTAAAGTTCCCTCTATCAAGGTGAGAATGATCGAATAGAAATTGTTATAGGAATTTGTTAACAGCGTGTACAACAGTTAATTTAAGTTGAGATGTTTTTAGATATTTGATCCTTCTACAATTGTTTATGTTTACAATATGAATTAACACGCTTATAAACTCAGTTAATTCATCAATAATGATTGTATGTGTCAATTTAGACTAGATATATTGCAATTTTATGAAAACGCCTCCTATACTCATTAAATGAGCCCAGATATCTGTAATTTGAGTACTTTGACTTAAGCTGACTTTGTTTTATTTATACACGACAAAATTCTTCAGTATGTTACATGTACGAGAAATCATTATTTTATTTGTGCAAATGGAAGAGATAGAGAGAAAGAGAGAGAGATTTCACAGAGAAAGAGAGAGACAGAGAGAGAGGGAGAGAGATAGAGACAGAGATATTTAGCAGACACTGATCAGTTGCTCGAAATTATTTGATTAATATCAATAGTACACTTTGTTTTTAGTTTGACTATATGTTTTAACGAAACCACAGTCGTGTAAATTTACTTCTTGGCCTTCAGTTTTCTTGAAACGAGCTAACCATTATCGCAAAAAGGAGCCACATCAGATACAGGGGGCTGTATTAAAATACATTTCCTTTGCACCAGTTTTTTAAGATCCTATCTCTTTACAACAAAGTAAATATTTAAGGTAAGGTTTGCGATTACAGGGATATAACTCACAGATTTCCATTGTGACGTAGCACCAACTAGCCTTTATTCCAGCTATGACGTCAAAATTTATATGACGTCATAATTGGTATAAGGTTTTTGATATTTCCCGGGGTTTTTTAGTTTCATTGAAAGAGTAACAGAACACAAGCATTTTATCAGTTTCCACAAAAATGAAGTCCGCATCATATAGTTTTGAATAGTGTTTTGGAAACATCAGATTACACATATACTAAGATACATTTTACCTGGAATCGGTGGACTTGGAAAGGTTTCAAATAAGATGTTTTCGTGTATAAAATAGTAGTCCAAAATTAAGACTTTTGTTGCATTTAATTCATTTTTTAAATAATTCATCACAAATTTTAAAAAATAAATCATGATATAAATAGTGACATTATTTTCAGACATTTTAAGCATAAATAACCCCCATAATAGTCACATATGAAATGCATATATTTTCACGAAATTACTTACATTTCATCAACATGAAAATTTGAAATCATGAACTTTGACCTTTTGTAG
>WFKH01003881.1:50564088-50576014 GCA_016163765.1 Magallana hongkongensis
ATCGGAAGTCAACTTCCTGTTAAATGTCGACTTTGCTTATTTTTAGCATAAATTTTCAAACAAATTTTCGTCAAAGATTTCTCAGCAACTATTTATTGCAGATGCTTGAAATTTTAACACACTATTTGTTTAGGCATACCATACTTTGGGTTTTATTTTTGTACCAATCGGATGCCAACTTCTTGTTAAATGTCGACTTTGCTTATTTTGCATATTCACATCAGAGCGGGGGTATTACTAGTGAGCATTGGCTAACAGATATCTTGTTTTGCCAAACATTTTGCACACTTAAAACAATATTTACATCATCATCTACTAATTCCATGCTCACATTTACAAACACTCATTTTACAATGGCAAAAATTTGGTTTCATCAACTGCATTGTATAAGTCCATTTGTTGACAAAAGCCTTACTGCCAGCGCTGATTTCTCAGTGAATACAGATTTAACGTGAATTTCATGGTCCTAAGCATTCGAATCGGAGGTGTTCGTACATTGTCAGGCATTCAAAAGATCTCATGTGGTCATTTAAAGCTTAAGTGTAAATGGTTACGAGATGCGTACTTTTGAAATTAATCCATGTACATGTGCTGGTTCTGATGCCATTTAAGTGCCAATGCACCTTTGTCAACCATGTCAGACAACAAGACACATGTATTAAAATGAATTTAGCTTTAAATTCTAGTCAACAAATAGCAATATAACGGCGACAAACACAAAATTTACGAAAATCAAATACTGGAATATAATGACTTGTGAAGACTTTGTGATAGGTATTTCAACGTACTTTTTAACATGGAAAATCGGCAATGTTTGTTAAAGCGAGCAGGAAAAATCTTTATTAGTACCTAATCTTTGCATTTTTTACAAAAAATTGAAAATTTTTATGAATTGTCGTTCCCGCAGTCATTTGAAATCAAGTCGAAAATTAGTCTAAACCACGTGTTTATTGTAAAAACGTAAACATGTAGTAAATCACATGTGTTGCTTTTCATTCTCTGATCGGACAGTTGTCCGTGGTACGCATCGCTCTGCGAAACGACAGCAATATCCATATAAGGTAGTTTCCCCGACCTGTTATAGAGTGATTCCAAAAGATGAGTATGATATGTTAGTTAAGAACAGTCACATGTCGACTAAGCCACCCATAACAAGTACCCCTAGGGCTCCCTTTGCTCATTTAGGTATTAGTGCTAAGCCTAAATTTTTCCCTAGAGTAGCTTTACCAACCCCTGGGTTACTTAATACATCTGCTCTATACCAGAACCCGAATCCAACCCCTGTGAATCTCTATACATACCAAAACCCCAACCCAACCCCTGTGAAACTCCCTACATTCAGTGGAGAACAAATACAAAAGGGTGAAGTGAGTTTTGATGTGCGGTCATATGAAGTTAGATGTTTAAAAACTCAGTATCCTGAAAGCGTTATTTTACAGTCTGTTAGAAGCTCTTTGAAGGGTACTGCAAGGGAGATGCTGATTCCTCTCAGAGAAACAGCAACAGTTGACATAATTCTTCAGAAACTGGGTGATTTTTACGGAAATGTCTCCACTGCGGAAAACATTATGCAGAGTTTCTACAGTGATTACCAAAGAGAAGGTGAGAGTATTGTTACTTTTGGGTTAAGATTAGAACTACCAATTTCTAGAGCAATTAGATTTGGACACATTGACGAGGTTTCAAAGGATGCAATGTTACGATCAAAGTTTTGGTCAGGATTAAGAAACACTGAGTTAAGAAATCCAACTCAAAACAAATATGAAACTGTGAAAGATGTTCATTCTCTTTTAAGAGAAATTAGACAGATTGAACATGAACTTAAAAATGGAAACCACAAAGCCTGTTCAGAGCAATACTGTGTGTACTGAGATTCAGGATCATATGTCAAACTTTGATTTGAAACAGCAACTTGCTGAATTATTTGGCAAGATGGAAAAAAATTGATGCTCGAATGAGTAGGTTGGAACAAGATCATAAGAATTTATCTAGTGCTAATAGAGATTCTTTTCAGACACAAACTCTTATAGTGGAAATAGGGGCAGTTCTTATGGCTACAGGAAAAATGTCCAGAGTTTTCGAGTAGAGGAAGTTTCCGACAACAGTCTGGTAATATCAGAGGTTATGGTAACAACCAAAGAGGTAGACCTTGAAACTAGTTTCATCTTCTGTTGCGGTGCCAACAGAAGATAAATTTAAGAACAGCCCTTACTTTACAAAACAAAAAAATGGAAATTTGTTGGAAAGACTAGTTGGTGGTTCTAATGAATCAGAAGTCAATGTTTCTTGAAAAAAGACAAAAGCACATTGATTCTGGCTCAGTTGTTACTTTTATATCAGAAAAAAATTATAATGCATTAGACACAAAGCCAGAACATTTCAGTATTACAGATTTGGGTCAAGTGTACACAGTGCTAATGGAAGTGAATTACCCTACAAAGGATACATTGAATTAGATATTTGTGTACCATGTCTGCATAACAGTACACACTGTATTCCTGCTCTTGTGGTACCACAAACAAACTATTCAAAAAGTGTTCCTGTCATTATTGGTACTAACTTTATTCGTATTTGTAGAGATGTTTATGACTCGCAGTTCTCCGAGATAGACACACCTCACAGCCTTATTAGCATAATCGGAGCCTTTCTGGTTTTTATATTAAAGCTGCTTGGTCCGATTTTATATCAAATTTTGGGTACGCTTTTAAACGATGGTTATGCTAAGTATGTGTATAATAATAGACATTGCTGTAATTTTCCCGGTCAATTAAGCCAAATTTCAATGAAAAAAATTATGTACAAAATTTGTTAACAAAACAAGCGACAAAAAAAGGTGGGTTCGCGTTATTTCGCCTCATGATAAAATTCGCCCCTGACGTATAGACCGGTATGGTTGTATTACGACTTCGACATCGCTGTTAATAAAGGTCATAATGTTCAGGTAAATTAAAAAAAAAAAACAAGTTACATTTTGTTCGCTAATGTTTCTTAAGTTTGCTTTGTTTACAATCGATGCACAACATGGGGGTTGAATAAACCCAATCATCTGGAGGACGAAACCAAACGGTTTCCTTTTCTAAACATTCCCGTGGTGCATTTTGGTTTGTTTTTTCGTTTGCCCAAAAATAAATTATTTTATTTGCTTTAAATATTTCTAACTTTGAAAGGAGACCGATTCTGCTGGTGTAAATAGGAGAAAGTCCATAACTTTCAAAGATAATTGGTTTGTATGGAAAATTATTTGATACTGAAAAAAACAAAAAATCGGACCAAGCAGCTTTAAAGGAAGCGAACATGAAAAAATTATCATGGGCTCAAATTTGTCTGTTTGATGTATATAATTATATCTGAAAACCATTTAGACATAGCTTTCCTCTGTAAGAAGATATATCACTTAGAATAACTAATTCTTGCAATCCATGAAGGCTGCCATATTGTTAAAATCATTACCTCCTTGCTGGGTTATCTCTAAGCATCTAAGAGAGGGCAGCACTGATGCTGACGTCAGTGAGACACATTGCATCTTTACACACGCTTAGTAACAGAGATAAAATGTCATCATCAAAACGTGAATTGAAACTTGAAATGAATGTAAAGAGTTGTCATTTTGAAACAAGGTTTATGGAGGAAGATTTTAGATCTCAGAATGATGCATTCCCACCAGGCACCAGCACTGCAGCTAATGTGACATTTAACTAGAATGGAATGTCCCTGGATCAGTGTTACTGTGACCTATTTTTCTTGCACTCGGGAATTTCTTAATTTGTTGTTATGAGTTTGAACATTAAGTACTACATAAATGAGCACACAAGGTGCATTGCTCAGCATCCTGATTTTTAAAATGTGACTTAGTTCTGTTATTCTTCTGACAGCCTAAACGGAACCGGCATACGTATCATCAAGATTTAATCTAATTAAGATAACAAGTATTCCTTTTAAAGGAATGATCGGCAATAATGATATATTGATAGCTAGAAGCAATCAACATGATCAGTTTGATGTAAAATAATAAAAAAAAGTACTGTATTTTTACAAAATATAGAATATGTTGAATCTGTACACCATAATTTCACCGTCAACAAATTTTATTTTGAAATAAATTTGGAAAAAGCCGTTCGTAAACTCCTTGTCTAATTTTATATTTTTAACGTAATTATTAAATGTTAATGTATCTTCTTCTTCGTCTTCAGAATACTGAGTAGGCTCTTCAAAGAGCATTAACACGTATACAAAGAAAGAGTTGTATAAATATAATTTAATGCGACTGAAAAACATTGAATGCCATCATAACTTGCTATTGAGGTCGCATTATAACGTAACCTTGTTTATAAATCAATTAAGCCGTCTTCCTAGCTACTATTATGCAACATCAATAGATCGAGGTCAGTTCATGGAGCATCTTCTTATGATTGAGGTCAGTTCATCGAGGTCAACTGCATTACTGAATGAATCTTTCGATCGAAATTCTTACGCGTGAGACAAAATGTGCATTCTTGAATTAACAGGTCGAACTGTATTTTATGTATGTTTGCATCTCTTAAGGTAAATGAATTGAAATAAAACCGAGTAAAATGTTATATAAATACTAAACCAAACTTCAAGTTTTTATAAGAACTACCTTTGCAAGCGGAATGTGTGCGAACGTGGAAGCATTTGCCGGATGCCTCATATGGACACAACAGTGATCGGCCGAAGCCGATCACAAAAACAAATCAGAGAGCATTTAAATGAAAAGTAACGGTAAGAAACCCCACAAAGAAAATGAAATTACATTTTTACATTTATTTGAAATCTACAAAGAGCATTTTATTTATGTAAACACTGACTGCCACATCTCCGTACAAACATCTGGGATGCCATGGTCTCATATTTTACAAATTATCTATTTTTATTTTTGCACAAATCATGTGTAGTTACCTAAGGTTCAGTTATAGAAATATACTGAATCCTTGTTCTCTCATGACAGTACAAAATTTTGCTGCACATCCAGGCATAATTTTTCTTTGTAACTTTTATCAACTCTGCATAAACATTGACCCACTTTTATCATTGACCCAGTCACCAGCAGCAATGTGGCTTATCTACGTCAGAGAACAGATGCATGCTGGGAAAAAATGGATAACCTCCATAAACCTTTCACTGAGAGTGTTACATTGATAAAATCTCATGATAGAAATAAACAAAAAGGTTACAGTCCTCATTTCTAAGTTTTAAAAGTCTTAAAATTTATTAAGCAACAATTATTTTTAACATGTTCACTTCCTTTAACGAAATACTAAAAACCCCCGAGAAGGTCTAAATACGTCATTCACGGGATTTCAACGACCAGTTCGAGACTCTTGCAAATCGAGAGAGGAGTTTAGATCAAAAAAGTAAGTAAAAGTTTATGTTTATTCTATCGGCAAGCTTTTTAAATTATTTAAAGTTGCAGAACAATTGTTTATTAATGTGAATTCGAAGTTTGGGGTGATTAGCCTTAACTCGATAAATATTGTTCAGCATGAAACCGTCTGAACAGCAGTTTTCGATTTTGTCAACAATCTGAAACGTGCTAGGGGGTAGTCATGTATCGGTAAGTACAGTGTTAAACTAGATAAATATTCCTTTAAAAACCTGCAGTGCAATAATTCCACTGCATGTGTTACCAAAATGTTAATAAATAATTGTCGTTGTGAAATGTGACTTGAAAGACATGTTTTAGTATGAAATGTGTATGCAGGTGTATTATAGTCAGTTTTTACACACATTGGTACCTAGCATACATGTACGTTAAAAAAATATTGTATGTTTTTCCTAGAATATTGTGTTTGTGTCAGTCATGCCTTCAGTCATTTCCATACAGTATTTCCTCGACACGTACATGTAGTTTTGATACATGTGTCTCTTTTAACTGTTAATTTTAAGTCTTATTTATCTATTAACGATGAGAGTGTTTATGAATCAAGGGTCTGCATTTGTTATGTAAATATAACATTATAAAATTGATAGTATGAGAGAGAGATAGAGATAGACTCAGAGAGAGGGGGAGAGAGAGAGAGAGGAGAGACTGTAATTACAGTGTACATGTAATTGTTATTGATTGCCTTGCTTCCATGAACCATACATGTATATATATTTCAATAATGCCACAATGAAATAGCAATATTGCTGACAAAGATGTTGAGAGAGATCATGGAGAGAGAGAGAGAGAGAGAGAGAGAGAGAGAGAGAGAGAGTATGAAAAGCCATGACAAATTTTATAGTTACATTTATGTCATTTCCCACTCAATGAGTTGTTATAGCTGTTATTATGGTAATGTTTTGACCCATGTTTCAGATACTGCATGTGCCCATAAAAAAGTGTAATCTGGGACACACCCTTTCGTTTTGATAATGACAGCATTTAGCTTTGTAATGTATCTTTTTTCTTCTAATCTACAGGTTTACCCGCGGCCTCCAGATGATCTAAAGATCAGGAATATAGAAAATATTGCCAATTTGATATTGCTAATGACCCAGTCAAGTCTGCTGAAGCCCAGAAGGTACTTCTTTGTCATGTAATAAACTTCCAACTTGTCCTCCATATGTACATTGTAGATATATTTGGTTTAAGCTGATTGAAAGCCAAGCAAGGTTATCTAAATAGCTACAATGTCTAGTGTAAAAGGGAAAGGTTTGTATGGGCATTTTGTTGCAACACTGCATGATTATTGGTATTTGACGTGGTGGGAACCTCTGAAAGGAATACCAGGAGTTTGAAAATATTATAAACTTAACGAAATGTCTTTTACACTCTCTGAGAGAATGGTATTTGCAGAAATCCAATGAATTTCTTATGCTGGAAATATGTTTTTCAGATTAGTTTTTGTCATTGACGCAATCTTATTTTGGTGTACATAGAATGTTGATAGTTGCAACGAAGTTACACCAGTTGGTAACAAAGGCAGATGGTTTCTGGTGATTTTGTTTTAACTTTTTGATTCATTACATTTTTCACATGTGTGCAGACTTGATTGACCCGGGTTTCCTGATTTTGTCGTATAAGTGATATTGCTTTAAAAAGTATATCACCTGTGACTTTAATACTGGTATATTAGTACATATTTCATTTGTAAAATCATTTGAAAAATTTAAAGTGTTTTGTAGGACTGAAATGTTTTTTATGGCTTTTAAAATTACTGAAAGTACATGCACATGATACAACTATCTTTTGACATTGTATATATAATAAAATGATAAAGAAACTGTCATCTGGGTTTAAAATTAGTGGCAAAATGATGTAATACATGTATGTACAATATTAGAAAAGATTACATTGTCAGTATCACTTTATAACACGTTCTTGAAATTACTGCGTTGAATATATAAGTATTTGATGAGTGCACAATGTTTGCAAAAATTAATTCTCTTAACATTTTATGTTTATTCTATTTTAGTTTCCAGACCATGACATTAATGAATATTTCTTGAATGGAATGCATGGGGATTAGGGTGGAACCTTATTCTGCCTTTTTACCAACTCACACCATCTTTTCAAGATTTATGGAGCCAATCACAGAAGAATATGTTCTATACACATTATTCATAACATTCTAATTTATGTTACATAAAAAAGGTGTGGGCGCTTTAAATGTTACTGGATGAATTGTTTCAACAATAAGCGTTCACATAATGAATACCAGCAAACATTTTATTGAGTGTACTTATTTCGTATTTTTCCTATCCATCTAACATATGTTTTTATATAACATACCATATACATGCATCTTCACAACGTCAAGGCTTTGTGATTACGAAACTCCACACAAACCCTTGACACAAGTCGCTATTTAAAAGTCGGGCTCAGGCCATCGTATTTCATTGGTTCCAAGTCTCAATTTGGAACCAATCAGAGTGTGGTTCTCATTCATATCAGAAACGATGTAAACAAATGTGGCTGCGCACATGTTGATCCCAGAAAATAGCAAGTTTTCGATCTTCTTATCGCATTTGTATGGATAATAACCGAACCGAACATCGCAGATTAATTATTTTAAATCGTTCACTGTGTTAGAACAGCTTTCTGAAGTTATAAATACCTTTGGATGGAATTAGTCACCATACGTAGGTCAAATGTGCTTAGTTCCAATTAATATGTCCCGATTATCTATTAAACATGATATCGTGAGCTTTTGATAATCAGTGAGACAATTAATATTGAATTTTCGCAAATTTTTCGTTCGAGATCTGCCATCCTTGTGCTCAACCCAAACTACGTTTCAAAAGGAGTTATTTCATTGGACATTTTATTTTTAGAATTATTACGTATTGTTGAGCGTGAGCCCGACTTTTAAATAGCGACTTATGTCAAGGGTTTGTGTGGAGTTTCGTAATCACAAAGCCTTGACGTTGTGAAGATGCATATACATGTAGCATTTTTGGAAACAGCTAGTTTTATTTAATTGAAATTTAGCATTACTATTTTATGCAAGTTTTTTCATATACTCTTTTGTATACAAACAGAACAAAATTGACATAATATATATATAAAAGTGTCTGATAAATGTATAGGTCTTGTTCTTGAACAGAAGAAATTGACAGATGAATATTC
The DNA here is from genome assembly GCA_016163765.1 of Magallana hongkongensis. NCBI lineage: Eukaryota > Metazoa > Mollusca > Bivalvia > Ostreida > Ostreidae > Magallana > Magallana hongkongensis. The sequence goes on from WFKH01003881.1 coordinate 50,572,658, forward strand.
AGTTTTAGCCTTCAAATACAAATATATTTTTTTTAGAATAGTATTTAATCTAAGTTGAAAAAAGAATTAAAATATAAAAGTTTTTTCCCTTTATCCAAGTGTTTGGAAACAAATCCATTGAAATTTTTACCGTTTATATCTAAAATTGCTGTACAGTATATCCTATTGATGCCTGTAATATATCACTTTAGTTTCTTCAGCAGCATGTCTATTACTTTTTTTTCTCAGAATGATGTATATAATGTCATTAATTTATTTTCATTATATTAAACTAGATACAAATAGGCCTTCTGCAACCTTTTCATAGTTTAAATGGTATGGAGTTCTTGAAACAAGTCTAGCGATTAATTTTTAATTACCTTTCATATGAAAAATGACATCTAAATCTTAATTAAATTGCTTTACAGTATATCCTATCCATTTAATATATCACTTTATTTATGTTGAACTGCATGTCTATTAGTTTTATGATTTTTAGAATGATATATGCAATTTCATTTATTTATTTTTCATTTTAAAAAAAATCATTAAAAAAAAGATCTCTTACAACCTGGGTATTTTTTTTCAATTTACAGAATACAGTGTATTAACTGTATGTAGTTGTGTAGATTTATACATGTACCTACAAGCAATATACATTTAATTTTCATCAGGTACATGTACCAGCCTACTATATTTGATAATGTACTTCTTTCATACATTTTTCATGCCTTATACTCATTGTTATATGTATTATGTATAATTAAAATACTTTAAAAACTTTTCTCAATTTATTTATTTTAGTAAGATTTAAGAAACGGACTATAGTCAATGCACGTTTTCAAGAGTTGTCCTTCTTGGGGACAACAATGAATGCTCCCCTGGGTTCATGACCCTGAATATTGAGTAGGCTGTGAGGTGTGATAGAGGTACCAGATAAATGCAAGCTTGCATTTGACAGTTTGTGTGATGAAACACCAGTTAAGGCAGTAAACAATCACACTGTTCAGATTGCTCCAAATGAGACAAAGGTGATCAGAGGTATTGTAAGAAATGTTCACAATATTGACTATGCATTAACTGAACAGACATATACTATGTTATTTGGAAGTACTGTAGTCTGTCCAAGAGATGTTCCCCTTGAAAAGGGTAGACATTCTGTTACAAACCCTGTTCGTGTGTGCAATTTGTCTGCTTCTGTTGTGCAGATCCCTCCAAGATCGTTATCATGTTCTGTACATGGAGTTAAAATAGTAGATACATGGACTCCTGACTCATCAGAAGCTGCAAAGAAGCCCAGAGTGCACTGAAGGAGTTGGACATCACAATTGCAAAGGATCATCTTATACCAGATCGAGTAAGTAAGACAAGGGAATTTCTTTCCCACTGGACACACTTGTTTTCAGATGGTCCACAGACATTGGGAAGACCAATCTGCTGAAGCATAGCATCAAACTGACCGACAACAATCCATTTAATGAACCTTACAGATGGATACTACCTGGAATGTTTGCCGAGGTACGTCAGCACGTGAAAGAGATGTTAGATATTGATGCTATTTGTCCCTCACAGAGTCCGTATTCTTCCAACATTGTCTTGGTGAGGAAGAAGGATGATAGCCTTCGCTTCTGTATCTACTATAGAAAGCTCAACTCGCGGACCATCAAAGATGCTTACAACCTCCTTAGGATAGATGACACCATTGACCGACTTGTTGGATCAAAATATATTTCAAAGTTAGATTTGACCAGCTCTTATTGGCAGGTAGAATTAGAGGAAAAAGACAAAGAAAGACAGCTTTTTTCAGTAAGTCGTATTGAACATTTTGAGTGTAACAGAATGGATTTGGCCTCATCAATGCCCCTGGAACTTTTCAACGACTGATGGAACGCTGTATGGGTGAAATAAACCTAAGAGACTGTTTGGTATTTTTGGATGACATCTTGATTTTTTCAAAGACATTTGACGAACATCTTGACAGACTGACAGCTGTATTTGAAATACTTAAAAACACTGTCTAAAACTTAAAGCTAAGAAATGTGAGTTCTTAAAGAAAAGTGTCACCTATCTTGGTCATGTGGTAAGTGATGTAGGAGTAGAAACATGTTCCTACCAACTTCTACACCATCTTGCAATTCAGTATGTGCACTTGTTCTTGAAAAATCAGACGGAAATGGACATCCCCCTTTTTCTTTTTATCAAAAATAATGAAACTGTTCAGAAAGAAGATTCATGCTTACTAAAACTACTCATGTTAATTGGGCTAACAGCATAAGGACAAAACAATCAGAAGGGTTATTGAACTGTTACAGGGAGATTATCTACCCTCGAATACGGCACTCAAATATGAATCTGCAAATGTATGTAAATATTTCAGGGAATCTGAAAAGTTGTATTTACAGAAGGGTGTATTGTATAGAAACTCTGTTTTGAATAATCAGAATGTCACACAACTTGTTTTACCAGTCCATTACAGAGATATTGTTTTCAAGCTCCTCACCACCAACTTGGGACATGTTGGCAGAGACAGAACTCTACATCTCATCAGAGAGAGGTTCTACTGGCCTGATCTAGAACAAAAGATAGGTGAAAGAATTTGGAACTGTGACAGATGTGTGAGGTTTAAAACTCCTGAAAAACTTTCATCAGAACTTGTTAACATCAAATCTTATCAAGTTTTAGATTAAGTATGCATTGATTATTTGTCACTTGAAAAGGGCAAAGGTGGTTATGAAAATATTTTGGTAATAACAGTTCACTTTACTAGGTATGCTCAAGCTTTTTCTACAAGAAACCAAACTGCTAAAACCACTGCTAAAGTACTTTTTGAAGAGTTAATAGTTTACTATGGCTTTCCTACTAGACGAGCAGGAATTTCACCAGTCATGTCATCAGAGAGCTCTGCAAGTTGGCTGAAGTGCAGCAATCTCGCACTACTCCCTACCATCCGATGGAAAATGGTATGGTCGAGCGATTTAATCAGACACTTATCCGTATGATCGGTACTTTAGACGAAAAACAGAAAGAGGATTGGAAATCCCATGAAAGTAGTCTTGTTCATGCGTGCAATGCGACCAAACATGATAACACCGCTATACTCCTTTCTATTTGATGTTTGGTAGACACCCGCGTTTGTCGATTGACGCATATTTATGTCTCAATAACGAAACTACAGAAAAATCCAACACTTATGACAATTATGCAAAGAAGCTTGCTTCTCGTGAAGCTGACAATAGTGCTGTTCGGCATAGGCACCGTTTCGATAGGAAAGTGCGCTAGTCTACTGTTCATGTTGGTGACCGAGTGTTAATTCGCAACGTAGGTCTAAAATGTAAACAAAAACTGGCGGATAAGTGGGCCAGAGACTCGTTCATAGTC
>WFKH01003881.1:50588075-50598408 GCA_016163765.1 Magallana hongkongensis
TAACCCATAAATCATTATCACTATTTGTATGACTTTGTTTCATAAAAAAGTGTACAATAAAAGTTGTCACATGCTTTAAAATATTTGCAATCTACGCCAATCTACGCTTGCAATTACCTTTATTATATTTCACAGAACCATTTTTTTAAAGCGTGTGCAGTGACCTTGAACAAAGTTTATGTATAAACAGAAACATAAGTCATATTAACATGAAATTATTGCTTGGATCGTGTTGTCACACGTTGCTACGTTTTCCAGTGAGAGCATGGCACATACTTAACGTTATATTGTTTGATATTTCAAATTATCATTGCCATAATGTAATGTTTTAACTAGTATAAAACCTCTAGACTAGCAACGAAAGACTTAATTGTCTATGCAACGAGCTTTGTTCTAGTATTTTGCACATGTCGCAAACAGTGATGAACGATAAACTGCGGTTGATCCTCTTTAGACTTTGTTTTCATTACAATTGATTAAATTACCTTATACGTATTAGAAAAGTAATGATAAAATGATCTGAGATACATAAAGATGACAGTCATATTTTTTTTTTATAAAATGGAGAGGCTTCAGTTGTTTAACATAAATTCCTTGGGTATGTCATTAATCGTCACATCTTTGTGACGTTACAATACAACTTGTTCTTACTATAATGAAAAAACGACGAAATTCGACAATTACAGAATAAACGAGCGAGCGACATATTGGTTTAGGTATTATGTGCACTTTTAATTATATATGGGGAGTTGTTTTTACTCATCTCACGATTCTTTTCATAATTGAAGATTGTTTATCTTAATAAGATTTTTTTATTTAATTAACTTAATTCCCTAGGTAAGAAAAGCGTTTTGAATTTTTGCAGAAGTCAATTATGTTTGTTGATTTTCTAAATTTGCCGGTAATAAAAATTTATAAGTGGGTTCGTCAGTTATGTCATTTATGTGAAAAAATCAATTCCTGTCAAAGAACTCTCAAATGAGTTATAGCTATACCCGTGCTTTTCATGGATTTCACATTTGAGGACAAGTTTATGTTCGGAAATTACTGAAGAGATTTATTTCCTAGATTTCATGGATGTGAGATAATGCATAAATATGTCTGGCAGAAAGATATCAATAAATAATAAATTTCCATGAACATGATTTAAACATAAGACTTCTGTGAAAGTTCTTTCATTAGGCCATGGCCCATTCTTAAAACAATGATCACCATACAAATTACACCTATAACATTTTTCTTTCGACTGATTTTCGTAATCAAATTGGGTGTATTGGCATTAGACCAAAGTTACCCAGGTGTTCCCGGGGAGAGATTTCTGGGTCCCATCGTCCGGGTGGTGGGGACTGTGGGTCAGCAGCAGTGTGTCCGGGAATGTCGAGATAGACCGAAGCTGTGTCATGGAGTGAACTACCGGAAACAACACTTGCTTTGTGAACTGGTATCCGACACAGAGGTAGTGGAACCAAACACTGATTATGTTAGATTTGAACTTAACCAAGTAAGTTTAAGCTTTCGTCTATTCGATAATATAAGTAATTTTTTTTATTGGAAATCTTTTGAAAAGTTTGAAAAACAAATATATCACTGTAATCAATCTTTAAATTAAAATCAAAGTACTGAAAAGCACTGAGCCAGGAAGATAGCGTTTAAAGTATACCGAACGTTATGAAAATATATGTGAAGATTCATATTCAAATCGGGATTTGTTCGATATTGTGAAAAATACTAAAAAATCTTAAATGAAATAGCAGTGGTATATCCCTTAGTTATAGAATATATAAATCTTTAAAATGATTAATGCATGCTGAAGTGTTACAGTGAAAACAAAATTCTTATGACTTTACAAAAATTATCACAATCACAGCATTTCGCAATTTGTGTATGTACTTTATTTTTGACGCATAAAATGTTTTATCCATTTGACTGTAAAGTCAAAATTTCCATTTAACAATATTATAATATGCCTTAAAACATGTTTAAAAAGATCATGGTTGAGTTGAAAGTTTAGCAATTTCTTGAATTCGAAAACATTTGTAGTAATTTTTATAATGATATTTCTGGTAAGTTTTAAACAGAGTTCGCTCATGTTCAGCAGACCACCACAGTAAGTGCTTCTTGTGCAGAAATAACGTAAAATAAGATTGTTACCAATAACAAAGATCAGATGATAATTTAAAATATTTATTTGTTTATTTATTTATTTTCATTATCTCTTTGTTATTACATCTGACAACTTGTAAACCAAAAAAGATAACAAAAACACTAAAAAAATACAGTTGCAAATTACGATATCAAAATTAAAAGCCAAATGTTTTGACAAAAGTAAGCCAAATGTTTTGACAAAAGTAAGATAATACTGATCGCATTATAGATCTGCCTTCCAGGAAATGCCACTTATTCTTTAAATTTTAGATTTGGTATTCGAACAATGTTTCCACCCTCTGTTTCAATGCTCCATGCAAAGATGGGCGTTAACACATCCAATGTATTAAAAGTATCGGATGTTAGAATATTATACAAAATGGAGTCGCTTCTCATTAATTTCAGTACCGGCTATATAGTCTCTTTTGTGGTAAATTTAAAGGATATAACATGAAGTCTAGCTCACTAAACCTGGACCTAAACGCAGATGTCACCTTAGTATTTCACCGTTGGTTCAAGTCAAAACATGGCTAAGGCAAAATATTCTCCGAGTGATCCTTCGAATTTGGGGCGGTTTCGCCCGCGACAAGGGCTTATTTTTTATGAAATGAAAAAACAATGTGTAAGATGTCTGACTATTCAAGTTTTGTTGCAAGATGGCGCAGGGTCTTGTGAATAAATAACCCTGAATCCCTGGTATAATTGATTTCAGCTATACTGTTTCTTTCTATCGAGGATAATATTAATAAATAAAACCAGGTATCCAGAACTATGGGTTTACAAAATATATTAATATCTTGAACACAGGTCAAAATACACTTCACTTTATCTACCATGAAGGTAAAAGTCATGGGGTTGTGGAATTGGCGGGCTTTTCGCTATTTAAAGTAAATTAGTAAATCATGCATATTAATGAATTGAGTCATAAAATTTTATTGGTCAGCTTTAATGTAGTAGTAAACAACAAACACGAGGTCAACACACGCTCGTAAACAACATCCTCACGTGACTAACCAAAACTCATTCATACGTTCACTCATTCACCTCTCATACACACTCGATTGGCAATGCGCGCCAAATATGCAAAATATAAAAATTTTAAATAACACAACATCGTTTGAATTCTTCATGGGTTTATTGTTTTCAGCAATGTTAAATCATAGACATCGCTTTAAATTATTTAATGTCAATAAGTGTTTTGTTTTTTTTAATTACTACACATTTTGTCAACACTACACATAAATAAAATCAATAATAAAATTTTGTTTGCACAAGATGACGCGTCGTTTAAGCAATTTTAAACGATAAATTACTTCATAGAGATTATTACATTTATTTGCTGTAGTATTTAAGGTAACCAGACAGTTAAAAAATTTTTTTAGTTTTATTCAAATCATTGGTTTTGGATTTTTATCAAATTATAGATCAATGCAAATTGATAGAAAATGTTTCGCTTAATATTGCCGACAGTAAACGATGCCTTAAATAAGGTTAAATAAATAACAGCACAAATAATAATGGAAAAAGTGTTAATCCGAATATTTGTATTAAAAATTATACACTAATTTTTATATAAAACATGGTGTTGGTAACTGTAACATATTAGCTTGACATATTATGGGTATACAAGGGTCTTGTGCCCCATGTCGATAATAAATTTTATATCAAATCAACAGTACCAAAAAAAAAAACAGGTGAATGCATTGATTGAACTGGATTAGGCGAGAGGTTTTTTGGTGTGTTTTTTTTTTTACAATAATTACCACTTTTGATAAGATATGGAAAGCAAGTATTGTGTACTGACACTTAAATTTTTCCGTCTGGATAGAAGCACAAATAATTATATAGTTTATATAAAGGATGACTGCACTTAGCGCCGGGTTTTGGGCCCTTTTTGGTCGCTTCTGTTGCGTATATTTCTTAACCTAATATCACTTTTGTTATTTTATAAAAGAGTCTTGTCAATTTTCAACATAAATTAAGACTTTAGACTGTAATACAATAAACTCGTTCTATGTTTTTCTCTTTACAACTTTTGGAAAAAGAAAATTTTAGCTTATCTGCCCTTAATCTAACATATATCTAAGATATTAATATGCATGAGAAGTGGAGCTGACATTATTATAATGGTACTAAAAGGAGACTGCATGAATACCAATCCCATGTATTAAAAATTATGTGATCACTCTTTCATCATAGTCCTTCTATTCTATATGGTACAGTATACTATAACGGTTTCGACAATAAGACCATGCCCGTGTAAGAACATTAGACTTTAAATCAATGCTTGACAACTTAACGTGTTCGAAAACATTGTTCTAGTTAGCACATAGCATGCTACCTTACATGTCACGTGATAGAATTTTGTATTCACAAAGTTACCTGAGGTGAGAAATCACGTGGTGAATTATAATATTCAACATGTATCAACCCTTGGATACAACAGAGAAAGCGAAAGTAAGAAAGATCAAGTTTTTCTCATTTAAACCATGAGCGCATGTTTGTCTATTATTCTCACTTAGACACAACTAAGATAATGCAAATATACAACTACCGTATATGTTAAACAATAGACACACATGCGCTGACTATGTATGAAGTCAGTATAAACGTGGGCATCCTCATTCAAGAAATCGTGATGACCCCTGCCTACGAAAACATATTCGTACTTATTAACAACATATTTTTTTTTTAACGCAATTACGTTTAGTTGCAGTTTGTATGTTGACCATTTCTACAATTGGAAGAAAAATTATTCTTTTAAAAGTTTATTCTCTCGTAAATATCACGCATCCTTAAGTGCAGTCATCCTATAAAACATTTGGTGACGGCGTGCCAGGCATTTTAAGATTAAACTGTTTAAAAACACTCAATATCATTTAATATCGTAGACTTATTCCAATTATTACTAGTACCTAAACCTAGGCTAAACAAAATCAATGCATAACACCCAATTTTTAAAAAAAATTCAAATTCGAAAGAAATCTCAATCATATATTTGGGGCATCCGTATCCGATAAATAATAATGGTATTCATGAAACGAAACTTATTGCCAATTTAATACAACTATAAAAATTGCATCTGCATGCAGGATAGCTTGAAGATATGCGTTCTCCCTCTTGTATGGTTATGAGTTCTCCAGAGTACGACTTCTCAGGGAAGACCTTTCTAGCATATTAGGTAGCGGTGTTTCGGAAATGCGAAAACGAAAATGGAAGTAGGTTTAGAAATCTGGCGACAATAAATGCTGCAGCTATGCTTAGCGTTTTGAATGAGCACGCTTGAGGGAATCCTAAAAGATACGTTACTTCACCGTTTAAATTAAAATGTTCCCAACAAAACGATCAAAAAAGTTTAATTGTATGGGTAATCAAAAACAATACAGTATTTCCGTTTGTTATTCATGTTGTATTTTTAGAAATGGACCAGTCAATGTGCGTCTTGCTCATCAGATGAAAAATGTGTTACTCTTTCAAGCAACCAGACCTACTGTGTCAAAGGTAAATAGGCATCAATCAGAATTGAAAAAAAATAATTTAGTTATTCATTCACGAAAAATTTAAAAATATAGAGAAAACTACATGCAAATTATCAGACTCTTTCTTTTTTACAATGTAAGATGTATGGCGTATATCAAAACTTTCTCTTCTTATTCATTCAAATAATTTGGTCTTTAATATGATTTTGATATGTTTCTCCAGATAAGAGTCCACCCTCTGACTGCACAGCATTCCATAATCAGGAACCAACTTTACTAAGTGGCATATACAGGGTGAAACTTCCAGTGAAAGGTTACGTGAACTTATTTTGTGAAATGGTTATGGATGGCGGTGGATGGACGGTAAATGACTTTTTAAAAAATGTTTGACCTGTTTGTATGATCATTCCAATATTTCACATTAAACTATAATTTGTTCAACAAGATTTTTGGCACCCCTTTGTTGCTATCTAAACCATCATTTTTTTAAAATGGCAATAATAAAGCGTTAACTTTATACATTATTCTTTGAATTGCGATGATTTTTGTAGATACGTTTATGAAAAATAAATATATCATAAAAGTACTTCCATTTATTATTTTTTTAATATTAATCTTTCCAACAATTATTTCAAAAGCTAAGAAGTATTATTTCGAGCAATGTGTTAACGTGTTTATGTTTGAAATGCCAGACAATATAATGCTGATGAAACAACTAGTTCAGTAGAATCTTAACATTTTAGGTGTTTCAACGACGGCAAGATGGATCGCAACACTTTATTCGTAATTGGATAGATTTCAAGAGGGGATTTAGAGATCTGAGAAATGAATTCTAGATAGGTAGAAAATCCTTAACTTTTTTTTTTGTTTCTCTAATTATTTTTCCTTTCTTTTTCTCTGAAAAAGATATACATATTCTACTCTTTCTAAAGACCCATTTGACCAGTTTTAACAATATGAACCGCACACAAAATTAGTAACAAAAATAATACGAAAATATCTTAAGTTACTGTAATTTATAAAAAGGTTGGAATATCTAATTAGTTCAACTGAATAAAATGATGTAATTGTAAGAATGTACTACTATTTTTTTTCACTGAGAATATTCATTTACAGGTAACGACATCCTCCATTATCTGCTGAGTCAGGGGACGTATGAGATGAGGATGGACATGGCAGACTTCGACAACCAGACACGTACGTCAAGTACAGCAGTTTTAACGTAGAAGCTCAAGCATTAAAGTATAAAGTGACTTTATCCGGGTACTCGGGTAACATTTTGTCTGTTTGAATAATGTTTCGCTTCCATGTTGATGAATTTGTTTATTGAAATATAATAGATGCAAGGCAATCATAATGATGTTTCATTACTCCTAAAATATGAATTTCGAAGGTTGGGGAGAATCACAGTGGGTCTAAAATTTTCAAAAACACATACATATATGAAAGATATCAGTGTTTAAAGATGACCATGGGAGTTTTTAGATATTGTGGATATTCAAAAGTTAATATACTCTCCCAAACAAGAAGCGCAACATGTAGTATCAGTTTTACAAAAGAAATTTCTGTATATAAAATAACTGAAAGCAAGTTTTGTAATGATATGCTTACATTTTCAAATTACCATGGATGAATTTTAAATAACAAAATCTGATGTGCGATCAACCGTAACTGTTGCGAAATTAAAAATAGGGTAATTGTTCAATTGGTGTTTCAAGAAAGTAGAAAGCGCTTTGCACGCTTAAATTTCTGTTCTTTTGTATGTCTGATGTGTGTTCGCAAAAAAAGACTATCGCATGAATTAAAAATTTGTCCTTGTTAGCTTTAGGACGATTTTTACGTATGCCTAGATTAGACATTGTTACGCGCACTATCGCAATAGGGCGTCTCGAAGCTGGGGAGTCACAGTATGTTGTTGCTCAACATTATAATGTTCACAGGAATACAATCTCTCGTTTCTGGCAGAGGTATTTACAGACTGTAACGTCAAATGATAAGCTGCAAACTGGTAGTCCGCGTATTACAACTGCGCAACAGGATCGGTATATACGTATTTTCATCTACGCAACAGGACAGTTACGGCAACACAGACTCCTTCAAGCATACATGGCCTTCGCAGAATATCTGCACAAACAGTGCGCAATCGCCTGCGAAAAGTTGGACTGCGAGCCAGACGACCTTATTTTGGTCCCATCTTGGGAAGACAACTTCGGCGAGCACGAGTCGGATGGTGCAACACAGTTAGGAACTGGACTCTAAGGAACTGGAGAAGAATCTGGTTTAGTGATGAAAGCAGATTTTTGTTTCAGCACCTAGATGGCCGTATGCGTGTTTACAGGCGATAAAATGAATGTTTTGCAAACAACTGTGAGGGAGAAGTTGACAGATTCGGTGGGGGCAGTGTTATGATGTGGGACGCTTTTTCTTATAACAACGAACGCCACTGGTTCTTGTTCCTGGCAATTTAACGGCGCAAAGGTATCGCCAGCCTCATCTTCTTCCAGTCATCAACACAGAGAGAGAGGTTTTTCAGCACGACAACGCCAGACCGCACACAGCATGTGCTACTGTCTACTTTCTTGCTGACCACAACGCCACTGTGTTACCCTGGCCATCCAGATCCCCGGATTTGAATCCCATTTAGAATCTCTGGGATCAATTGGATAAACGAGTGCGCATGCGTCAACTAGCCCCGCAATCTCTTCTGCAATTACAGCAGGCACTACCAGAGGAATTGCAAAGAATACCCCAGATCCAAATTCAACGTTTAATTCAATCAATGCAGAGACGAGTTACAACAGTTTTGCAAGCAAACGGTGGTCACACAACATACTGATGTAATTGTGCAAATAAACATTTGTTACAAATTTTTAAATTTTGTCTTTTTTATCATTACAACTGACACAACGACTATCATTGTGAAAATTATTAAACTGTTCACTTAATGTATTAGGTATTTAAAATTTATTTTTTTATCTGACAAAAACTTGTAAAAAAATACATGTTGCGTTTCTTTTTTGGTAGAGGTTATAAGGATTTCAAGTTTGTAAACAAGTTCGCTATTTGACGTTAAGTTAATTCTGAATCAAACGTTTATTAAGAAGTATGATATAATTTAAACAATACAAAGTACTATATTTTCATGAAATTAAGTAATATGTTTGAAGAAGTTTTTTTTATACTAATGTATGCAGTATTGGTGTAAACAACTTGAATCAATACTGGTCATTGTTGATCTAGCCGGACACAAGACCCTTTGTTTCTCTTATCTATTTAGAAATTATTAGTCTTCTGAAGTTCCACATATGTTTTTTTCTTTGTAGATGATTGTTTCGGGGTACACGGAGGAATCAACAACACGATTTTTTCTACAAAAGACCAAGAGAATGATGAATCATCGGATAATTGTGCAGAATTATACCAATCAGGCTGGTGGCATAACGCATGCTATTGTGCTAACCCTAATGGTCTGTACTTGGCTGGGAACAATTCAGTCTACGCTGTTGGAATAGTTTATCAACCGTGGAGGGGTTATTACTATTCAATGAAATCAATTAAGCTTATGGTTAGAAGAATATCAATAGATTGATAAATTGTATTTTTCTGCTGGTTTTCTTAATTATAAGATCGATATATCGATACTGTAGTCTTGAGGTTTCTGTAGTAGACATGTGCAACAAAGGATCATGGTATTTTCCAATGTGTGTGATATATGACTGAAGCTTGTAATCGTTTCTCATATTTGTTGTTATAGTGAGTTCAGAAATGGCGACAAATTTCGGAATCATTACACAATCCGCATATAAATCCATTAATTTACAAGGACAAATGATTGCATAACAATTGAGGTGCGTTATTTTGATATTTTGAAGATTTGGGACACTGCAATAAATGCAGGTAGTAAAATAAACTTGCACTTGGTGTTAATTTAGTTTAGTTAAATGTTAGTATTCCTTTAAAATGGAATGATTTGTCTACAGTTATCTATATTAATTTGTGCTTTCCCTTTATGCCATTCAAAAGTCATTTGGTTTTCATTATAATTGATAGTTCAGATTATTATGCATTTTCGATACTAGTAGTAATAAATGAAATATTTACAAATGTGATTGATATTTGCATTATAAAGAAAAAGTGTTCGTTTCGTCTTTAACAGGACGCACAATATACATATATTAATTGCGCAAAACAAGTAGGTACATGTATGTCAATATTGTGGATGCCTATTAGATGTCCATGGAATAATGTAAACACAATTTCAAATCTGGAATATCAACACGTGATGTATTTTCAAAAGGAGGTAACTAACCGTTCTTTATTTGACAATCGTTCTATCGATTATTATTATATTTTGTAATCCTGAGATATTGTATATCTTTTTCTACGTAAGCTATTTCGTGTGGTAGCATTTGTATGTTATTATCTTACGCGATTTACTATTATATCCTTGTTTGTAAGAAAAAAAAATAATGGAAAAAAGAATACTTTTGTGAGGTTTTATTTCATTTAGCGTATGCCCATTCTTAAAACTGTGGTCACCATGTAAATTGCACTTAAAACATTTTTCTTCCGACTGATTTTCGTACTCAGTTTGGGTATTATATGTGATGCTATAGACCAGAGTTACCCAGGTGTTCCCGGGGAGAGACTCATGGGTCCCAATGTCCGGGTGGTAAGGACAGTGGGTCAGCAGCAGTGTGTCCGGGAAT
>WFKH01003881.1:50633770-50651517 GCA_016163765.1 Magallana hongkongensis
CCAGTGAAAGGTTATGTGAACGTATTTTGTGAAATGGTTATAGATGGCGGTGGATGGACGGTAAATGACTTTTTAATATGTTTTTGACCTGTTTGTATGATCATTCCAATATTTCACATTTAACTGTAATTTGTTCTACAGAAGATTTCTTGGCAGCCTTTTGTTGCTATTAAAACCATCATTTTTCAAATGGCAATGATTAAGCGTTTATCTTTGTACATTTTTCATTGAATTGTGATGAATTTTTGAGATAAGTTTATGAAATATAAAATACATCATAAAAGTACTTCCATTTATTACTTTTTAATATTAAACTTTATAACAATTATTTTAAAGTAGATCCAGTGTTCTGTGATGTAATACTTTTTTGTAAAACTTCGAATTCTTTAAAATTTGTGCAAGATAGTTTTATATTTTTTATGTGAATATAATCACATGGACGTAATAAGAATTATTGTGAAGTTCAAGATATTTTCGCAGCTTAATTTTATCATACATTTCCAATTTTTCATACATTTTATCTATGCTAAGGAGAAATAACTCTTTTTCTGAATTTTCTCTCAGTTGTATGTCTAAATGCTATAATTTTTCTTATTCCAACGATTAATTTTAAAATATGTTTGTAGTTTTAGTTTCCTGATACAGTTGACAATAAAATTAAACAAGATAAACAAGTTTCTGCTTACAAAGCCTTTCACTTTTTACAAAAAAGTACGGTTTTCTGAGGCTAAAATATGCTTTAGTTTATGTTTATTTGACATCTCAAAAAGTGTGATAACATGTATATTTTTTTTCTAATAATTGATGAAATTTAAGTCTATTAAGTTGAAATCAGTTCTGTTTTTCAACTTTCATCAGAGAATTTTACGAGTATGGAGTTACCTTAAAAGCAATTAAGAATGATTTTGGGCATAGTGTTAACGTCTTTATGTTAAAATGCAAGGCAATATAATGTTGATGAGACAACTAGTTTTAAATTAGTAGAATCTTAAAATATTAGGTGTTTCAACGACGGCAAGATGGATCAGAAGAATTCATTCGCAATTGGAGAGATTACAAGATGGGATTTGGAGATCTGAGAAATGAATTCTGGCTGGGTAGGAAATCTTTAATTTTTTTGTTGTTTCTTTATTTATTTTCCTTTCTTTTTCTCTGTATGAGTTTTACATTTTCTAATCTTTCTAAAGACCTATTTGACAACTTTTAACAATATGAAAAAAATAAGAAAATAAGTTTAAGGTGGCTCGACACACCAGTGCATTATTTAATGGATCGATAAAGAATCATTTTTGAAAAATGATTGTACAAAAATGAGACCGATATCGGTCTTCAATTATTTTATTTTTGTTTTGGTATTTTTTAATGAAAACCGGAAACATCGATTTAGCTGCGAACAGGATAATTTAGAGCATAAAATCAAAAAATGGTATCAGTTTATGCACAATACAATTATCTATAAATACATATCAAAGACGGCCAAATAAACTTTATAATATATTTGAAAAATAATATTTATGACAATGAAAATCAAGAATTGTAGATATGTCTTAAACCTATGGATAAAAACTACAAATCAACTGTCACTCGCATTAAACAATTGCTATAAAATCATATTTCAACAAAAAATTGAAACGAAATATTCAAAATTCAAGAAAAATTTGAAATCTTAAATCGAACCGATACCGATTGTAATTAAACTGATCCCGAACAAAATCATATAAAGTTGGAATATATCACAATTTTGCAAAAATTCTTAGGCTGTTTAGCTGTAAAATGCTTTATTTATTTACAGATCTTATAATGCATATCAATTACTCGAAATAAACTGCAGTATACTTGTAAAATTTCAATTTTAAAATAATTCTGATTGGGATCAGGTTTTTTTCAATCTTGATAGGTTCAAATTTGATAAATTGTAATTTTTCTAAAATTTTGCATTTTCGTTTCAATTTCTTTGTAAAATGGTTTGTTTATTTACAGATCTTGTAATGCATATCAATTAATCGTAATAAACTGCAGTTTATTTGTAAAATGTCAATTTTAAGGTAATGGTCCATACCCCACTACATAAATAAAATACCTACAGAATTTTTTCAAATTTCTCAGACATGTATTTGGGGATATATCCTTATCAAATTTTACCCAGTTAACTGGTCCATCGGTATTATAATAGCTAGGGCCGTTGCTAAAAATAGAACCAATTACGGAAAATGATGCTTTTTTCATACATTAAAAATATTAGCCTAAGCCTGAAAATTGACTTTCAGAAAATCATTTTTGACTGATATCCTATGTAAAATAAACGAATTTATTTTTTAAAACAAATACTTGAATGTTACACATGCTTATTTATTAAAAAATAGATAAATTTGTTTACAAATGAGATAAAATTAAACAAATTTTCAAAGAGAATTTAATCTCTTATAATTTTATTAACCTACAGAATTCTCTGAAATAGTGATAATGTTTACCCCTTACAGCCCTTAATCAATATAAAATAAAATTACCCAAAGGACCGGCCTTTTTAGGATCACAATTGGCGTATTTTTGGTAAAATTCATTGAAATATATATTTTGAAAAAAGTTCCGTAAAAATAAAACTTTGCATAGTTTTATCATTTCATCTCTTTAAAAAGTATATTTCGCTTTTTGTTAAATAGAAAACATTATTTGAACAAACCGTTGATCAAACTGTATTAAATAAATCGCAAAAGATGGGGTTTTTTGAATATCGGTAAGTATTATGGATCGAGATCGGTATTTAGAAATTGCAGTCACATTCGCGGAAAACGCTAATTACCTGATGTGCTTTCAAGACAAAACCTATATTCAACTATTTTTACTGGTTTTAAAGACTGTTCTAAAAAATGAAGTAACTTTTCTTCAACGTATAATTTTAATGCTAAAAACAATTTTAGGGAAAATATATTTATGTTCGTTGCTAAGCGTATAGAGTAAAGATCGGGCACGGGCAAGACGTAATAACGCGTGAATTACGTCATACGTTGTTTTGTGACGTATGGACAATTACCTTAAACTAATTCTGATCGGGATCAGGTTTTTTTTCATCGGGATCGGTTCAAATTTGATAAATTGCAATTTTTCTAAAATTTTGCATTTTCGTTTCAATTTCTTTATAAAATATTTTTGTTTGATAAGTGCTTTATGTGACTATTTGTTGTTCTTTAGATTTTATCCATAGATTTAAAAGAATTTAAATTTTAATTTTCAGAAATATTTTTTTAATTAAAAACTTAAAAACTTGACCAAATCATATTCGGCATGTGTTTTTTCATAATTATTTTACACATCAATTGAGACCAAGTTTTAAGCTCTAAAATAATCTGTTTGCAGTCAAAACAATTTTTCCCAATGCACTGAAAACAAAATACAAAAAAAATTCATATAAAATAATTGAAAGCCGATATTGGTCCATGTTTTGTAAAATCATATTTCAAAAAAGATTCTTTATCGATCCAACAAATAAAATTTTGGTGTGTCGAGGAACCTTAAGTTACTGTAATTTATAAAAAAAAAGTTGGAATATCTAATTATTTCAACGTGGTAAAATGATATTAATGTAAGAATGCTTCTATTTTTTTCACTGAGAATATTCATTTACAGGTAATGACGTCCTCCATGATCTGCTACGTCAGCAGACGTATGAGATGCGGATGGACATGGCAGACTTTGACAATCAGACACGTTACGTCAAATACAGCAGTTTTAACGTAGAAGGTTAAGCATCAAAGTATAAAGTTACCTTATCCGGGTACTCGGGTAACGTTGGTAAGATTGTTTTGGAGTTTAATGGGTTCAGCTTTGTTTGTTCAAATAATGTGTTTCGCTTTAATGTTGATGAATTTGTTTACTGAAATATAATTGATGCAAAAGAATCACAATGACGTTTCATTTATTCCAAAAATATGAATTTCGAAACGTTAGGGAGAGTCACAGTGGGGCTAACATTTTCAAAAACACATACATACTCGTATATTATATATATCTTCTTTAAAAATGACAATGGTAGTTTTATTTTAAAATCTTGATATCGTTGAAAGTCAAAATATACTATATGGGTTTCAAGTTTGTTCACAAGTTTGCTATTTCACGTTCAGTGAATTATGAATCAAACTTTAATTAAGAATTATATAATTAAAACAATACAAAACACTATGTTTTCATGACATTTTTGAAGAAATACATTCCTTTGTATACTAATGTTTATAGTATTGGTGTAAAGAACTTGAATCAATACTGGACATAGTTGCTCTAGACGAAAAACGGGACCTTTTGTCTCTCTTATCTATTTAGAAATTAATAGTCTCCTGAAGCTCCATGTGTGCTATTTTCCTTGTAGATGATTGTTTCGGGACAGTCATAGGAATCAACAACATGATGTTTTCTACAAAGGACCAAGACAACGATGAATGGTCGGATAATTGTGCAGAAGTGTTCCAATCAGGGTGGTGGCACAACGCGTGCCATTGTGCTAACCCTAATGGTGTGTACCTGGCTGGGAACAATTCAATCTCCGCTGTGGGAATAGTTTATCAACCGTGGAGGGGTTATTACTATTCGCTGAAATCAACTCAACTTATGGTTAGAAGAATATCAAATTTAGAATAGATTCACTTCAATCGAACCCCGACTGACAATTTGTCAATGTGTTATTTAGCTTCATAATCAGGTAATATAATATACAAGCTTTCTTAAGACGAGTAGAAACATTTAAATCACGAAAGAAATATGAATAATATATATGAGTATTTAAACAAAACATCCATACACCAATTGGTTAATTGCCTTGCATTTTACAGCTGGCTTTCTTTGTTTTAAAATCGATATTGTAGCTTTGATGTTCCTGTAGTCGGGCATTTACAACAAAGAATGTTATTTTCCACTTTGTGTGATTTTTGTAACTTTCGTAATTTTTGTGTTCAGTAAGTGTAAACATGACGACATATTTCGGACTCGTTAAAAACCGCATATAAGTTCTTTAATTTACATATACAAGGAAAAGTGAGTGTGTAACCATTTAGATGCTTTTTTGTTACATGTATTGTGTCATTTTAAAGATTGTAGTAATGTTGTAAATAAATATATACCTGTACTAATGTAGTAATATGAATTTGTACTAATGTAGTAATATGTACTTGTACTAGGTGCTATTTAAGTTTAATTAATATTCATGTAGAACGAAATAATTTGTCTACATGTATCTATAACTATTTGCGCTTTCTCTTTATATCATTGAAAATTAACTAGATTTTCCTTATGATTGAAAAATCAAAATATTATTCATTCTTGAAAACAATAAACGAAATATTTACAAATGTGATTGATGTTTGAATTATTATTTTGTCTCTATAAAGGACAGGTGACTGTACAGTTGTCTTTAAAAGGACGTGAATTATACATATTTTGATTGCGAAAACATGTAGGTACATGTGAGTAAATATTGTTGATGCCTATAAGATGACTTGGAATAATAATTACAGATCTGGAATATGAACACGTCACATATTTTTAAAATTAGATTACAATTAAGGTGAGTCGTGCCACTGCAGAGAAGTCGTGCCACTGCAGAAAAGTATTGCTGGTTGTTAATGGATACATTACAGAAATAATATTATCCCAGATACCTGATAAATAACATGAAAACCAAGTTATCTGAGGTACCGCAAGGCCGCCCCCAACAAAAGCAAGCAAGCAAAAAGCAAAGCAAAACGCAATAAGCAAACATGGCGTAATCAATAGGCAAATATGACGTAATTATGACGTCATCAATAAGCAAATGTGACGTTATCAATAAGCAAATATGACCTTAATCATGCACTGGGTAAACGCAAATGCATTATCATTATAATGAATATTTTAACATTACTTAAGCCATACACATGATATAAGCAACCTTGAATGACAAGTAAATGGACAAAAATTTTACAATGGTGAATACTCAACTTGTGCATTTTCATCATTATGGATTTGAATTAGGATCAACTGTCCACTATGTCGTGTCATGAGCGTAGAATATGTGTCGACTCTTCCATTTGTGTTGAGGTGCGGTCGAAATATGCCACTTGCAAGTGCCATATACGCCTGTTGTTTGATGCAAGTCTATTACAGGCATTTATGGAACTGCAGCCGCCACAATGGGAGGACCAAAGACCATTAGTGACGGCAGCAGTACCTCAACACAGATGGTCACCGGCGTCCAGAGCTCGCTCATTTTGTTTTCTTCCCCCCCCCCCCACCTTGAGTAATGATGTGATAACCTTCTCAAAGTTATCTAGCAATGAATCGTTTCCCTTTTTTGACAAGTGAACACCGTCATCATGAAATAATGTTGGGTCCTTACCGTCGAATTGAGTGTGTTTAATAGAGCTCCCACCCATGGCTGTAACCAACAATATTGCTTCTCTGTTGACTCTTTTTCTCGAGTCCTCCATAGCCATAATGTCTTTTGAATACCTCTAATTGAATTCAGGGAGCAGGTTTGACCATACCAATTTAGAACGTGGGAAAAGCTTGGTATTTGTTCCAGTGTGGCTTGGAGCTTTTCCAACAATGACTTTAAATCAATGAGCCCCAAACTGTTTGCTCCGCAGTGTATAATTAATATATTGGGGTAATTCTCAATTCTTCGGAGCACTCGAAGCTTGGAATTTAACTGACTAAGGACCATACCTCCATAACCTTTCCACCATATTTTGGTATTAGGTATTCCAAGGTTTAAGCCCCCCCCCCCCCCCCTTACGTTCCCTTGACTCTATGCTTGCTCTCCTGACTATCGATGATCCTATGACCCACACTTTATTGACACCTATGTGCACAAAACTTGGTAGATGTTAAGCTTAGCCATTAGTTACTACAAATAATGAATGTATGATATAAGACTTAGCCCAAAAAATCTTATCATTAACGAATATAGGTGCGATAGGCATTAGATTGCCATCTACCTGCCGATTGGATGACTTGTTGTGTTTCACCCTGAAGAGCTAAAGAAGTAGCTGCTCCTATCCGAAAGGAGTGCGACTTAAAATTCTTACTATCAATGGATGACTTTGCCAAGACCTTAGCAAGGACTGCACTAAACTGATACTGTGTCAAGGGTTTTCCCGAGAAATGACAAAATAATGGCCCCGTTATGACTGGCCGCACCTGCAAGAACTCCTGCATGGCTTTTACAGGGCACGTTATTCCGTGTGATGCATTAACAATGTCACTCACCTACCCCACTGATCGGTTTTAGAGCATTTAATGTTTACCATAAGTTTATTAGTAAACAGCGAAACGTCTTGGCATTGGATTATGATTTCGTCTGAATTACTCTTAGATAAAGCAATTTCACCTATCCTAAGTAATACATGGAATGCAAGGGAGAAGGCCGCCTTATATAATGAGGTTTCGTAATTGCTATAGCAAACAAATTGAAGGTTGGAATAATGGTGCGTAAAATGTCCAATGTAATTGGTAACCGTGTGTCTGCTGTATTGGTGGATCTTTTCATACCCTGGAGTAACTTTTAGGTCACAATTTTTTTTGTGGGATCATATAATGTATGACCATTACATTTGAAGCTTATCGCTGCGATGTATGATTTTGCAGTCGAATGTTTGTAGCGTTTTATTGATAGATGTGCGATAAACATGTTTACTTGTGTGTCTGGTGGCGGGCAAACCAGCGAAAACTCCTTGCCAACACGAAACTGCTCAAAAGCTTGGATCCCTGCCCTGTATGCCTCGCTTGTGTTTAGACATAGATGCACTGAACAAACGCTCTATTTCACTTGAGAGAGCAAGGTCTGGAATTGTTCCGGAATATGCTGAGGCTGTGTGTCTGCTGCAGGTGCCAGACTCCTGAAAATGTCCCACTTTTTGCGGGAAATAGAGTCAGCTATTTTATCAAGTTTGCCTGGTACGTGGTTGGCTTTAAACTGAATATTGTACTTTAAAGCAACTAGCATTGAAGGCCTAACTAATGACATGACACGCTCTGACCTAGATGACTGTTTGTTCAAAATATGAACCAAAGCTATATTGTCTATGAAAAGTACCGGTTTTTTATTATGCAGGAGGCTTCCCCAGACCATCAATGATAATGCAGTTGGGACTAACTCTTGAAAAGTAATATCACACAAAATTTCATTGTAGCCCATTGTTCTGGCCATTGAAGGAACATCCATTGGTCCTGAAAATAACACCCACAGCCTGATTCTGTTGACCCTGCACTATCTGTGAAGAGTGTCAGTGTTACTGAGGTACTCCACTCACTGTCTGAAAAATATAACACCCCATTAAAACTATCTAAGAACTCAATCCAGGTTTTCATATCTTGACGCATCCTAATGTGATGATCTGGTTTACTAGTACCTATCATAGCATTGTAAAACCTGCTATTAAACGTTCTACACAACTTAATTTTCATCTTACCTACCCAAACTTTTAACAGTGTAGAAAGTTGATATACTTTCTCCTGTGGAATAGAGATTTGCATTTTGACCGTGTCTATTTCTAGACCAAGAAACACTAAATTAGCAGTGGCTTCAACTGTCTTCTCTGCGTTTAAGGGTACACCAATTTCCAAACACAATTCCTTGAAATTTTGCAAAATTAATTTACACTGACTTGTGTTAGCACTCCCTATAAAGATGAAATCAACTAAGTAATGATGAATGGTCTTGATCCCTGATCTGTCCTTAGCTAACCACTCTAAGAATGTTGAAAACATTTCAAATAGTTTACATGAAATGGAACACCCAAATGGCAAGCACTTATCAAAATAGAATTTACCTTGAAACTGTAACCCTAATAGTTTAAAATCCCCTGGGAATATCCTAAGTAAACGAAAGGCGCTTTTATATCAGATTTTGCAATAATTGTCCCTCTCCCCGATTGACTTATTGTTTGAATTACAGTGTCCAATGATGTGTATTTTACTGTCGTGTGAATAGGGTCAATATTGTGATTAATGCTTGCAGACGGTGGGGATGAAAGGTGCATTACCATTCTCCAACCGCCGTCAGCTTTTGGAACAACACCTATGGGGGACACATGAAAATTAAACATAGGGGGAGACTGAAAGGGGCCTGCCATACGCCCTTCTGCTATTTCCTTATCTATGTCCTCTTGTAAAAGATCTGGATACTGATCTGCAGACGACACTAAATTGCTACTAAAAATGGAATCCGGGGACCCACGTATCGCTAACAAGACTCTCCTTTAAAGTATGTGCTCCCTCTCTATCCGGGTAATTAATTAAATGTTCCAGTATTCCAGTCCATTTGTCTTGACTGCTGTGTTACATGTCTTGAACGTGGGGTAACATGTCTTGGCTGTGGTGTAAATTGTCTTGACTGTGGCAAGACTTGCCTTGGTTGATAGGTGGACTGAAAATGAGACGGTCGAAATGCAATTCCTTGTTCCCGAAATGACTGAAGATTTGGGTGTGTACTAGTTTGTGTGTCTATGCAGCGAATTAATGGATGTTTATTGTTGCATCTGATGCACTGGTGCAGATAAGCACAATGGATTCTGGTACAAGAATCCCTGTAGTTAAAGTCAAAGCACTTGTTTGACGAAAATGATGGACGATTTGTAGTGGACTGGATCATGGGCGTCATATAAACCAGCCACAATTCGCTATCTATTACCCCCCCCCCCCCCCCCCAGTTATTTGATGGGTTAATTGCCATACGAAGCCTGTATTCCTCGTCGTAGGTGACCCAACCCTGTGATTTTTCGGCCCCTAACCTAACGTCATGCATGTATTTGAATAGTTGGTGTGTTTTGCTAGGGTGGGCTGTAAGATATATGCATGCAAAATGATGAAAGCATCTGTCCATTTCTCAATGGTTTTTATAATATGATTGTGTTTGAGATGGGCAATAATTTTGCCCTGGGAGTCTATTGATAATGTGGATAGTTGGAGCCTATTGGCATCACGCACAAACAGGGTGGCAAAATTAATGTATTCCCCATTCACGATTTTTTTGTTTGGTTGCATTATCTACATTGTAACCTAAATCTACTTGGGTTGAATTGTTAATGACAGGTTGACTGAATTTAATGCCGAACATTAATGACTGAGATTGAGTACCAAAGTTTGTGTCTTGTGCCATTTCTGCTGATTCCTTTTGGGATGAGCCAGGAGTGTCTGCTGATCCTGGCACTATTGCTGCGTTTACGCCCTGCCCTCTGTTGCCTCCGGCTTCCAGGCTGGCTTCTCGTTGCCGATAATTTCGCTTTTTTTCGTTGTAGGCATTTTGCTCGGAATAATGAGAAATAATGAATTAAATAATTGTATTATTAAATAATAGCATAAATACTTAACGGATAAAAATTAACGGTTATTTGAGCTACTCCTGCATTCTGTTCGAACTATCTTTACCCTCACGTGGTTTTCAGCCGAACATTATTAAAATCATGCAAATATATTCAATCGATCAAAAATTTATATTAATTTAAACCATCCAAATATATTACTTCTGGCAGCCTACATCATTCGACAATCCGAGTTCGCTACTTTGCTATAACAGCTATAAAAAGCCTAAAAAACCAAGATTATTTAAAAAATTGTTTAGCAAATTTACTACGTCTTATCTTATTCACGATTGTTTTAGAAAAGAGATTATTCTAGAAAGGAAGTTAATAGTATAAAACCCAACCCGATCTTACTCAAAATTTCCTGCTAATTGTTACTGAGATAAATGCGCATATCCGAGACAAGCTCCAATATACGGTATTATTCTTGCAATAATGACACCAACTCGCATATACTTATTTGATATTTTTTACTTTTTAGTAGTTATCTATAATGAAAATGGTATTGAATTAAAGATATATTAATAAAAGGTATGCACTTTTCTATGGAGCGTAAATTTCTGTAAATTGTGACAAAATGAAAATTGTTTAACCAAAAGTGTATTAGTTTAGGTCTCGTTTCTGTAGAGTCTTTTTATTACCTTCTTTATCTAGTATCATTTTACAAAGATATAAATACCCTATAGATTACACTCACTGCAATTTAGATAATGTTTTCAATTAACTATCTACCAACATGTAAATTATATGTGAGTTTTAAGAGTTTAATTAATGTTCACATCAAAACTATAATCTTTTTAAAACCTTGATATTTTTTTCGGATATAAACCTTTTCTGTCACTTTTGTTGCTATCAGGTAAATTTGTCAAAAACACAAACATGGTGGTCGATGTGATTCGTTATATTGATGTATTTTGATTTTCTTTTGTTAAGATGGTGCTTTACAGACCAACATTTATCTTTTCGACAATTATCTACTCATCATTTTTTTTCCACTTATAAATACTGTACGTACGCAAGCAGATATTTTTAAAATATTTACTGGCTAAATCGATGATCACCGTATATACAGAAAAACTCGTTAAGTACGAACACGGATATAGCGAAATCTCGGATATAGCGAAGTTTTCTGGAGTCCCCGGTAAAATTCTTAACAAATCTTTGCAAAATTTTACACTTATAACGAATAAGGGTATAACGAATTTACGGATATAGCGAACTGATTTTGAGTCCCGTATAGGTGAATAATGACGAAATTTTACACTTTTATAACGAATTTCTTTACAGTTGAAAAGGTTTGCACTACCATTTAATATTATAATAATAGTTTGAATGAATTAATTTTCACGTGAATTTTTCAATTTACATCCTATTATCAAGGATATCAAAAGAATGTATTTTCATTCTAAGCCTCAATTAGCAAAACTTGTAGTCTTGTGAAAGAAAACATGTCTAAAGTGAATTCACTATAGTTATTATTACGAATTCATTATACGGATATAACGAATTACGGATAAAACAAAGTAAATTTATTGGTCCCTAGGACTTTGCTGAGTTTTAGTGTATGTGGTTGTGGAATCATTGTGCATTTATTTAGTGAAAATCACGGGAAAGAAATTTAAATTCTTTCATAAATTATCACAAATGACCGAAGAAAAAGAGACTTAAAGCTTGAAATGCATTATATGTGAGTTTTTATAGATATTGTGCAAATGTGGATGTTATAGAAGTATCCAAGTAAGACTTCCTGACAAAAAATGGTTCCTTTAATGAATATAACCTATACTTTAAGATTAAAACGTTGGATAAAACATTTATTAAGAAAAGGTTAAATGAGACCTATTCCTGTAAAAAAAAATTGTGCATTTTTTTCTGTTTGAATTCAATTAATATGCAATCTGATTAAAATCAGCCGTTCTGATACGCTACAGCTCTCGAACATCTGAAACAAGCCGCTTAGGGGTCACGTCCGAACGACCCGACAATCTAAATATTTAAATATAAGGTCGTGACCTTTCTGACCAATGAGAATCCCTGTCTCTTTAAGACTATTGAGTGAAGTAACAGCAAGGTAAATAAAACCGCACAGATTTATGGGAAATTATCTGCTGGCAGAGTTTTGCTAACTACAATTTGATTGGCTTATCGAAAGGTCGTTCGGACGTGACCTCTAAGCGGCTTGTTTCAGATGTTCGAGAGCGGTAGCGTATCAGAACGGCTGATTTTAATCAGATTGATTAATATGTAGATATCAAATATCATTGTCCATGAGTTTTATGGTTAATTTAATTAGTATATCCGGAGCTCCTTGTGATTATAAATTTAGTTTTATTGAACTGTTCTTAGTTCCTAGTAAATAGTTTTGACTCATCAGCTTTATATCCAAAGACAAAATAGTCATATACAAATCTGAGTCATGAAACAGTCGACACCCCGAAAAGACTTTATCTAATAAGTATTCTATGTATTATGTATAAATGATGAATTAATGATTTTAGGTTGCATTTTGCTCTTCATTTCATTACTGTAATTTCAAGCATATTTATTTGCATAGTTGTGTCTTTGTGTACACAAAAAATGTTACAGTAACAGTAACTCACAGAAACTTTTGTTTGTTTTTTTATGTACCAAAATCTATTTATTTGCAATAGGAATAAGAAAATTACAAAAGTCAGTCGCTTAATCATTTAAAACGTGTGTGTCTTTGTTTTACAAACAGTGTAAAATGAAATATGTCACCTGCTTTTAAAAAAATTGCAAACTACGCCAAGATACGCTTACTGTTAACTGTGTTATATTTCACAAAACCATTTTTCCAAAGAGTGTGCAGTGACCATGAACAAAGTGTATGTATAAACAGAAACATAAATCATATTATCATATTAAAATGAAATGATTGCTTGGATCGTGTTGTCACACGTTGCTACGTTTTCCAGTGAGGGCATGGTACATATTTAACGCTATATTGTTTAATATTTCATCACTGCCTTAATATATAATGTTTGAACTAGTATAAAACCACTTCTTTGATTAGCAACAAAAGACTTAATTGTATATGCAACCTATTTTGCACATGTCGCAAACAATGATGAACGATAAACTGCGGATGATCCCCTTTAGACTTAATTTTCATTACAATTGATTAGATTAACTTATACGTATTAGAAAAGTAATGATAAAATGATCTGAGATACATAAAGAAAACAGTCATGTTTTAAAAAAAAAATGGAGAGGCTTCACTTGTTTAACATATAAATTCCTTGGGTATGCCATTAATCGTCATATCTTTGTGACGTTACAATACAACTTGTTTTTACAATAATAAATAAATGACGAATTTTGACAGTTACAGGTTAAACGAGCGATCGACGTATTGGTTTAGTTATTATGTGCACTTTCAATTATAATTATATGGGGATTTTGTTTGCTCATCTCAAGATTTTTTTCATAATTGAAGATAGTTTATCTTAATAGCGTTTTAACTTAATTCCGTAGGGCAATAAAAGCGTTTTGAATTTTTGCGGAAGTCATTATGTTAGTTGATTTCCAAATTTGCCGTTAATAAAGATTATATTATAAGTTGGTTCGTAAATTATGCCATTTATAATCTGAAAAAAAAAATGAATTCCTGCCAAAGAACTCTCAAATAGTTATTATAATAGCTTTACCCGTGTTCTTCTTAGATATCACATTTGTGGACAAACTTGTGTTCGGAAATCACTGAAGAGATTTGTTTCCTAGATTTCATTGATGTGAGATAATACACTAATATGTCTGTCAATAAGATATCAACAATTAATGATTTTCCATGAAAAAGATTAAAAAATCAGACTTTGTTTCATTAGGTCTTGGCTTAAAACAATGATCACCATACAAACTGGACCTATAACATTTTTCTTCTGACTGATTTTCGTACTCAGTTTGGGTATTATATGTGAGGCTATAGACCAAAATTACCCAGGTGTGTCCGGGAATGTCGGGATAGTCCAAGGCTGTGTCATGGAGTGAACTACCGGAAACAAGACTTACTGTGTGAGCTGGTATCTGACACAGAAAAAGTAAAATCAAACTCTGATTATGTTAGATTTGAACTTAATCAGCTAAGTCTAAGCTTTCGTCTATTTGTTAATGTAGGTAACTTTTATATTAAAAAAAAATGTTAAAAAAGTTTGAAAAAACAAATATATCACTCTAATCAAACTTTAGATTAAAATCAAAGTACTGAAAAGCGCTAAGCCTGGCAGATAGCGTAAAATGCTTATCAAATGTTATGGAAATGTATGTGAGGATTCATATTTAAATCGGGATTTGTTCGATATCGTAAAAATACTTAGAAATCTGAAATGAAAAAGAAGTAGCATATGCCTTAGTTATAGAATATATAAACCTTTTAAATGATTAATGCATACCGACGTGTTACAGTGAAAACAAAATGCTTATGACTTTAAAAAGTTACCACAATCACAGCATTTCGCAATTTATGTATGTACATCTTTATTTTTGACGCATATAATGTTTTATCCATTTGACTGTAAAGTTAAAATTTCCATTTAACAGTATTATAATATGCCATAAAGCATGTTTAAAAAGATCATGATTGATTTGAAAGTTTAGCAATTTCTGGAATTCGAGAACATTTGTTGTAATTTTTATAATGATTTAAACAGATTTCGCTAATGTTCAGCAGAGCTACACAGTAAATGCTTCTTTGAAGAAAATAACGTAAAATAAGATTGTCGCCAATAACAAACATCAGATGATAATTAATGTTTAATTGTTTATTTTCATTATATCTTTGTTATTACGTCCGACAACTTGTAAACCAAAAAGAAAACAAGAAAACATATTGACCCAAGCGTCAAATGGGCCGCAAAAAGTATAATTGTTGTATGAATTATCATTGGTTGTTTACATAAAAAACACACCACAAAGAAGAAAATAACGAATTGGTTGTACTAATTGTTATGGTAAATTTTAATATATTTTCAGCAACACGTTTTGAAGTTTAACATTTTACTATTATTATTAAGAATCGAGTTCGTTACTGTAAGCATTTCTAACGGTAATTGTATGACCATTGCCATAGTATGAAGTAATGGAGAACACATTGATTTGTACATGATTCTAATACAAAGTTTATCTCATCATTATTCTCTTGGAGATTATGTATTTTAAACCATTTTTATTTTTGTTACATTGTATTGAATTAAAACTTAATGCATTGGTTTATATGATTTCAAGGGACCGCAAAATAAAATGGATTATTTTAAAGGTACATGTAAGATCATATGCTTCATCCGGTAGAAACTGCACAGTTTTAAAGGTAAAAAATAAGCCGGATAATTTTTTTTCCTAAATGGAATTATAAATCTTATCTACACTTCAGTTTATGAAGATAATTATGGTTATTTAATTGCACGAGGTTCTCAAAAGTATTAAAAATAAATCAGGTCAGCTCAAATTTTCAGGTCAATTCAAATTTTTAGGTCTTTTATATTTTTGCGTAAATAATTGATATGGATGTCATTTCATGATATTTTTCTACCACATCTCACATGGAAATATAATAAATACACACACATAGTCATTTTATTTGACGCAGAACATAGAAATTCAAATATATCATTTATATATATAAAATTTCATGTCAGTCAGGTCTTTAGTATTTCAGGTTTTTAGTATGTCCCATATACCGATCCCGATACATTGCTTTGAAAAGAATGAAAAACTCCGAAACTTTCCGAATAGATTATAGTCTCGATAAAAACGCGCCTAAATTGACAGTCTATGACCCACTTTATATTTACTAGTAAAACAAAAAAATATGTAATATTTTTTAAAGGCATAAAACATATTTCTACATGCAAATTTACTTTTAATTCATAAAAATAAGCATATTAATTCTTTAAAAAAAAAAACTATCCCGCAGAAACGCAGTTACAATATCTAAATGTATATCAAATAAAAGACCGCCTTCTATCGGCCCGTAATGAAAACACTAAAAAATACAATGGCAAATTACGATACAAAAATTAAAAGCCAAAACGTTTTGACAAAAAGTAAGATATTACTGGTCGCATTATGGATCTGCCTTCCAGGAAATGCCACTTATTCTTCTAAATTTCAGATTTGGTATTCGAACAATGTTTCTGCCCTCTGCTTCAATACTCTATTCAAAGATGGGTGTTATATAGCAATGTTGAATCATAAACATCGCTTTTAATTATTTAATGTTGATAAGTGGTTTTTTTTTTTAAATACTGCATATTTAGTCAATTCTGCACATAAATCATTGATAAAATTATGTTTGCACACGGTGACACGTCGTCTAAACAATTCTAAACGAGAATCACTTTATAGCGATTATTACATTTATTTTTTGTGGTATTTTAAGTAACCAGACAGTTATAATTTTTAATAAAATGATATTCAAATCATTGGTTTAGGATCATTATCAAATTATAGATCAATGCAAATTGATAGAACATGTCTCGTTAAATATTGCCTACAGAAAACGATGCCTGAAATAAGGTTAATAAATACAGTCAGTTCAAGCATATCTTTTACAACATACACCATAGCATAGCATAGCATAGAAATCTCATAGCATAGCATTGAAATCTCATAGCATAGTAGAATCGCATTCGTCATATCATACCATAGCATACCATAGCATAGCATACAACATGATTTTAACTCGGTTTTAAATGTTTTTATTTGGAAGAATAAATGCTCACATTGCAGATTAGTGGTTAACTTTGGCTATTTATCATTTTACTTCCAAATGTGTGGAACTCTTCTGTGTATGGAGGCGTTTTTGTTCAAATCTCATAGCATAGCATAGCATAGCATACCATATCATTAAGCCCTCCATTTCAATTTCTCATAGCATAGCATACAAATCTCATAGCATTGCATTAAAATCTCATAGGATATCATTAAAATCGCATACCATAGCATAGCATTAAATTGTAAAAGATATGCATGACATGACTGTAGCAGAACAAATTATAATGGAAAAAGTGTTAAATTAATAGAAATATTTTGTATAAAAAATTCCTGCATTTTGAAAGAAACATGGTGTTTATAACTGTAACATATTAGCTCGACATATTATGGGTAAACGAGGATCTCGCTCCCCATGCCGATTGTATTTACATGTAATCAAATCACCAGTACCAAAAGACAGGTGATTTCATTAAAGGGACTTAGACACGATTTGAGCTCAAAATTTTAAATTTTATTTTTCCATTTTTAATGTTTAGAATGGTTAATATGGGTATCTTTAATGATTTGTCAAAATTTAAAAATCAAATATTGATTTATAAGCAAGATACAGAGTTTGAAATTCTTTGTTTTGTCAACAAAGCTTAAGCCTTGTTAAGGTCTTCCGTTTCCAACGGAAGACCTTATAGTGATTGT
>WFKH01003881.1:50663202-50681689 GCA_016163765.1 Magallana hongkongensis
CTGAAACTTGTGTGGAAGCATCCTCAGGTAATGTAGATTCAAAGTTGTGAAAAACTTGATCCCCGGGGGTAGGATGGGGCCAAAATGGGGGGTCGACTTTTTACAAAGGAATATATAGAGTTAATTTTTAAAAATCTTCTTCTCAAAAACCGTTAAGCCAGGAAAGCTGAAACTTGTGTGGAAGCATCCTAAGGTAGTGTAAATTCAAAGTTGTGAAAATCATGACCCTCGGGGTGTAGGGTGGGGCTACAATGGAGGGTCGATTTTTAACATAGGAATATATAGAGTAAATCTTTAAACATCTTTTTAAAAACCAATTAGCCAGGAAAGCTGAAACTTGTGTGGAAGCATTCTCAGGTAGTGAATATTTAAAGTTGTGAAAATCATAACCCCCAGGGGTTGGGTGGGGCCACAATGGGGGGGGGGGGTCAACTTTCTACATAGGAATATATAGAGTTAATCTTTAAAAATCGTCTTCTCAGAAACTAATAAGCCAGGAAGCTGAAACTTATGAGGAAGCATTCTCAGGTAATGTAGATTCAAAGTTGTGAAAATCATGACCCTCGGGGTGTAGGGTGGGGTTACAATGGAGGGTCGATTTTTAACATAGGAATATATAGAGTAATTCTTTAAAAATCTTCTTCTCAAAAACTTATTAGCCAGGAAAGCTGAAACTTGTGTGGAAGCATTCTCAGGTAGTGTATATTTAAAGTTGTGAAAATCATTACCTCCAGAGGTAGAGTGGGGCCACAATTTGGGATCAAATTTCTACATAGGAATATATAGAGGAAATCTTTAAAATTCGTCTTCTCAGAAACTAATAAGCCAGGAATGCTGAAACTTGTTTGGAAGCATCCTCAGGTAGTGTAGATTTGAATTTGTAAAAATCATGATTTCTGGGGGTAGGGTGGGGCCACAATTGGGGTGGAATGTTTACATAGGAATATTAAGAGTAAATCTAGATCTTTAAAAATCTTCAGCCAGGTGATTATTTAATATTGTTTAGATTTTGGCTTCTGGATGATTCCTGGACGATTGGGTCTCACAAGGGGTTCAGAGTTTGATGTAGGTTTATATCCCATTTAAAAACAATTGTTTAGGATCTTTTTGAGAGCTGCAATGCTCAACATGTGATATTACTATAAAATCATCCTAATGATAAACATAAGAATATCCAGTGGAAAAAATTGAATTTTATTTATACAGGATCTACATGTATTATACTACATTGTCTAGATAGTTTGTATTATGACTCCATTAAGCTGATTTTATCATACCTATTGTTCCTCAGGTGAGCGATGTGGCCCATGGGCCTCTTGTTTAAATTGTCTAATGAATATATGTATATTTTGATTTGATTTAGATTTTATTAGGTCACCTGAGTCACTCAGGTGACTTATTAATTGTAATTTGTCTTCGTCTGCCGTCGTGCTTTAGCAATTTTACATTTTTAACTTCTTCTTGAAAACTAAAAGGCCAATTATTACCATTTTTGGTGTGAAGCATCTCTATGGTAAGAGAAATCTTAATTGTGAAATTCATGGTTCAACCAACCCCGGGGCTCCACGGGTGGGGCCAAATATGCAAAAAAAGAAATTTTCAAAAATCTTCTCTACTTCCTCACATGAAAGAAAAAAAAACTGAATGCATGGCTATGATCTCCATGAAGCCCTCTACCAAAATTATGAAATTCATGGCCCCTGGGTCAGGGGTTCAGGCTCTAGGTTGGGGCCACTTTGGCCATATAGTGAAAATGTATTAAATGTTAAATCTTCTATTCTCCCATATATGTTTGAATAAAACTAAATGCATAAATGCATGGTTATGATGTACACGGACTCCTTTACCTAAATTGTGAAATTGATGGCCCCTGGGGGGGGCGGGGGGGGGGGGGGGGGGGGGGGGCAGTATAGCCATATAGTGTTAATGCATTTTTAACCAACTCTTTAACAACATCTAAACTACCTTTAGCACCTGCAATTCTTCTCTTCAGACACAGAGCACAGAATTAAAACTAACTGCATAGTTAGAAAAAAATTATCCTGTCATCTTTAATAATAGTTTATGTCACCTGCATGTAAGGCAAGGGTTATGGCTGGGAGGGGGGGGGGGGGGTATGTACAGTCAGTTCAAGCATATCTTTTACAACATACACCATAGAATAGCATAGCATTGAAATCTCACAGCACACCATAGGAATCTCATACCATAGCATTGGAATTCATACCATACCATACAATCTCATCGATTCTCATTCGTATTTGTCTTATTATTTTATTCTGTTCAGGAATTTCAATGAAAGAAATAAGTTAATTTAAGTTTAGAACAGAAAAATAGTGAAGCTGTCTATCAAGTTATCAATAAGATATTGTGAAAGCATTTGAAAAGAGTTCAGGGAAGAGAATTATAACAGTTAATGGAGTTATCTTTATCTTTATAATTGAGTTATTTTCCTTCGCTTTTTCATATTTAGTAATCAATCATTAAATATAATGTAATAAAGAAGTTGTATGATCAAAAAAGTTACGCAGGTATTTTTATCATTTGAAACAAAAACAATTTTTAATTTATTAAAAAATAAACAAGTAGACTTGTTAATAGAAAAGTGACAAGTAGTATACTAGCCACCTTGTTTTAGTTTATCTATGAAAACATATAAACATAAAACCTATATTGAAAATCAATATTCATGGGGAAATATTTTCTATGAAAGCTGTGCACCTTTATAGTAGTAGGTCATACACTCTTTTATGGGCTCCAAGTCTTTAGCTAAGCTATATAGGATTAAGAGTCATTTCAGGCAGGGAGGTGGTTGTTGTTACAATATTATAATTTTCTAATCCATAATGAAAATTAAATGCATTTATGAGACTCCTCGGCAATTTTGTGTATGGGCTATGGTACTCAGGTGACCGTTAAGGCCTATTGGCCTCTTGTATTTAAAAAACAGAATATAGATCAAGCTGTTTGTAATTAGTTGTATTAGTTGTATGACAAGCTAACAACGAATTTATGGCTTTTGTTGCTTTAATTGATAAATTAATATTGAAATGAAATGGTTAAAAATCAAAATTACCAATTATTTTCTTCTTGTTTTGCATTAACAATTACTGCATGTTTTTGATACAATATGTCTAAAAAACATCAGGCAATCTTACTTTGGTCATCGTATAGCGTTACTAAGCATATGTTTGCATAACTAAGATAATACACATATCTATAAATATGGATTATCGACAAGATTTGTATTTTTACTAAATCTATGTATAGCTTATGAAAATTTATATCATTTCTGGTGTAAATATCATTTTTATACTACAAATGTAGAATAATTAAATTTATTGCTAATTGGTATGGAAAGCCTAATTATAAAGCCAATTTGAACAATTATTTTTTTAAAAATATAATAAGTAGAGTATTTGAAAAAGAATTAGAAAAATTGAAAATAGCAATCATTTTTATTTTTACTATTACTATTTTTTGCATTTACAATTATTTCATTGTTATGTTTTATAAAAACATCAAATATTCTTACAGCAAAGACGTCAATAAACTGCAAATAAATACAAATTTTATTTTGCTGTTGCTTTTTTTCGATTTTCAGCAATTCTGTGTATAAACATGTTTGTGATTTTTAGAAAAGGCCACTGTTTGTCATACCTGATTAAATTTAAGCAGTTTTATACACGATTTCAAAAATTTCAAAAAAGATTGTTTCACCACATGTGCCCAGTTGCAGTATAGAATCTACGTTGGTAAGTTATGTATTTATCGGTGTATAGATACTTCGGACTCACTTTTAATTATAATGCAATTAAATGCCAACGTTTGTTGTCAATTGACGATGAAGAGGAAATTCGAATTAAAACATTTTTCTCAGTCGAAGACAAAAAGAAGCGATATAAAAATAATTTTTGCATGTCAAATGTTAATTTTGGTAGTTACGTGTTTGTAATTCTCAGTTATGCAAATATGGTGTTAGAAATTATGTTTTAGGTTTATAAAACTAGTGATGAAAAAAGTGAACTTCTGTTGAGTTTGAAACCAATGATTTTCCGTGACAACAGAGTTGTTATTTACATATCTGGGGACAGTAATTTAATAATTATCAAAACAACATTATGGTAATTATGATGTATTTAAAAACATAAAGAATATATTTATATGTTATGTATTAGTTATGTATAAAAAATGTTCCAATGAATTAATATTTTTTATTTTAGAGTAATAGAAACTGCTGTGTTCCTGGCTGTACCACATATGGATACCCTATAATTCCAGGTCATGGAAAAATCAGCTACCACAATTTCCCTACCGCTGGTGATCCATTAAGGAAACAATGGATAATTAATATTAAAAGAGATGAAAATGATTTATTTAAAGTAACGTCCAGCACTGTTGTTTGTTCACTTCATTTTTCGAAAGAAAATTTGGAGTACCATCCATTTAGTGGACGAAGAACCAAACTGCCTGGATGTGTGCCGACTGTGTTTAATTGTTGGAAACACCTTAATCACATTTACAAAGAACAAAGATCAAGACCATTAAATGCTCTTCAAAAGGCCAAGAATGTTACCAACGTCACAAACACCAAGTGCAGTAAATTGCATGACAACAGTGAGACATGCACCGAAGCTGTTGATGACGAGAGTTTATCAGAAGTACCAGTAGAAAAAAATTTCAATGATGCAAGTGTTTGTGCTAATGAGCATGAATTGGACAATTTTTTCCTTTCTAATGAAATTAAAAAACTGAAAGAAAAAAATGAAAAAAATGTTGAAAGAATCTGAAAAACTGAATCTTGAAAATTTGACTCTAAAATCAAACATTAATTTGTTAAAATTTGCCATAGAGAACTTGAGTGACAAAGATGTAATTTTTTAACACTGGATTTTCTAGCAGAGCTGTATTTAATGAAGTTTTGAATTTTTTGAATCCAGGTCCAAATGGAGAAAATATGATTCTAAATACTGCTAATATTATTAATATTGATAAAATTCAATGTTATGTTAAGAGTGGTAGACCTAGGAAACTTTCTCCAGTTTTTAATGTTTCTTTGTAGATTAAAAGTTGGATTTTTTGAGTATGATTTGGTGAACAGATTTGGTGTTTCAGTTAGCACTGTTAGCAATGTTTTAATATCTTGGGCAATTTTTGTTAGACGTCTTGGAACTTTGAATATTTGGCCAAGCAAGAAGCAAGTTTTTCAGTCTATGCCCCAGTCTTTTAAGGAAAAATACCCTTCAACTAGGGTCATTATTGATTGTACTAAAATAAAGGTAGAAATGTCAATCCTTACTTTTAAAGTCACAGACTTACAGCAACTACAAGAGTGCAAATACATTAAAAGGTTTAATAGGTATTTCACCGTCAGGGAGTGTTAGTTTTGTAAGTCAGTTATTTACAGGCTGTATTTCAGACAGAGAAATTACAGAACGTTCTGGTTTTCTTCAGCTTCCTTTTGAAAAGGGAGATAGTGTAATGGCTGACAAAGGCTTTAACATTCAGGATTTGTTAGATGAAGTTCATGTAAAACTAAATATTCCACCTTTTTTAGGTATGTATGATCAAATGGCAGGTGGGGATGTTTTAAGGACACAAAGCATAGCTGCAGAGCGAATTCATGTTGAGAGAGCTATAAACAAAATCAAATCATTTCACATTTTTGATCAAGTTATTCCTCTTAGTTTCATGGGATCCATCAATCAAATTTGGACAGTGTGTGCACTTCTTACTCTGTTTCAAGAACCTATTATTTCTGTGTCTTGATATCCTGTAATGAGTATCATTTGTACATGTATTAATGTGTAACTTTCTTTTAATAATGACTGGGATAAGTGAATGACTGCTCAAGTATACTTGTTAAATTACAAAAGTTGGTATGTAAATTCCTGGTAATGTAGTCAAGAAAGACTGTTTATGCTGCATTTCGATAGTACGTAATATATATTAATGATACTTGTTTCAGTTTTTAGGTAAATATGTTGCAGGAAAATTCAAATGATACTTGTTTCAATTTGTTGGTGTATATATTGCAGGAAAATTCAACTGACTGCTATTGAATAATAAACAAAGACAAATACATTTTCTATTTTTTATTCAAATTATACCTGCATTGTCCAGTGTCAAATTCAGGATGAATCTGAAGGCCAACTTTGTAGACTCCGAGTCTGATGGAACACAGGGACAATTTGTGAAACATAAAATTCATGTAATTTGTTAATCATACTTGTCCAGTAATGTTTGTCGAAGCAATGCGTTCAATAATCAATCCTTTGTTAGTATACACAACAAAGTCAGCGAGCACCACATATTCCTAGTTGACCTTGCACTTGGCTGTAGTAGTGGTGGTTTCTTTTCAAACATGGTAAACATTGGCCATTCAGTTCACAGTAGAATGTTGGGTCACTGCAAGCATCAACTGCAGATATATCTCTATGCTTATAAGCACACTTGACTTCCAACAAGCCTAGGCCATACTTTGTGTCAAATACCTTTCCATCTGGAGAAGCTCCTGCCCAACAAATTTTTGGATTTACAAAAAGACCACTGCTGTAGATTTGAACTGGATTCCTTGCTCTTTTTATATACTGCTAATATTTATATTTAGCTTTTTCCTCATTTTTGTTCCATACTTTACAAAGGGGACATTTGAAAGATCTTTTTTGCTAATCACTGTATTTTTAATAAAACTTTGATTATTTTTTGTTTTTCTTTTCATTACAAGCCCAAATTCACTGGCTGTCAGCCTATTCATGCGTCCGTTTAACCATCTATCTGATAAACTTTGTGTTCGTGTACTTTTCTCGATTTCAGTTGCTTCTGTATTGTTTAATTTTAGTTTAAATTCATCTTGGACATCGATAGGAACCTCAAGCTCACAGCTTTCTTCCCATGGGAATGGTATTGGGTCCTCTGGGGGGTTTTCCTTTGATTTTGGTATACCAGTGCAGTCAATATTTTCAGCAACATGAAAATTTGGCTCTGTTAATGACAGCTGATAACTTAAAACACTACCAACTGGAACAGCTGTTCCTAGTCTGGTCTTAACTTTATCTGTGTCATTGCAATTAAAAACAGAAAAAATGCCAAGTTCCCCCTAAAGTTTTTAAACCTGTTGCTAAATCTGAACCATAAGGATATTCTGTGTCTGCTTTTGTTGATTGATACAGTGTAGGTTTTATTCCTGTAGACTGAGAGCCATATTTTGGTTTCACGACGCGGCACTCCATTATGGGCTCTGAAGAAATTCCACCCTACCGACATTTAGAGCATTCTGCAGGCTTTTGGGTGCATGTCTTATTTAAGGGAAATTCAGTCAGCTTCATTTTTTTGGCATGATCAATTGTGTAAAGCAAAGCAAATATGTGATTGCAATAGGCTGTTATACCAGCAACACAGGAGCACTTCCCGGACTCAACAGAGCCAGAATTTGAATTTAATTTGACTGAGAAAGAATGATGCTGTTCATTTTTCCTCTGTGAACTGTACCATTTACATTTGATATGTACAGAGTTGTTTTCTTTCATACAAGTGACATTATGTATGTAACCATCCCAAAAAAATTTATAACCCTTTTCAATGGGTTTTTCTACATATGGTGTATTTGTTCCTGATGATTTAGCATGTTCTGAGATCATTATATGAGAGAAAGTTTCCGGTAAAATGACCGTACGTACTTCTACTCCAGGCTTGCTTAGTACATGTAAGAAAATTTTTGTTTTTTCATCTTCCTTATCAATTTTATTTTCTTCTGAATTTTGTTTGCTTGTTTTACATTTAGAACAGTGACAATGCCCGGGATCTGGGTCCGTTACTGTGAATGTTGTACACGCCGATAAATGCCTGACCCGATTACACAACTGCGCTTTAGTGTCCGACTTCTTAAATGAGAATCCTCGGCATTTCATCCACCATTCTAGTTCCAATTTTTTTTTTTTTTTTTACACTTTTCTGGTTCTTTGGAAAGAATAGACCCAGGAATGTCATCTAAAGTTAATACGGAACATTCTGAGCAGATGGTGTTGCTTGTAAGATTCGCCAATACTCGCGACTCGCTCATCATGACATCGACGATTTTAGTTCTTGACTATAGATATACCTGTTTATAAAATGACATCTTTTTTAATTAATAATTTTTGCTTTAAAGATACGTTAAAACCATCGATACTATTAATTTTAAATTAATTTAATGCTTCATTTGTGATTAAAGCATTTTTTTAAATAATCTACGTCAATATAACAGCTGTAATATAGAGCAGAAAACTACTGTTTACATCAGCGAAGTTAAAAGTGAAACTAGACTCGTAATCGATTAAAAATTATATAATATTGATTAAATGAG
This sequence comes from Magallana hongkongensis, assembly GCA_016163765.1. Lineage (NCBI taxonomy): Eukaryota > Metazoa > Mollusca > Bivalvia > Ostreida > Ostreidae > Magallana > Magallana hongkongensis. The sequence continues at coordinate 50,671,547 of WFKH01003881.1, forward strand.
CATAATTATCGATTACATTAGTCAATTACAAGGGAATATTAACAGTTTTGATTTATTATTATATTTTTTCTTACAACAAAACGTTGCAAAACATTACTCACGCAAATTTATGTTGTGTATAATATTCTTTCATACATATACGTAATTACGTTTATCCTCGTTTTACGTCATCGCTAAGTAAGGTAGATAACCTTTCCGCTAGAGGGCACGATTTATTGAAAGCGTGAATAGCAATGAGACTGTTGCCGCATCCTCTATGTCTTAGAGCAGCAAGGTTGCGAACACAGAACCTCGATTTTTGCGATTAAAATCCGCATACAAGAATCCTCATTAATTGATAATATCATTGGATTGTTAAAGCTGCTTGGTCCGAGTTTATATCAAATTTTGTTTCCACTTTTAAACGATGGATATGCAAAGTGTATGTATAATAAAAACATTGCAGTAGTTATCCCGGTCAACTGAGCCATATTTAATAAACAAAAAATGATGTACAATTCATTTTTAAAAAACAAACGACCTAAAAATGGTACTGCGTTATTTCGCCTCATATTGAAACTCACCCCTGACGTCAGGGCGGGGATTATTGTATAACGACTTTGACATCGGTTTAATTACCAGAGTCTCAATAGAAGTTATATTCTGGAAAATCAAAAATAAACGTCTCATTTTTTTTCCCACTTTTATTTCTGAAAGTTGTGTTGTTTACAATCGATGCTCAACATGCGGGTTGAATAAATCCAAACATTCGGGGGACGTCGACGAAACCAAACGGTTCCCTTTCCTATACCTTCACATGATAAAATTTGTTGGGTTTTTTGGCATGCCCATAGAGAAATCATTTTTAATTACTTTGAATATTTCAAACTTTAAAAGCTGGTGTTCATAGGCGAAAGTTTATAAGTATTTAAGATAATTGGTTTGTATGGTTAAGTCCACTAATGTATTTTCCATAGGCGGAAATATTTCCGTTAGGGTTCTTAGCTCCAGCCCTTATTTTTGTTCAGCAACGAGGGACCTCTTGAACGAAAGCTCATTGAAAGCTCATCAAATTGTCTCTCTCCTGTTAAAACTTCGTGGTGTTAAGTCAGATTCATTTCGGGCAAAATGCGTCTGTACTGAAAAACTTTTAAAATGAAAGTAAAAGTAGGGAATTTCACAGTTTTTGAAAGTTAGTTCATCAAACAATTTCAATTCTTTCCTTCAAACGATAATTCAATTTTGACACTTGCTTTTAAAATTGCAAATCCTCATGTCCCAATAAATGTATATACACTCTGCGAGTATAGAAACTATTTTTCTTAAAGGCATTACTTTGTTGTCCTACCGATTCTAAAAATAGTAAGAGGGATATACCCGTATGGAAAATTATTTGATACTGTTATAGTGAAAAAAAAATAGGACCATGCAGCTTTTAGCTGCAAGCCTAGAACCATGCAGCTTTTAGCTGCAATCCTAGAATGGAAAATGCAAAGAACGATTAGAATACTCTGTTGCATGTTTCTGTTTTTATTGTAGATAATCTAGCTACATTTATGATCAACAATTAGGTCTCAATGATATCAATTATTATTGTATATCAGTGAAAGCGGGGAACAAATAAAATCATTGCCTCCAACCACGTTAAATGCTTCCTATCGTCTAGAATAAAAAATGGCATAATTATACTAATCGCTTTCTTGCTTCATATTGTGAATAGTTCTCTGTTTAGCAAACCCAATAAGGCTGGTTAAATATTTTTTATTTGCAGTGTTCATTAAAAATCGCTAATTTTATATCAACATTTTTTATGCAAGCACATTATTTTATTTTTTCAAAAACTAATTATACATAATCATTGCATTAAGGTCATTGCTCTGTATCTGTCACAAATTATTTTGATTTTCAAAAAAATGTTGCACAAGGGACCCCAATCGTCATTTTATTGGAAACTTATTTTACCAAAAAACACCACTGTAACTTTATACCTATTGTGTTTTTACGCGAAAAAAATATGAAATACTATCCCTGTGGGAGATTTGATTGTATAGATTCATTACCGGGAGCCAAAAAACCTTCAGAGAGTTATTTAAAATTATATTATCCGGGTTTTGTGTATCAATTTTGCAAGTTTTAGTTCACAAAAAATTTTGAGCCCTATTTCAAATTTAATATTTTAATATACTAATATACATACAAGATAATTTGCAAAATTTTATCTGAATCTGGATTTTTTTGGGTATATTCGGAAAGCTCTGACTTTCCTGTGTATTGTTTTTTTCAAGAATGACTGAATACATTCTATCAAGCATATCTTTTACAACATTCACAATAGCACAGCATAGCATTGAAATCTTATAGCACAGCATTGGAATCTCATACCATAGCATTTGAATCTCGTACCATAGCAAACAATTCCATAGACTCTCATTCATCATATACCAAAGCATACCATAGCATAGCTACAGGACTGTAGCTCCCGATCTGAAAAAAAATTGGATGGACGACCTGGAAGCTACAGTGCCACCCATTGAAAAAATTGTATATTATTGCGCTGAAAAACGTGCGCTAGTTTTGGACTGATTAACCATATTTATACGCATATTCTGTGAAAACAGTTGCTAGAAGCAGGTCTTGCGGTTATTAAAATCTCGCTTTTATTTTTCTGACAGTAAACAGAATGGAACCATGATAAAAGAATGTCGTCGCGATTTCATTTTCTTGCGATTTGATGCAAAACGATTGAGTCGCAAAATTAAGTACTCGCGTAAAATAAAATAAATACATTACTTTTATCGTATATTTATGATTTGTTTCTTCTTGAATTAAAGAGACAGTACAGCTGAAAAGCATGTGTGTTTTACTTTAGATTTACCCAATGTATCGTTAGAAAATAAGAAATAACGTTGATTGTGAGAGTTTAAGTACATGAAAATCCCTTTCATATAGGAGCTTCCGGAAAATGAAGGGCCGTACAAACCAAATTAATCTGATATATCGTTTATTTGTACCATGTGTATTTTGATTGACAGTAATTGATACGTGCTGAACACCACGAGATCTTCGCCTGACTAAGGTCTCCATGGAATACGAGGTAAAAGGGACTCTCCAAACGGAACACATCGTCACTTTCTCGATATATTACATTTTAACATGATCATACATAACTATGTCAAATACAAGTAACCTCTGAAGGGACCTCACGTACAAAATGAATTTAGTTTGTAACAAATCCTGTGATAAAATTAACAAAAAAAGAAAACATAAATTACATACCTGTAAAATAATAATTCTTGTTATTTTAAAAACTTTAAAAATTGTAGCTTGGGAGAGTAAAAAATATAGTAGAAGACATATTTCCATCAACAAACATGTCCAGGAGAATCTTCGCGAGCAATGCGTGTGTTTGTTTATAGTACAATGTAAATACGCATGTGTTAGTATAGTATAATTAAGGCGGAACCCCGTGACAGGTTGCGATGTATATTTTTATGTACCATTAATAATTACTATTTTTAATGAAATAATCAAACTGTTTTAATTGAGAAATTTGTAATTTTATGAAAGTTTATACATTTTGAGTAGTACAAAAATACCGAACCCGATCGGAACATTTTTCAAGTCGGGTAATAATAAGATGTGCCATACTGTTTCCTTAACAAAAGGAAAGCATTCTATTGATTTAATCTAAACACAATTTTGAAAAATAAAAAATGATGAAAGTAAAAAGACTTTAACTTAATCACTACATGCAATTACTTTATGTATTTTTGATGCATAATACAATGTAAATCAAAGGTTCCATTTTACATTGGGGGAAAATACAACATTTGAAAACCTTGAACATAGGGCATGATTAAACATAATTATTATGCTTCATTTGTTCCAGCCTCCATAATAATGTTTTAATAATGCAATGATTATGTCCCACGTAAATAGAAGGAAAGTGTTTTCGGAGGAATGCACAACATTTAATATGAAAAAAGTTGCAGGTTCCAACTTTCTAGACTTTGTGTGAAATTTAAACTTTTTTAACCATGAACTGGGTGAATTTCAATGAGTATTTTTGACCCCGCCATGCTTCATAAGTTATTCCTACACCGAACTCATCATTGTGTCCAGCTAGATATTTGCCATTAGGATTGGCACAATGGCAATGTCTGTACCACCAGCCTGAGGGATATATGACCGCACATGTCTTATTATCTATATCGTTGTCTTGGTATTTTGTGGAAAACATCATATTGTTAATTCCTCGATCTGTCGTAAAACAATTACCTAAAAAACAAAATACAGATCATCTCTGAATCGTCGTTTAGAAACAAGTAAAATTCGACTGGAAAAGTCATGTTGTTGATTAAAAATCCTACATCCGCGTCCTTACACAAAGAATTGAAGTTTATTAAATTACTTTTCTTGCTAGCTACCCGTGTGTCCTATCCCGACCGACTGACAAAAGCATACACAATGCAGCAATGTTCTAGTATTCTGAGTATTATCTTTCATAAAAAAGTGCTTTACCTCTTATGTTCTATTTGATTCAGATGGTTTAAAGAGTTTGAAGAAAAAAACTTGTCTACATACAGATCCAAAATTAAAAAGTTAAGTCGGGAAAGGAAAACCAATTAATTTTAAAAGTAGCGTCATAGGTAAGTAATAGACTATGAAATACTGATCATTTAAAAAACCAATCAAAATTTTGCTTAAATCTAATGAAGAACGGAACTCTGTCAATTTCTTACCAACGTCCCCCAAGTACCCGGACAAGGTCACTTTATACTTTGATGTCTCGTCTCCTACATTAAAACTGCTGTACTTGACGTAACGTGTCTGGTTGTCAAAGTCGGCCATGTCCATCCGCATCTCATACTTTCCCTGACTCAGCAGATAATGTAGTATGTCATTGCCTGCCATAAAGATGTTTACAATGCGTAGGAATTAGAAAGCATGTAAACGTAAGAAAATCATTTAGTCATTCAACACCTAAGTATGGATTCAGGGGATCAATTGTCCTTAATGGTCATTCAAACATATAAGAAATGTTATTTAATTATCAAACTTTTGTTCCATGCATATGTCAATTTGTACCATATATCATCGTAGATAAATTGTAAGATGTATTTCAAGAGCTAAATAATATTCTTACATTATTCTTTGGATTTTTTTATAGACTAGCCATATTTCATTTTTTTTCACACCAATTTCAAAAGAATAAAGTCATTTCTGTTTAAATATGAATTCCATTTGCCTAAAGATGATATTTCATATGTTTGTTGGTAATGGTCAATTGGATATCAAGAAAGAGTCGAAAATGTAAATGTTTACAGAAACAAACAGTAAATAGAAAGAATGCCAGACCAAAATGTGATCAGAAAGGTTCAGTTTAACCTTTGGAGAATCATCAACTGATTTTTAAGTAAAGAAGACAGATAGGTAAAGTAAAAAAAATTGAAGGTTTTCTACCAAGCCAGAATTCATTTCTTAGATCTCCAAATCCTTTCTTGTAGTCAGTCCAATTCCGAAAAAAATCTACAGATCCATCCAGTCGTCGTTGAAACACCTAAATAATTATAGTATTATTAAAGGGGCATGGTCACGATTTTGGTCAAATTCTTTTTTTCTGTTTTTATCATTTACAATGCTTTGGGAATGCATTTTCAATGACCAAATGAAATTAGAGAGTCACAAGTGAAGTTATAAGCAATATACAGGGCCCACAAGTCTTTTTCATGTAAACAAGGCTCGTGCCCTGTTTTTGTTTACATTAGTTCAATATACAGGTAAACATTCTTTTCAAGCTGATTTTTCCATCTTCTTATTCATTTTATGCATAAATAAAGAGATCTTAACGTTTACCACATTCAGTTTCTGTCTAAAACTGGAGTTTTCACTTGGTCAACGTTCAAAATGTAAACAAAAGCAAAGAATTGTAAGCTCTGTAACTCGCTGATAACTCAACGAATGACACTTATATTTTGGTTGCCTATTAAAAATGCCTTACTGAAGTATTGTAAACACTAAAATCGGGAAAATAATTTTTGACCAAATTCGTGACCATGCCCCTTTGAAGTATTATCAGCATTATGTTGCTGGACACTCGAGTGATAATCGATATTATACTTAAAATACACGTCTGGATGATTAAAAAAAATACTTGCAATGCTAACTTTAAAAAATGTTATGACAATATTATTATTTATATACATCATAAACTTTGTCAATTATCACAAGTCAACGGATATTTTATCGATAATTTTTCTTTATTGTACAATTATGAAATAATGGTTCTGATTGGGAATTATTTATACAAGAAAAAGTTGTTTGAAGAGTAAATCATTTTTTTTTTCAAATATTGGAAAGACAAATTGTTTATCAATTATTAAAAGCATTTGAAATAACACTGTGAAATTAAAATCTAATGAAAATGAATAAAATAAGTTTAATGAGTTAGGTTAGCTACCGTCCATCCTCCACCGTCCAAACCCATTTCACAAAATACGTTTACGTAACCTATACTCGGAAGTTGTACCCTGTATAGTCCACTTAATAAGGCTGATTCCTGATTATGTAATGCAGTGCAATCGCCGGGAAAATAATCTAAAGACAAAAAATGAATAAAGTATACGTACATACAAGAGACTTATTTATCTAATGAATTAGAAGGATGTCGATCTAATCCAAATTCACGAACTAGCAGGTGATTCACTGTAATTTGTTTCTATATAATTTGATTCTGTTATTGAATGTCAAAGTCAATAACACTTATCCTTATTCATATGTAGTTACCCTTGACACAATATGTCTGGCTGCTTGAAAGAGTAACACATTTTTCATCTGATGAGCATGACGCACATTGACTGGTCCATTTCTTAAAGAAAATAACAACAGTTATAACAAACGCATTTATTGTTTTAGATCAAAGCTTGCTGAAAAAAAACCTTTAGTTCAGTATGGCTCTGTTTTATCATATTATATAGAAAACACTTTAACTTTCAGTGATATAGTTTAAAGAGTTTTTATTTCCTTAAGCGTGTACTTCTTTTAAACTTAACGATTGAATACTGTCATTTATTTGCTTTTAAACCATTATTAAAATTTTCGTAACAATAAATTCGATACCGTATTCTTACACATATCGTGACTGTATCAATAAAATTGCATCAGCTATTCAGCAAAGAACGGTTTTTATTTTAAATTCGAAGCTATTACATGCATATTTTTTTAAGGAGAAATAGAGTAAAAAGGAAGGCGAAAAGAAGAGAACTAAAACTTACGTGGTCAAGTTCAAATCTAATATAACCAGAGTTTGGTTCCACTTTTTCTGTGTCGAATACCAGCTCACACAGCAAATCTTGTTTCCGGTAGCTCACTCCGCGACACAGCCTCGGTCTATCCCGACATTCCCGGACACACTGCTGCTGACCCACCGTCCCAACCACCCGAACGATGGGACCAAGGAATCTCTCCCCGGAAACACCTGGGTAACTTTGGTCTATAGCCTCACATATAAAACCCAATTTGAATACGAAAATCAGTCGGAAGAAAAACGTTAAAGGTGCAATTTGTATGGTGATCATTGTTCTAAGAAAGATCCAAGGCTTAATGAAAGAATTATCACAGAAGACCTATCTTTAAATCGTTTTCAAGGAAATGCATTATTTATTGATTGATATCTTGAAAAACATATACAGGTATTATCTTACATCAATGGAATCAAGAAAATAAATCTCTTCGGTAATTTCATAAACATTAACTTGTCCACAAATGTGAAATGCATGGAAAAATATGGATATAGCTAAAACTCAATTGAGAGCTCTTTGACAGAAATTTAATTTCTTTCATATTATTTACGAGCCCACGTCAATCATAATTTTTATTCACGTCATATTTGGAAAACAACAAACATAATTGATATCCGCAGAAGTCCTTTGAAACGTTTTCTTTACGGTAGGAAATTAGGTTCAAACGTTATAATTCAGATAAACTGTCTTTGATTATGAAAAGAATCATGAGGTGGGTAAAAAAAAAACGCTGCATATTTATATAAGAAAATGCAAGAAATAACTTAACCAATAAATCGCTTGTTATTCAACCTGTCATTGCTGAACTTCATTGTTTTAACATAAAAACAGGTTGTATCTTAATGTCCGAAAAATTAAAGATTAATGACCTATCCAATGAATTTTTATGTTAAACAACTAAAGCCACTATATAAAATTCATGCATATATATACTTTATGAATTTCAAATCATTTCATCAATACCTTTCTAACAAGTATAATGCGATTTAACCAAAGTATAAAAGGAATCCTCCGCAGTTTATCGTTCATCATATTTTGCGAGAAAAGGATGAAAACAGCTAGAGCAAATCTCGTTGCATAGACAAGTTAGTCTTATGTTGCAGCTGCAAATAAAATTAAAAAAAGTTTGCTACAATATACAAGTGAAGAATTGACATGTTGGCAATAATATACTGAAATACTAAACAATTTAACGCTTAGTTTGTGCCAGACCCTAATTGAAAATCGTAGAAACATGTGACAGAAACGTTTATAAATCAATTTGAAATAGTACATGTACAAGAAATAATAATTAGCAAAAAGGTTTTTTTTCAATTTATTTTAACAGACAAACACATGATTTCGGTACAATTGATAAACGATTAATTGTGGAATAGAAAATGTGTGCAAAAAACCAAATAATTTATTATCTTTGGTTGAACAAAATATGATATGTATCAAATTTCTGCCGCAATAAGACAGACTAGTCGAAAACAAAATTCGTAGAGAAAATTGTTAATCTTTGTTCATTTTTTAATAGTTCACAATAATACATTAATGCGAAGTTGGCAGTCACAAAAAAGCTGGCTTAATTAAAAAGCAATCCACCTTTCGAAGCTCATTGCTTTGACCATAACTTCTCAATTTAAAAAAAGGGTCACTGCAAAGTTTTACTGTTCTTGTCTTAATTGGATGGGCCATACATGTGCAGAAAGGCGGGCAAAACATGTTTAACGCAATAATTTTACAGATGAATGTTCTTTCTTAGACCGTTTATCTATAAACTTGGTTCAAGGTCATTGCACACTCTTTGACAACAAATAATGTTTCTATGAAGTCTTATCCATATAATGGTAAACACCTAGAATTTTTAATTATGTATGTAGTTTTCTTATCCTCACTACATTTTCAAACATTTCAAAAATAAAGAAGATGGCTCCGTGCTAAAGGTTGTGAGCTAATATTTGTAAAATAATTGTTCAATTGTAATTAATTAAATTTTAGGAAATATATTTGTATACAGTTAAAATGTACAATCTTTACAGTTAAAATCTTTTAAATGGCAAAAGAATAATGCAAGACAAACATTTTCTGCAGAGCATCTTATACTTGAAATAAATGGAATGGTAATGCCAAAGGGCCAATCATAAAAAAAAGCCATTTACCGTCCATCCTCCACTGTTCTTAGCCATTTCACAAAATACGTTCATATAACCTAGAACTGGAAGTTTCACCCTGTATATGCCACTTAATAGAGTTGGTTCCTGATTAAGGAATGCTGTGCAGTCAGTGGGATGAAAAGTGTCTGGAAAAACGTATTAATAACATGTTAAAGGTCAACTTATTTGAATGAATGAAAAGTGAGGGTGGGTTTTTCTTGAAACAAAAAGTATTAAAATTGTAGTATTTTCTATATTTTTCTGATTTTCCACGAAGGAATAACTAAATCATTCTTTGTATAATTCTAATTATCGACTATTTACCTTTGATACAATAGATCTTATTGCTTAAAAGAGTAACACAGTTTTCGTCTAATGAGCAAGACGTACATTGACTTGTCCATATCTGCAAATGCAATTTTAACAGTAAAAACAAAACGATATATTGTTTAAAATTTGGCTTTTTGAAAAAATCAAAGTGTATTCATAAGATTTTAATATGAATCAAGAAAGAATTATTTAAAATATCGAGTTAAAGAAAGCTAACACTTACTTGTTCAAGTTCAAATCTAATATAATCTGTGTTTGGCTCCACTTTTTCTGTGTCAGATACCAGTTCACACAGGAGGTGTTGTTTCCTGTAATTAACCCCACGACACAGTCTCGGTCTATCCCGACATTCCCGGACACACTGCTGCTGACCCACTGTCCTTACCACCCGGACA
>WFKH01003881.1:50681789-50710268 GCA_016163765.1 Magallana hongkongensis
ATATTCAAAATTATCTATACATTATAGAAATCAATGCTCATTCAGTTATAAAGTTCACTAGTTATATAAATTTCTTAAAAAACTGGCTACTTGTTCCTAAAATAGTGCATTTTTGTATATTTTGATTAAAATTACAAAGTAAACCTTCATATCTAAACAAATGAGCATCAGTTTACATTAAGAACGCGTAAAAAGGAAGAAAATCATACCAAGTTTAATAATATCTATAGCCGTCTTGCACTTGAACTTTTGCATTTAATTTCTCAATCTGGAAGGTCTCTCAAATCAATACACATTTCAACGCACAAGTGATCCCAAAAGGGGAGGTAACTCTTTGAGCGATAACTCTTCTGATATAGGCGCGATGTCATTTTTCACCTAATCCGAATAAATTTTAAGATATGTTTCAGGAGTACATAATGTAAATGGTTATTTAAACATTTATTTATTTTAAAAGAGACAATACGGTTACGATGAGTCGCCCGCATTTCCTCTGTCGTAATTATGGATGTAAAAAAATACCGTTGTGTATCATTTTTCTTGGTTTACCGCATTCGCGGAGTTAATGAGCTCTTAATAGTTTTTAGGAATTTGAGCAAAATATATAAGAGCTAGTTGTACACAATTATTTGAGGGGTTGGGTGTCTATTAAGCCCCTGATATTATAAATTTTTCTCATAATATATATTAAAAAATAAGATATGGAGTATTTCTTCATTATGATTTAATGTCAGATGAATGCATGTGCTGCCTGTGCCCAATGACTGCATATTATATAGCACTGCTGGGGTCTGTAAATATTATTCTGGGGGAGGGGGGTTCAAAGGGGTAACTTTATTCTGTTTGCCAGGGGCCAGGTACCAAGGTGTTTTACTATGTAAATTGTGAATTAAATTTGAATTGTCCACCGGAACTATACATGTAGATCTGCCGATGTATGAGGCCTTTTCCCATCCCCATAAGCAATCAACAATATGCACCTTTGTATTACACTTTTATTTTTAAGTGTAAAATTCGAATACTTTACAATATTTATTTTTTGTTATTCTACTGAGGGGCCATATGGCACAATATCTTTTGAACGCCCACTGTTGCTCAGGTGAGCGATGTGGCCCCATGGGCCTCTTGTTTTTAATTTTAATTTTAATTTTCGAGAACGAAATGAAATTATTTTATGAAATATTTTAAAGTGAGTACAACCTGTCGCAGGAACATCATATCAATCGCATACAGTTGCCATTTATAATAAGCACGCGCAGAGAAATACAATTTTCTTCTTTTCGTCACGGGTTATTGATTTCAATTCTTTGAATATATCCCTGCTTTTAAATTTAATGATGTTTTCAGTTACTTAATGTCGACCATTTAACGTTAATTTCAAATAATCCTATTTATCAGGGTGACCATAAAGTATTTTTGTTCAGTGTATCCTTGTTTCCCGAGAAAGACTTCGTATAGAGAAAGACCTGAAAGATCTCACACAATTTTTCCGAACGAAAAGGAACATTTATTACCTAAACGGACGACTTCAGTTTCTTCAAGTTTCCAGAGGAAGTAACAGACTTGCAAACATAATTGTACAGTTTCTTTTACAGAATAAGCCAGTAAAATTTCTGCCTAATTCCATCAAAAGTCTTGCTAATTTCTAAATGACTATTGCCGTTGTGGTACTGCTTAAAAACACCATGACGAAAAAAAATTGGTGCATACAGTTTTAAAATAGGATCATTATTAGCACTTGTTTAATAATAGAGGACATAATCAATAGGTTTGTGTCTCCTGCTGACTCATTTGCTTGTCCCAGCTGTAATTGTCCTATGAGTGGAGCTATTTCCGGATCTAGGCTTGTTCATCGGCGATTATATAACTTCTTTACCTTTCGTTGATTAAATGTTTGACCAGTATTGTTAGGATACACTGAATATTGATAAAACACCAGTATCATTGTCACTAATTTTGTTTGATATGTGCAGCTGCAAGTATCAGTTAATCACTTTGATATTGTATGAATTCGTACAGTTTTTCTTTAAGATCAGACAAAAAGGCGATAATAAGTATCATTAAAAACAAGTGTATTGAATCAATGTCATTGGGAGACGGAAATTCAAATTTCACTGGATACGCTCAAAGGTTTACTTAAAATATCGACAGGAAAAAAAAATAATACACATACAGAATACAGACGATAAAGACAATGACCGTTGACTTTAAACCTCAAAATCACAAGATTCTCCTTAAAACTATAGGAACTTTTGATATAAAATACCGAAGGCTTTTTGAGGTACATGTATCGTTCCAATCGTTCAAAGAATGTTCAAGGAAATAAAAGAGTAACACTCAGACAGTGACAAAAATACAGACGGAATAGTAGATGGACAGACGTAACATGAATTGACGACCAGATTGACCCAAATCGCATCTCCCACTTTCACTGACAATACATTTATATTGATTTACTGGTCTTTTATTTTTATACATCTTGTTGGATGATTAAATATCTAAGATAATATTTGAAATCCAAATATATAGTCATATGATTCATTGAAAGTTTGCAATATCAAAAGATATATTTAATATTAGTTTTTGTTTGTATAACAGTTTTGAATAAAATAAACTTGATTTAAAAAAAGAAAAACATAAAATTTAATGTTTCTTTTGTAAAAGTATTTCAAAAATGTATTCTATTTGTTTGAATAGAAAAACATACAGTAACATGTTTAAGTATTGTTTGAAGAAAAATCACAATTTACATTATCTTGTCACATACATACGATAACATTTCAATCAGCTAAAAAAAAATAGTTCATAGAAAAATATCTGCACCTGTAAAAACAGCATTTATCAATGGGCACATTAATTAGAAGACAACTCTGTAGGTCTGTTCAGACACAAATTCAGTAAACGCAAATTGAAAAATCAGAATAACATGCATCTAACCACATTGTTGGTTATTGAATTTTTCGAGACAATTTAACTGACACATCACAAAAGCGACAGGAATTGTTTATATTTGTCAAAACACGTTATAAAAGGATACAAATATTAATGTGAACACTAACCAAGTACAATATTTGTTTTATGCAGGTAGTTTAAGTTCATTTGAAACTTTATTAACAGTGGAGGGAATGTAATCTCTAGGGTATTTATATCCCTGATAAATCTTACTAGGTTAAACAGGTAATATAGAGACTCTATAGTAAACGAGGCCTAACTTTAATACCACTTCTGGTTACACACACTTCATTTTGTCACCATACAAACCTCGATTTACATTTTTTTCTTAAAAATTAATAACATTTATTTTCATCTTTTTTATTCATTTACCATTTGTATTATCAAAAATTATCAAGTGTATGCGTGGACACGATATCAATAAGAGAAATAAATTGCTGTACATACATGCAAGTTGTAAACATTTAAAACCGCTAAAAATTTTTGAAGTTTAACTGAACACCATTCTGATTGGTCGATAAATCGATAGATAGAACTATAAATTAAAGGAGAACGATTTGAAACGTACTTTTTAAAATATTTACATATACGTGAGGTGTTGATATTTGCATTACAATGTATTCCTATGTCGTATTATACGTATTACCGGTATTTACATACACGTACCTACAAGTGCATGTATTATACCATAGGTCTTTGTAAACATAAGAGTACATCTTTATTTCTGAAGGTTTACTAGTCAACCGAAATTTGATAGCATTTATTTTAAAATACGTTTCAATAAGAAGTCTTTGAAATGACTCAGGGTTAGGTAACTCAAAGGTTACTTCAATTACAATTTGTTGAAAGATGATGAATCAATATACGTTTTTGTCGACCTTCCTGTGATTATATGTACATGTACTGAGCAAAAATTAGAAATAATTATAAACATTGAACATAAATCAAACGATACAAAATCACATTTTTATTGCAAATGTTCGACCACAGAAAACTCAAGCTATTGATTCACTTTAAAATTGAGAAAGCCAGGGGTAAAATGCAGCATGATTACCCGATTGGTGTTAGGGTGTTGTGTTAAGTTAATTATTTGTTTTCCCTCGGACTGAAATGTCACACTTTCATTGGTTTAAACATAGCACGTGATTGCCTCATATATATCTATGTTTGTTCGGTGAGAATTAATATTAGGCAATATGGCTGTCATTGGCCGACGCTTCGCATACTCATTTCGATCTTTCATATTATCTAATACAAAAACCGCATGCCGTTAGCTCTAGATTATTTCGAGTATTGGCCTTTTGAAACTCTTTAAAATTAGAGAAATTGCCCCTTGAATATTGACGTCACATTGTGTGTCTGGAGCAGAAAAAAATGGCAGCGTCGAAATTTCCTCGAATCTTTGCGGAGGATTAAAGGGAGAAAACGTTTAAAATTCAATATTCAATAGCAACAAAACATTGTAAGTAAACATGGGTGAAGCAAAGATTTTTATAGAGTATTTGAAAGGTGAGTTTGATAATTTTAAGACTTTAAATGAGTTAAATTAGATGAGATTTTAGGTATCTTGTACATGGCTTTGCGTAGATCATCGCTTTTTGTGAAAAAATATGTCACTTGATAGTCCTCGGGAAAACAAAACACTTATTACGTTTGTTACTGACTGACTACAGAAATATATTGAGTTGATCAATCTCATAGACGGCTCGGCTTCGCCATCTATGAGATTGATCAACCCAATATATTTCTGTAGTCAGTCAGTAACAAACCTAATAAATAATAATAGTAAGTAAACATATCGGTTTTGTGTTTTCTATTCATCCAAAGAAAGCTATTTATGTTTATTATTTCAGATTTTAGATTATTTGTTTTAAGATAAAATGCATTAATTATGTCCGTTGGGGTTCGATTGAAGTTAAGCTATCCTAAATCTAATAATTGTTCTACCTGTTGGCTCGATGGATATCAGAGAATAGAAGTGACCCACCTGCGGTTAATGTGTTGTCAATAAGCATCCCTCTAGCTGTATCGAAACCAAATCACACACTCGACACTTTAGAACACTATATTAATTTTTACCAATTAGAAGCAGAAGGCCCCACTGCTCTTATGTAACAATGTTCAACGTTGACTCAAATTCCTTACTTCTTTACTACATTAAAATTAATCACCATATATTACATTTAATTACATTTATCAGTTTTGATCGCCTTAGTTGTAAAATACTTATTACTGATTATTCATTGTAGTTTGATTCATAATCAATTTAACAGAAATATTGATATTTCGACAAAAAATGCATCCATGCATCTGTGTACAATCTTTAAGCCTTTATAAATACAAAATATAACTATACTCCTTTCACATTTGATGAAAATCATTTCGATTTTTTTTATTTCATTTCTTCTTTTATTTACAGTAAGTTGGGATTTTGTTCCACTTTTTAATAAATGAGATGGAGCAAACACTAGAAGTGCCGTTTTTAGGATGATGTCAGTAGATAAATAATTTATTTCTTTATGTAGTGAATACACATCTTTTTAGTATGGAGTAAAACGTTTAGTTATATTACATGTATTTATTGTTTATGAATGAATAATAAATCAAAGGTCGCAGATAAAACAGAATGATTAAACTTTCATTATATCGTATTAGATATGTTTAAAAATGTCTATATTTTATCATTCTCTACAACATATTGTTATGTTAGGTACATAAATTGTAAGTAAACATAAATTGTATATTGTTCGTTTTTCTTTAAAAAAAATATGTTTACACTTGGATATACGTTTGAATAAATCAAAATATATCATCAAATATAAACTTTTATTGAGGTTACACCCAAATGAGATTATAATATATCAATCAAGATTGAATATTTTCCTCTATTAGCGTAGTATGTGCGTCTTATATAAACGTATCTTCAAATGTCCAAACTTGAAGGTCAAAGGAAATTCTCGTTCAGTAAATGGTTGTTCTTTTGTTTGTTATTTCAAAAGATACTGACAAACAAGAACTATTTTTAAAAGTATGAATAATGGTCGACGTCTTAATTCATGTCGTAAAATATTTACTTTGTAAACTTTATATGTTTTGTTTTAAATAAAGGGATATAACGCAGAAAACCATCCATATTTCATTATACGTGATATAAATTTGAATATTTTGAAGCTTATTTGCGTCGTTTAAAAAAAAAATCAAAATAACCATCTCAATGCCGAGTTGAAAAATAAATCTGTATTTTGATAGAACAACCCTAATCTGAATTGCTATTTTTCATGGTTCTTTTCAGAGAAACCAGGCATTGGACCAATATCGCAAAATACAAGAAGACAGTTTAAAATCAAATTAATCGTTGTTTTCTGTTACAATATTAATTTTATTTGCAACTAAATGCAATTTTCTAATTTAGATTTGTCGCAAATTAACACATAATGGAAATAATGCAAAAAGTCGTGTAGTAGGGGAAATAAGTTATTTACATCGTAAAATAGATTTTTTAAGGAACTGGTTTTTTTTTCTGAAATCAAAATACTATATAAAATTCAAAGCATATGCATTTTTTCACAATCAGTTGAAAATATATACATTTGACATTAAAAGTAATCTAAATGTTATAGCTGGGATGTTAAACATTAGGATTAAATACGGGGACAGCTACTAACTTTGAAATTTTTGCAAATATTGTGCGTGTAATTATTCAACTTTTCTAACTATGAACGGGGTTGATTTCAGTGAATACCAGCCTGTCCATGCTTCACACCATTGCGTTACACCACCGCTGAACCCGACCTGATATTCGCCGTTAGGGTTGGTGCAATGACATTTACTGTACCACTATCTAGCTCGGAATTAGGCCGCACAATTTTGAGAATCATTTATATTGTTGTCTTGGTCCTTTGTGGAACAACATAGTGTTGATTCCAACATTTCTCATGAAAAAATCAGCTACAAAACCAAACACACTTTGGTAAGAAACAAGTAAAAATCAAATAGAAAAGTAATGTTACATCTGTAATCGTTGCAAACACAACATACACAAAGTAGTGCTGTAAACATCGTTATTTGTTTTTGGTTTGCAAGTTTGTAACCTATTTGTTCTTTTCTGTCTTACTTTTAAAATAAGGTTCCTTAGTTGTGTTTGTGACAAATTTACCTGATAACAACAAAAGTGACAGAAAAGTTTTATATCCGAAAAAAAATTCACGGTTTTAAAAAGATGACTATTTTGATGTGAACATTAATTAAACTCTTAAAGCTCACATGTGATTTACATGTAGGTAGATTAAGTTAAGTGAAAACATTATTTAAATTGCAGTGAGTGTAATCTATAGGGTATTTATATCTTTGTAAAATGATACTCGATAAAGAAGGTAATAAAAAGACCTAAACTAATACATCACTTCTGGTTCAACAAACCTCAATTTGTCACAATTTACAGAAATTTACGCTTTATGGAAAAGTGAATACCTTTTCTTAATATTTCTTTTAAATTCAATACCATTTTCATTAAAAATAACAACTAAAAAGTAAAAAATATCAAATAAGTATATGCGAGTTGATGTCATTAACGCAATATTAATATTATTATTTCTGTATTGTATCCATTAACATCCAACAATACTTCTCTGCAGTGACACAACTCACCTTAATTGTAACCTTATTTCAAAAATATGTGACGAGTTGATATGCCAAATTTGTAATTTTTATTGCAAGTCATCTTATAGGCATCAACAATATTTACATACATGTACCTACATGTTTTCGCAATCAAAATATGTATAATTAACGTCGTTTTAAAGACAACTGAACAGTCAGCTTTCCTTTATAAAAGACAAAATGATAATTCAAACATCAATCACATTTGTAAATATTTCATTTTGTGATTTCAAAAATGAATAATATTTTGATGTTTTAATTATAAGGAAAATCTAGTTAATTTTAAATGATATACAGAGAAAGCGCAAATAGTTATAGATAAATGTAGACAAATCATTTCGTTCTACATTAATACTAACTAAACTTAAATAGCACCTAGCACAAGTACATATTACTACATTAGTACAAATACATATTACTACATAAGTACAGGTATATATTTATTTGCTACGTTACTACAATCTTTAAAATAATAACAAAAAAGCATCTAAATGGTTACATGTACGCAATCACTCTTCCTTGTAAATTAAAGAACTTATATGCGGTTTTTAAAGAGTCCTAGATTTCTCGTCATGTTTACACTTACTGAACACAAAAAAATTACGAAAGTTACAAATATAACACAAATTGGAAAATAACATCCTTTGTTACAAAAGCCTGACTACAGGATCCTCAAAGCTACAATGTCGATTTTAAAACTAGGAAAGCCAGCAGTAAAATACACTTTATTATCCAGTTTGTGTAAGGATGTTGTGTTTAAATACTCAAATATTATACATATCACTTTCGTGATTTAAATGTTTCTATTTGTCTTAAGAAAGTTGTTTTATTACATTAACGTACCATATATCAGGGTTTTTTGCGCGTTCTTTGTTCGCGACGATTTCCAAATCGCGGAAAATAAATCAGAGTAAATTTGATTCAAAGTTTTGTTCTTGTAATAGTTCTCTCTTTGCTTATAAAGTAAACAGGTAAGAAAAGTACCGTGAACTTTGTTTAGTTTAGCTTTAGTTGAAGGGTAAAAATGGCGGGATCAGAGGGCAAGCGCCAGATAACAGGTATGTAAACCTGATTATTTATTTAATAATCCATTGACTAGCTGATTAAAGTGGTAACGTTCCTAGCGTAAATCAATGTCAAATTATACCTGAGCTACTGGTATATGTAACGGTACATTTTCTTTTGATCTATGATTGTTTGCATCTCTAAAAATAATTATCGGTAATTATTTCGCATTACAGAAATAGTGTAAATAGTCTCATATTCCGATTTTTTTAATTATTAAGAGTAACAATTTAGATACTTTTTCCCCTCTTACTTTACAGGTTTAAACAATCGTGAATTATATTTTCACTATGATTTTGAAATAGTGAAAATTTGATTCGCGTAAACTTTATATACTGTTCTAGGTTCTGTTTGCGAAAAAAACATGACGCGGAAAAAACCTGATATACGGTATTATACAAAGCAAAACAACACATAGACAAAATGTCAGTCCGGGTTTGATTAAAGTGAAACTATTTTTAATTCGATATTCTTCGAACCATAAGCTGTGTTGATTTCAGCGAGTAGTAATAACCCATCCACGGTTCATAAACTATTCCAGCAGCAAAAATTGAATTGTTCCCAGCCAGGAACACACCATTAGGTTAACACAATGGCACGCCTTGTGCCACCAGCCTGATTGGAACACCTCTGCACAATTATCCCACCATACATCGTTGTCTTGGTCATTTGTGGTAAACATCATGTTGTTGATACGTGCACCGAAACAATCATCTATTAGGGAAATCGCACACATGGAGCTTCAGAAGACTTTTAATTTTTAAATAGACAAGAGAAACAAAAGTTCCTGGTGTTCGGCTAGAACAACAATGTTCAGCTTTGATTTAAGTTGTTTACAACATACATATGTAACTACATGTGAATACACATTAGTTTAAAAAATGCAATTCAAACATGCCTCTTAAGTTCTCGAGGGCATTACATTTTGTATTGTTTAAATTATAAGAAGACTTATATTTTCAAAAAATAAATAATTCTGCTTCCAAACTTAAAACTCATACAGTGTATTTTGACTTTCAACGACATGTAAATTTTAAAAAAAAAACTCACATGGTCATCTTTTAAAAATAGATATCTTTCATGGATGTATGTGTTTTTGAAAAATTTAGCCCCACTGTGATTCCCCCTAAATAACCTTCGAAATTCATAGTTTAGGAATAAATGAAACATCATTATGATTGCTTTGCTTCCATAATATTTCAATAAACAAATCATCAACATTGAAGCGAAACAGATTTTTCGAACGAACAAAACTAAACTAATTAAAGCAGTATTTTTTAAAATTTTATTTTGCCGCAAAACCTGCTAGAATGACAAGTCTGCATGTAACTTTAACCTTTATGATAAATAAGATTGGAAAATAAATCATTAGGATTTGTCAGAAGAAAGATTTCTCTTCTAAAAATATATAGCAGATCAATTTTAGTTTAGGACGACAATAATTCAATTTTGCTCCAATTAAGGCGTCTCTGTGGCTTTACCCACAAAAATACGGCTAACAGAAATTTAAAAACCATTATTTATTTTTGAAATTTTAGTAGAAAAAAATATTTTCATAAAAAAATTTCAACATGAACATTGCAGCTCATATTGCTTTAAACTTTCAAGAAAATCTTACCAACGTTCCCCGAGAACCCGGATAAGGTAACTATATACTTTGATGCCTAGTCTTCTTCGTTAAAACTGCTGTACTTGACGTAACGTGTCTGATTTTCAAAGTCCTCCATGTCCATCCGCATCTCATACGTCCCCTGACTTAGCAGATAATGGAGGATGTCGTTACCTGTTAATGAATAGTCTCAGTGAAATAAATGGAAGTACATTCATAAATCATAATATTATCACTTTGAAATAAATAGGTATTTAAACCATTTTATTAAAAAACAGCAACTCAAACATTTTTCTTTTTATTTGTTTTCGGTTCATGTTGTTAAAAGTGGTCAAATGTGTTCTTAAAAAGAGTAGAAAATAAAAAGATTTTCTACCCAGCCATAATTCATTTCTCAGATCTCCAAATCCCGTCTTGCTTGTATTCTTTCCAATTACGAATAATATCTTCTGATCCATCTTGCCGTCGTTGAAACATATAATTTTTTAATATTCTACTAAACTAGTTGTCTCTTCAACATTTTTTGTCTGGCATTTAAAACTTAAAACCTTAAACACTTTGCTCAAAATCAAAATTTTTTGCTTTTAAAATAATTGTTTGGAAGATTAATATTAAAAAGTAATAAATGGAAGTACTTTTGTGATAAATATGTATATTGATTTTATAATTTTATCTAAGAAAAATCATCATTTAAAAAATATATATATATAAATAAACGCTTTATCATTGTCATTTAAAAATGATGGTTTAAATAGCAAGAAAAATTGCCAAAAACCATCTGTGGAACAAATTAAAGTTTAAGGCTCTCGACACACCAAAATTTTATTTGATGGATCGATAGAGAAGCTTTTTTGAAATATGATTCCACAAAACAGAGATCAATATCGGCTTTCAGTTATTTTATATGAATTTCCTTGTATTTTTTGAGTGAAATAGGAAAAACTGTTCTAAGGACAAACAGGGTATTTTAGAGCTTAAAACTTTGTGTCAATTAATGTGTAATATAATTATGAATAAATACATGCCAAAGATTGTTTGGTCAAGTATTTAATTTTTTTATTAAAAAAATATTTCTGAAAATTAAAATTGTAATTTTTTTTTTATATCTTTTTAATATATGGATAAAATTTAAAGAATAGCATATAGTCACATAAAGAACTTACTAAACACTGATATTTTACAAAGAAATTGAAACGAAAATGCGAAATTTTAAGAAAATTGCTATTTATCAAATTTGAACCGATCCCGATTGAAAAAAAACTGATCCCGATCAGATTTTTTTTTAAATTGAAATTTTAACTTATAAAGTCAGGAAATGACTGTTGTAAATGACTAAACTGTTTTACAGCTAAACAACCTGAATTTTTGCAAAATTGTGATACATTCTAACTTTATTTCGTTTGGGATTGGTTTAATTACAATCGGGATCGGTTTGGTTTTAAGATTTTCCAATTTTTCTTTAATTTCACTAACTCGTTTCAATTTCTTGTTGAAATATGATTGTACAGCAATCGTTTAATGCAAGTAAAAGTATATTTGCAGCTTTTAACCATAGATTCAAAAAATATGTACAATTCCTGTTTTTCATTTTCATAAATAATTTTTTTTACAAAAATGTTATACAGTTTATATGGCCGTCTTTGATATGTATTTATAAATAATTGTATTGTGCATTAATTGATACCAAAATTTTAGCTCCAAGATATCCTGTTTGCAGATAAAACGGTGTTTCCGGTTTCTATCAAAAAATACATAAAAATTAATATAAAATAATTTGATGCCGATATAGGTGTAATTTTTGTATAATCATTTCTCAAAAATAATTCTTCATCGATCCATTAAATAATGCATTGGTGCGTCGAGCCGCCTTAAAGGGAAATATTTGAATTATCATACAAATAGGTCATAAACATTTTTAAAGTCATTTACCGTCCATCCACCGTCATCCATAACCATTTCACAAAATACGTTCACGTAATCTTTCACTGGAAGTTTCACCTTATATATGCCACTTACTAAAGTTGGTTCCTGAATGGTATGCTGTGCAGTCAGTGGGAGGAATGGTATCTTGAGAAACATATTTAATGATATTAAAGGCTAAATTATTTCAAAAACTAGATGATATCCCGCGCAAGCGCGGGAATTAACACTTTACACATTAATGACACAATGCTGGAATTGTGAACTATATTTTTTTTTTTCATTTTCGTATGTACTGTGTCCGATTTTTTTCTTAATTGTTTTCTTAACCTATTCTTTAAAACTGAAATAAAAAAAACAAACTGCATAGCTGGATATTAAGCTGAGGGATCAAAAATTTTAACTGAATTGGATGATATATACATGTACATGGCCATAATTCTTTTTGTTGCAGCTTAGTGGGAAATGATAACAATGATTTTTTTTAAACCAGTGAGTTGGTATTTAGGACGTCATATCTCTAAATTTTGTTCTTTAGGTAAAATTTCACTACAATTTTTACCACTGTCCCAAATGCGAATTTCAGATAAAATACTGATTTGAAAAAAAAAACTGGGAAGGGTGGTCACCCCTACCCCCACCCCACCCCCCACCCCCAATTTAACTTCCTCCCCGTTTAATGCATACATCATTTATTCATACAGTTACAAATTAATGTTTAAGGTTAACTACCAATCTGTCGTGGTATAAAAATGTATGAAATTAAAAAACGCGAGTGTATGCATATTAATTTGCATTTGTTAAACCAAAGTTGTCATATCCAAAGTATCTCCCTGGCCCCACCGTCACCAAGTTTCCTCAAGTCAATACTTAGCCTCAAGTCTGAGTTTTGACCTCAAATTTACCTACATTTCTTTTGAGAATTTGAATTGAGGACCGAGTTGAGGGATTGGAAATTTTGGTTACGGTGGGGCCTGATGGTTAACTCGTCCTACACTTTCCGACATGGTGTAAATTAGTCAAACCGCGTTCCTGGGCACCCCGTTGTGAAAAATAAATTCTTTTGATTAAAACTACAATCGGATCTAATTGTTCCATTTTATTATTAACTTTTTTGTATTAACCAAAGATGTCCCATCCAAGGTATGAATATCTGCCGTCGATACATGATGAACAGCTCTTTCTACACGTTTCGCCATTACGTTAATTAGTCAAACCGCGTTCTTGGTTACCCCGTTCTGGAAAATTATATTCCATTCTTTCACCAGAGGTCGCGCTTCGCTAGCTTCTATCAATCAAAACTAAAATCGCGCATTCAAGAAACGAGTTGCATTATTTCATTTACTGAGCCTTTGTCAAATCTTAATATCAATTCTATGTAAGAATCAAAGATTTATAAAAGGGTCTGGCTACGCATAGTCACCGATTTTCCTTATTATTTCATACATGGACACACCTTGGTGTAAAACGCAAAAATACACTAAAAGTTGGTTGCTGGGGGTAGCCGTTGCCATGGTAACCGAGGCTAAAGATGGAAAAATAGCAAAACTTACCTACTTTAAAGCCATATTAGGTGTCGACCACTTATGTAAATGATCAAAGACATAAAACAGCCTTTGTCCGTTTTTCAATTCTAATATTATACAAGAAAATTGTACGAGAAACCAATACTTTTAAAATGATACCATGGAAACCGTTACAAATTTTTGAAATAAGTTTTTTACGGTTTTTTTAAAGCCAAATGAGAAACTATTAAATTTTTACATCCATGATATCCATGCAAAATATATTTTATTATTGCTATCATTGCTATGGTAACAAGGCCAAGGACTAGGAAAAACTGAGAAATTGAAGACGATTTTGATATGCTTTAATTCCTGATTTTAGAAATTTTTAGCAATTGTTTTAGTTGGAACTTGTAAAAATATATCTAAATTTTTATTATATATACCATAAAAAGCTTTGTTATGCAACAGATAAGTGTTGTTGCTATGGAAAATTAAGTTGCAAAAAAAAATCACACAGAAATTCTTACTTTTTGAAAAGTCCATAGCAACGGCAGTTATTTTTAGAAAATGTCAGATTTTTTTGAAGTGTCATAAAATTTTATGACATTCTTGATTTTTTTCTCACCAATTGATTTTATATATTTGTTCATTATATCTGAATAATATCCATTCCAAAATGCCGGAAAATATTATAATTTACCTTATTTTTTAGCTTGTTACCATAGCAACGGTTCTCAATTTTCATATTTAAATTCCTAAATGCACAATCATAAGAACATTTACCAAAAAATCCATGATTTTGACTTTTCATTCAAATTAAATGAAGAAAACATATTTTTTTATTTCTGTTTAGTAACCATAGAAACGCTCTAAAAATATGCCTTTTTCCATGAATGTTTTTTTTCTTTTGAAAAATGACAACCATTTTTTAAAAAATATTATACCCTGCGAACCCCAAGTTATGCACATTTCTCACAATATGTTCTCAAATAAGCATAAAAATGCCATTTTTACAGCTTTACCTCTGTTACCATGGCAACAGGATCACATAGCAACAAATAAATGGTGTTAGGCTTTTTTACTCATCATAGTCTATCAAAATGTCAAGTATGAAGAAAATCCGTGACTGTGCGTGGCAAGCGAATTTTGATTCTTACATAGAATTTCTGTTAACTTCTATGTATAATCCAGGTAAGTTCCTAATAAATATATTCACTGTTTACGTAATCATTCAATATTATTTCATTGCAAGGATATATTTTAATGCTAACTCCAATTGACTTGGATCCGCCAAAGCGTGTCCCCACCTTACTTTCATTTTTGCTATTTCGATCTGGGTTATCGAAAATGAAGGTAGGTTTTTAATTAATTTTACAATAATTACTTATCGGGTAAAATTCAACTATAGCTTACGGACATCATATAACACGTTTTGAAATACCAAAGGTGTAAGCAGTTACGCTGGTACAGGCATTATTTAGTTTATTGGCAAAAAGTCTAAATTTACAAGTATAGATAAGAAGAGAAAGTTTTGATATACGCCCTACTTCTTAAAATAGAAAGTGTCTGATAAATTGCTTGTAGTATTCTTTATATAAGTTTTTTTTCCCCATTAAGGAAAACCTCAATTATTATAATACTTTATACAATTCTGATTGAAGTCTATATACCTTTGGCACAGTAGGTCTGGTTACTTGAAAGAGTAACACATTTTTCATCTGATGAGCAAGATGCACATTTATTGGTCCATTCCTAAAAATTACAAATTAATACCAAACGGATCTATTGTTTTGATTACCCGTACAATTAAACTCTTTTTTTATCATTTTGTTAGGAACATTAAAATTTAAGAGGTGAAGTTAACATATCTTGAAGGATTGTCTCATTAAGCGTGTTCATATTTTAAACTTAATGATTGATCAGAGTTTTGTTTTTTAAACTACTTGATCAGAGTTATGTTTTTTAAACTAAAAAAGATTTTTGTAGTTATTAAATAAAATTTTACTTATATGATCGAATAGACGAAATCTAAAACTTACTTGGTCTAGTTCAAATCAATGAGAAACACGGGTATACCTATAGCTATAACTCAATTGAGTTTTCTTTGACAGGAATTCAATGTCTTTCACATAAAATAACGAACATATAGCGTGCTTTCTATTAACGACACATTTGGAAATCAACAAACTTAATTGATTACTGCAAAAATTGAAAGCGCCTTTCTCACCCTAGTAAATTAAGTTCAAACGATATTAAGATAAATTATAATTCGTTAGAAAAAGAATTGTGGGATTTGATAGATATGAAATAAATAACTAGATCGAGAAATCGCTTGGTTTTTAACCATTAATTGTCAAATGTCGTCGTTACATGTAATACATGTAATACAGGACTGTAAGTTGTATTGTGACGTCTCAAAGATACAATGATTCATGACCTACCCAATGAATTTATATGTTAATCAACTGAAGCATCTCCATTGTATAAAAATACTTCTATAATTTAATTTAAACATATCTTATTGAGAATTCAAATGGATTGGGTAACAGGCAAAGCCTACATGAAACCTCTCCAAATAATACATGTATGCATTTATAAGGAATCTTTTATCATTTTAATAAATACTTTTCTAACAAGTATAGCACAAGTTAACCAAATATAATAAAAATAAAGTATAAAAGGAATCATTCGCAGTTCATCGTTCATTATTTTGTAGGACTTGTACAGAAAAAAAAAACCAGAGCAAATCTCATTGCAAAGACAAATCTTTCGTTGCATTCGTTCGATTACAATGCCTTATTCTTAATTTATAAAGTCACTGTTGTTAAAGTATAAGCTATACTGGGTCAACGATAGAAAGGAATATAGTGGTGACAACGGGTTAACAAAAATACTTCTATAATTTTATTTTAGAAACTGTCTAAAATCTGCAAAATGTACTCTGTGGATACAATATTTCAAAAGTTGTATGTAAGAAGAGAATATATGCAGCGGTCAATCGGTATCATGCAAATGTACAGATAAACCGTTATTAAGGGGGGAGGTCATAATGTACATTTGGCATGATTTTATAAAATATATTTCTCTGGCTGATGAATTGGAAAAATACACGCTTTTGGCAATGGTGTGCGTATATGAAGAAACTATTTTTGAAGCAGTTGACAAACTTACTACATTTCTACATTTCATACAACTATTCCCCACGATAAATTAAAGCCTAGCCTTTTTGACATCATTGATAGCTGCTTTTACAATAAAAATGGATCTTGTAAATTAACTTACCTTGCCATCGGTCATTTACAAAACTATTTTGATAAAAACCAGTTGGATTGCGTATACAAGTACTCTGAAGATGATATAAAAAAGATGCTTGCGTTTCTGATAGACAGCATCCACTTAGTATTATGTAGTTTTTTTTTAATAAGGTCTTCCAACAATCTGTTGGAATTTCCATACGTACCAATTGCGCTCCATTTTAAGCAGACCGATTTCTATATTAATATGAAGCAGACTTGTACATAAAAAAAAATCACTCGCTTTGGCCTTCAACTCAACATTCAGGTATATCGACGACGTATTATCAATTTATAATCAACACTGTGCCGGATAATTATGCCAGTGCCAAGGTGGCATTTTTGCACCCGTCTAAGCTGCATATATCGAAAAATTCAAATATGCCATATGATAGACCATTGCTTAAAGAGTTTACAACCACCTTTGTTATTATTGTATCTCACCTGTCAGGTGAGCTATTTACCTTTCAAAACTAAATTCCTACAGGAAAATAATTTTTCACAACTGCATCCGAAGTAACAGATTAAGCGGGTGCAAAAATGTTACCTTGGCATTGGCAGAATTATCCGGCACAGTGTTAATTTTTACTTCCATTCTTACGTCGACCTGATATATCCCAGTGAACTTGAAATAAAGGATACCACAGAGTCTAAGTCATCTGTTTCATATTTAGTTATTTTACTAGAAAAAGAAATTATGGTTACCTAAAAACAAAACTTAATGATACACATGATGACTTCAATTTTTTTATCGTCAACTTTCCTCACTTATGTAGCAATATACCTTCATCACCTGTATTTGGAGTTTTGTCTCTCAGATGATTCGAAACGCAATGGCAAGCTCAACGTTTGAACAATTTCTAAAATGAGGCAAACTACTAGCAAACAAATTGATAAAACAAGATTATCAACAGTCTCGATTGACGTCATCAACTCATAAGTTTTAAGGTCGATACAACTACTTCGTCAGCAATTACAATCTTCTGCTAGGTAGAATGCTGACTGACGTTTTTCATTCTTATTGGTAGGCCATTATTTATACCGAATTGTCTACAGATTTTTCCGTTTTCCCGAATACGACAAAAAACACACGGTGGGTGTGACAGGTCAGCACAGGATGCTCACTCCTCCATGGAACCTAATGCTTCCTCTAGTTTTGTAGAGGTCGTGTTTACTCTGCTCCTGTTTTGTAATTTTCCTTTTTACTTTTGATTTCGAACACTGTTATCACCATATTTCATTGTACACTTTTTTATGAAAAAAAAAATAGCACAAACCGTGATAATGATTTACTTGTAACAGTTTTTTTGGTCTCCCCTTTATTTTTATTTATCGTTATGGGGTTTATAGGTGTAGAACTCAACATAATTTAAAGTATATCCTTCATGGACATCAAAAACCGTTTCCTCCCAGCAGCTAATATATGTATAACTGTACATCAAAATTTAAAATCTCTATCCGGTAAAAGAAAACACACATCCGTCTAGCAACATGTTTATTTTCTAGAATTTTACTAAAAATATCTTTATAATCTTGACGAGAGAAAATCAGAATTTGTAGGTAAAAATGACCTTAATATACTAACACCAATTAAACAGCATTTCTGTTTAATTAAAGTCAATCAATAAGTTGAGAATGCCAAAACGATGAACTTTATAGTACCTGTAATAATTATGTCTGTTAGATTTTGATTTTAAGTGTTAGCAAATAAATAATTATTTTATAACTTAAATATCAGCTGATAATATGAATGGAAGATATAAAAAAAAATTTTTGTACCATTTAATTGATGTTGTGGAACAAACAAAAAAAGATTATCACACAACTTTGTAACTGTCAACAAAACAACGTTTTTATACGGGGATTTTCTCCCTATATGCTATGAACCCTTTTTACCTGTTTTAACCGTTAAAGTTAATTGCATTTTATACTTTTGATACATAATAAATAGTGGTTCCCCTCTATACACTGAATAACGATATAACCTATCAAAATATTGAACATAAAGTATGGTGAAACAGAATTGTTGAATTTTTTTTTCATCTTTACCAAAATATGCTCTGCATTAATAATTGTGTTAAAGAGTGCATTATACATATTTCACATATAAAGAAGGATAATATTTTCGGTGGGATGCACAGTTTTAACCATAAGGAGGACGCTCAACTTCCCACACCACAGTTTCTAAGGTTTGTGTGGATATTCTAAGCTGTTTCACCATGAGCTTTGTGGATTTTAGTGAATACAACTGGCCCCACCAGGCCTCATACGTTATCCCTACTGCGAGCTGTGTGTTGTTTCCAGCCAGGTATTCGCCATTGGGGTTGGCACAATGACAATGACTGTACCACCATCCAGCTCGGTATTTGTTGGCACAATCTTTAGATATACTGATGTCGTTATTGTTGTCCTTTGTTGAAAACATCATTTGGTTGATTCCTCTATGTGTCGTGAAACAATCACCTACAAATCCAAACAAAGAATTGATCAGTATTTTCTGTAAGACACGAGTTAAATTCAATTAGAAAATTTGTGTAATTGAATTAAAATACTTAAAACCCGACATATACAATATATTGCAGCTGATTAATTTATTTCTATACAAGGTAAAACATGTTTTCCTCTCCAAACCGACTGATGAAATGCATTTAACTCATTACCTTTTATTTCTTAAAACACTGATTTGCCTTTTGTTACATGAATATGGTAAATGGTTAATTGTAGCTTTTCCGTCCACTTTTGTGGGAAAACGGTTTGTCAACTTGCCGAAAAAAGTTCAAACATTTAGTTATGAGCTTAATTTTTAATGGTAGCCTACCATGTAAATCAAGTGATTGAATCTAAAAATATTAAGAACCACTAATCGTTTAAAAAAAAACAATCAAACTTTTGCTGAGAATTGTTAAAATACAAAACTCTGTTAAATCTCACCAACGTTCCCCGAGTACCCGTATAGTGTAACTCTATATTTGGATGCCTCGTCTCCAACCTTAAAACTGCTGTACTTGACGTAACGTGTCTGGTTGTCAAAGTCCTCCATGTCCATCCGCATCACATTTTCCTTTCTAAATACTTATTTGCAATTTTTATTGTTTAAATTGGTCAAGAGGGTCTTGAGAATAAGTCAAAAAATTGAAACGTATACAGAGAAAAAGGCAAAGTGAGATAGATAGGAAAATATCAAGAAATTTGAAGACTGTGTACCAAGCCAGAATTCATTTGTTAGATCTCCAAATCCGTGCTTGTAGTCAGTCCAATTACGAAAAAAATCCACTGATCCATCCAGTCGACGTTGAAACACCTAGAATTTTAAATTATGTAAGTAGTTTTCTTATCATCACTACATTGCCGAACATTTTGTACCGAGCTAAAAGTTATGAGCAAATACTTGTAAAATGATTGTTGAATTGTAATTAATTAAATTTTAGGACATTTATATGTATACAGATAAATCTGCCATCTTTACGGTTTAAGAAGTTATTTTAATGGCAAAAGAATAATGCAAATAAACAAAATTTTCTGCAAAACATATTATTCTTGAAAAACAATGGAATGATAAAACCAAAGGGCCAAACATTACAAAAATGCCATTTACCGTCCATCCTCCGCCGTCCTTAGCCATTTCACAAAATACGTTCACATAACCTAGAACTGGAAGTTTCACCCTGTATATGCCACTTAGTAGAGATGGTTCCTGATTATGGAATGATTTGCAGTCAGTGGGAAGAAAAGTGTCTGGAGAAACATATTAAGAACATGTAAAATATCAACTTATTTGAATGAATGAAAAGGGTACGTTTTGATATATTCCCCACTTCTTAAAAACGAAACTAATAAAATAAATGTAGTCTTCTCTATATATTTTCGAAGTCTTTTCTATATATTTTGATTTTCCGTTAATGAAAAACTAAATTTGTTCGGTGTATAATTCTTACTGTTTTCTATTTACCTTTGACGCAATAGATCTTGTTGCTTGAAAGAGTAACACATTTTTCACCCGTTGGGCAAGACGCACATTGACTGGTCCATGTCTACAAATGCATTTAGTTTATTTAACAGTTATAACAAAAGGGTCTATTATTTTATATTATGCTTGTTGAAATTAATCGTAAGTACAGTTAAATTATGTTTAATCATTCTGTAAAGGAAACCTTTTAATTTAAGCGGTGAGGTCAAAATACCTTTTAGTACTACCTCATTAAGCAGATTCGAAAGATTTCTGTAGCAATCAAAATAAGAAGTACATGTACTTACAATATAGAAAGAAGAAAGCTGTAACTTACTTGGTCAAGTTCAAATCTAACATAATCAGAGTTTGGTTCCACTACCTCTGTGTCAGATACCAGTTCACATAGCAGGTGTTGTTTCCGGTAGCTAACTCCACGACACAACCTCGGTCTATCCCGACATTCTCGGACACACTGCTGCTGACCCACCGTCCCCACCACCCGGACGATGGGACCAAGGAATCTCTCCCCGGGAACACCTGGGTAACTTTGGTCTATAGCCTCACATATAAAACCCAATTGGAGTGCGAAAATCAGTCGGAAAAATGCTATAAGTGTAATATGTATACTCATTATAGTTCTTAGAATGAGTCAAGGCATAATGAAGAAATATGACTACAGACTTATCTTTTAATCGTGTTCCTGGTTCATTATCATTGATTGATATCTTCAAAGACATGTATTATCTTGCATCAATGAAATCTAGCTAATAAATCTCTGCAATAATTATAGACCATTAACCTATCAACAAAGGAAAAATCTGTGAAATACATTAGGAGGTTTTTTTTCAAAGTAAATCACCATAACTCAATTGAGAATTCGATAATAGTACTTCAATTTTTTCTACATTATTCAGTACTGACATATCACATTATTTTTAATTGCGCCATCAAATTAAAAAACAACAGATATACAGATATTATTGCTTTCTCTAAAACATTTTACGCTTCTTCTCATCAACCAATCGTGACAATATCCATTGTGAAGTATCTGTGGACTTAAGACCCCCAAACCCCAAGGTCATACAGTACCTTGTTGATGAAAATTATAACTAAGGTTTATGACAATTTCAGACTTTCATTCTCTTCTCTTAGATATCTCGCAAACAGAGTAAATTGATAAGAAAAAGGTTTCTTATATCAATATTTTGAAATCCATGATCTCAATCAGTATAAAGGTAGGGGTTAGGGGTTTATAGTTTTGCTCGCAAAGTAAATTGCATCGCACGACTTTTATATATTACCCCCTAGCGAGACCTGTACAATCCTTAGCATCCTCAACTCCTTGGGAAGCTTACAAACAGAGCCGCCAAATTACCGCGCTAATGCTTTTTCATTCACATAGCCAGCTCGTCTCATGTGCCAGGTACCCATTTTAATCCCTGGGAGGAGAGAGTAGAGTAAAGTAACTTGCCCAAAGTTACAATGTTACCGCGATAGCGGCAGACCGGACTCAACCCGGGGCTACCGTGTCCAAATCAGTCAAAGCTATTAAATGCGCCAGCACCCCCACATGTATCTCAATTCCCATATAAATCCGTAATGTTTGTACAAAGACAAGGGAGATAAAAGACGATCTCTCTTTAATTAAGTTTTTATAATTTGATGAGATAAGAATTAGAAATCTCTTTTTGTTTCCTTTTCACCGTATTTTTATCACGACTTTTATTGAGTACCTACAAATGAAGGAAATGTGTGTTATAATTTATGCTGTCGGTAGCTAATAATTTTGTCACACTTCTTTTTAAAACGTGTTGGGGTCATTAAACCAGTTTTTGTTTGATTATTTTTTATATTCTATATATCCGATTGAACTAGATTATAGTTCGTTTATTGAAGGTCAGTATTATTATTTGTTATAGAATTTTTTTTATAATAAGATAGGTATGAATTTTGTTTAAATGACTGCATTCTACAGGAATACGAACATTATTACGACACGACAATGATTTAATATTTATAACCGTTTTGAAAAAGCAATTATATTTTTTGCTCATCAATAAGTCGATGAAACATGCATTTTTCATATTGTTTATTTACGCTTTGTAGATAAACTAATTATAAACCTTTTATAACCATCATCATGCAGGATCAACAAAGACTTAAAAATAAGCAAATAAATACAATAATTTTCCTATCTACTTGCTTTTGGGGGAAGGGGGCTTTAAAAAACTTAAAGTCCAATTTTGAACTACATTTAACGTGAATGATCTATATGTTTTTACATTTTCACTTCATAATGGATACATTCCGATATTGAATGACTTGTTCTATTATTATTGGTTGATTGGTGTTATTGTACCACAATTGGCAATTATTGGGGATTAACCCATAATTTTAATTAGATTTATTAAGGATAATACTTAAACACAAAAGATAGGAAAGTTAACAAATAAATAGAGAACTATACATGGATTTTACGAAAAAATAGATCCTTAAAAAATTAGAGCTTTTTTGACTGAATACTTGTTTTGAAGCTATATACGCCGTATTCAATTAGTGTTTTTAAAAAATATATTTGTGTTTTTTCACCAACCTACATAGGCTATAAACATTTTGCAAACTATACAGTATAATTTAAGTGCATTTAAAATGATTGAATAAATTGAATATAATTTCCAGTTAATTTTGATACAATCTGGTGAGGTCTGTAAAACCTTTAATTTAAAATAATCATCTCGACAGAATAATTTTTATGTAATATTGGTGATCTGGCTGGTACTATCAAGAACATAACACAATCCGGTGAGGTCTGTATACAGCATTATTGTAAATAATAGCATTTATGTAAATTGTGATATGTTATTTTTATGCCAGTACCAAAAATAATAGTCTAGTCATAATAAAATGGTAATTCTAATTTTTGAGTATTTTTGAGTATTTAGATGATCTTCTTTAATTGTCTACATTAGCCAATCAGAGTGCGGCGTTTTTAGTCGCGCGATGTTTTGACTACGTCATTTTAACTGTCAGCTGTAAACAAGTTTGTAAATACCGCAATCAACCCTGAAATGGAATATTCATTTTCGAGCGAAACATATACCTGGCAAATACAATATTTCAGCTGACAAATTGTCTCGTTTCCAGTTTCAGGCAGCCTTTCAGTACATGCCTCAATTGGAACCCAACCCAACACTCATTCCAGAATCCCTGGTGGAACTTTAACTTTGCAAGCTCAGCAGCTTTTAGGCGCGGCATTATGTGACAACACAAAAAATGCCTACAAAAGAACATGGAATCTCTTTCTTCAACACTTTCCAAATATAACTTCCATTCCTCGTTCACCTGCAAAATTATGCAATTTTATTGCTTGTCTGTTTTCTCTTGGCTATTCCCCAAATAGTATATCTTCTCATGTTTCAGCCATAAGCTATGTACACAAAATTCTTAGCCTTCAAGATCCATCTGAAACATTCTTAGTTAGGAAAATCATACAGGGATGCCATCATTCTGCACCTAGTAAAGATTCCAGGTTACCGATTACAGGTCCCATTTTGGCAAACATGTTAAAATCAATGGATCTTTCTGTTAAAAAATTGTACACTAGGATTCTTCTGAAATCCATTTTTTGTTAGCTTTCAATGCTTTCTTGCGCTTAGGTGAGATTGTTGTAAAATCCAAAACTGATCAGTGTAAAGTAATTCAAAGAAATGATGCTACTTTTGAAATGCTTCAAACAACACCTGTGGCTGTTGAAATTGTGTTAAAAATTTTCAAAACAAATAAAACACATGACATTTTTCAAATCCATCTTAAAGCATCAGATAATAAGGAAATGTGCCCCGTTCAAGCATTATATTATTACTTGCATACATTTGGCCACAAGTCAGGTCCATTGTTTCAATTTATGGGAGGTGAACCAGTAACTTATGCATTTGTAGTGAAAAATCTTACTAGTATTATTGATTTTGTTGGTTTGAACCCTGCTCTATACAAAGGTCACAGCTTCAGGATAGGGGCAGCCACTCATGCAGCACATTTGGATTATTCTGAAAACTGCATACAAAATATGGGAAGATGGAAATCTGATGCTATTCGCAGATACATACGTTTGTCAAGCTTTACATTTTAAATACATATAGCAAATGCTATGTATATATATTTTTCTTGGAGGGTTTTCACAGTTCAGAAGTTAACTGCTGTGTATTATAATTGTATCTGATATGCATTATTTGTGTTTTTAATTCAATGTATAGATTAGTTGTATGTCAAAATTCAATTCTCATCGCAATTGCCTATCATTTGTCTTATATATATTGGACATTATTCAAAGTGTGATTCATGTATAACATTTATCTATACTATGTGCATGGTGTGGTTACACATAACATAACACAGGTCAGAAGGAAACTGATGTGTTTATGTGCTGTATAGTTTTTTAACCATTGTTTCTGTTGTTTGATTTTGTCATTTGAGTAACATGTGCCTACTGGTTCATCTGAAAATGTTTGATTACATGTATATCTGTCTTTTAAAACATGTTTGATAGTGTAAAAACTTTTAACATATATATTATACTGTTTTATTAACACAGGGCAGAAGTCAACTGATGTGTTTATGCTTGCGAGGTTAAAAATAAGATGTTCCTAGTGGTATTCAAATTTTTCACTGGTTTGGTTATATAGATAATCTGTGCCTTCATGATATATATACGACTGTTTGAAGACCTCCCCTTATTGCCTAATTTTTCTTATTAGCAAAAATAAATGGCAGTATATACACACAACCATGTTTTATGTTTTTCTATCAATCCTAGCCAGATCAACAATATTACATAAATCCTATTTCATTCTTCGAACGTGGTACTCGATTTTGACAGGTATGCCAAGAATGACATTATTGTACATGAACCCGGCACTGTCAACGCCCCCCCCCCCCATCTCTTAAGTACTATCCTTCAGAAGCGTAAGGCAAACATTATAATAGACAAATAGCAGTTTCTTTGGGTATGCTGGGGTATTGATATATTAAGTATAAGTCGTGAAAAGTAAAACCCACTTAATGTACATGTTATAACTGTTTCATCATTTTTTTTAAATTAAACAATATGTTTAGTTTACTTGATTCACATGAACATGTACACATAATTTTATAATTTTGTATAAAATATGTGTTCATTTGTGGACAAAGGGTGCCACTAAATCAACAAAGCTTGAGATTGTGCCACCACTTGTATCAGGGTATAAATGTATAAGTTATTCTCGTAAATTAAAAAAAAATATTAACATGATATACATAAAATCACATCATAGCAACAAAAACATAGAATAAAAACACTTTTTGGCGCTACATGTAATTTTAAAATGTTTATGTCTAACATAATATTTACTGTACTCTGACATATTTTACTGCTCTTATATTATAGACAGGTTTCTTGGACACTATATTAAATTTTATTCCTAAATAGCGTTTGTACACTTTATCCAGAGTTTGTATATCAAAATGTACACAATCTTAGATTAATACCACATCTTCACAGCACATTACGATAACTATTTTATGATGGTAACATTAAATATCTAAAATATATGATACATAGAATAAACTTGACAAATGGAAACATATTTTGTATTGACAATATCATTTGTCAGTCATATAACTTTCTGGACTGCAGTTTTCAAGAGGATCCGAAATATGAGTGAGAAATTATATATAGCATTCTTATTGATATCTTAGATTACAATGCTCAAATGTTAAACAAAATAGTTCAGTGTCTTATACATACACATACTTATAAAAGACTTCGATTTTGCAGACAGGTTAACAAAATAGATTTATCGTGTAGATTAAGTACACTTTATCACATGTTTTTGCAAAATGCTTATCCTCAATATTTAAGATTATATATCATTGCTTTACAATTAACTGCACATTCGTTAACATTGATATTTATTTGTTTATCTATTTTAAAAGGAAATTGTAGTTTAATTAATTTCATACAATTCCATGTATGTCGAAATATATAAATCACCATGGGAAATGCTTCAATAGAATTCACTATTACAAACATACAATTTCTGTTAATGCTTGGTTTTGAAAGACTATTAATATACTCATGTAATTATAAAAATGAATACGTATACACCCATGGATATAATGCATTTGTGGTTATGCGTCACATTCAAAATTCTTAATGCAAAATTCTTCATACAAGTCGAGTGGACATTTGTCTACACAGTTTTTACCATAAATACCTTTAGGACATTTTTTTTTTAAATAAAATGACATTGGATTAAATGATATGTGACCCTAAGGTAATACTTGTTTTAAACTTGTAAGTGTAGATATATTGTTTTTTATTACTAACTGGTACAAATACCATTTAACTCATTAGAATATCATGATTTGCTTTTGCATTTGAAATATAAAATCAAAATTAACATTGCCTGTTCAAAATTAAAATAAAGTGATTTTTTTCACAAATGTTATGTGAAAAAAATATTTAACGTAAGTAAACAAAAATAATATTTCTCTTGAGGAAGAACTTTTGATCCACATTTAGATTGAACTGTATCAGTGCAGTGTGTTCCATGGTTCAGGTGTTAGAACAGTGTACTGTGAATGACTAATGATATCATTGTCTTATTATATCTGTAAATGGAGTAATAATTGATATTCAATAGCTTTCCTAACAAAAAGATCTCTGCTCATGGTGAGACATTCTGGTACATATAAGTGATAAGTGAATAATTAGACTAGGATTTAATCATATATTAGATATTTACTTTTTATATCTGTATTTCTTTTAAAACTAGACAGAATAGCACCACCAAATGCTTTAAACTTTTGGGTATCGACATAACTAATCCAATCATTGTTTATACAAACATTTTTTTCTCTCACTAAAACAGGAAATATGCAAAAACTGAGAAAATATTTCAGCTAAAATAACAGGCAGTAAAATAAAACATAACTTTTGGAATAATCAACCTTTTTTAATGAAAACTATATTATTAATTTGCTTTATCTTCAAACTATTTTAAAGAATTATTTTATTACGTAATTTTCCCTACAGTGGGCTTGAATACATGTTTTTTTTAACAGAAATTTATACGAGTTAATATATATCTATACACACCGTGCTTAAACAATTAAAGTCCTTGAGCAAGCTTCCGCTGTGAACGTATCCTACACCAACACAGACTGGAAATAAGAAATGTTTGTTCTAAACCATAAATTTTAAATATAAGATGATCTTAAAGACATTATAACTACACTATCGCATCATTTGGGTATGCTTATTTTTTTTTTTACATTCTACTCAATTTTTACATGGTAGTTACTCAAATTTTCAGCATTTTTCAAAGCGTTCTTTAAAACTACGATTTTGGTGTAACAGGCTACATCTATACTACAGTCCTTTGTTAACTTTATTCTTATGAAGCAGATGAAGCAGAATTTATTCAAAACCTTGTACGTTAAAAAAATAAATCACTCGCTGTGACCTCCAACTCAACATTCAGGTAA
>WFKH01003881.1:50712578-50733705 GCA_016163765.1 Magallana hongkongensis
TTAAAGTTGGAAATTCCAAGATTAAAGTTGGAAATTCCAACTTTAAAGTTGGAAAAATCAACTTTAAAGTTGGAAATTCCAACTTTAAAGTTGGAATTTTAAAGAAGAAAAAAATACAATGTGGCACTAATACTCTTCCGTAGCGATTACTCGAACAGAAATTACTTTTTGCTTTGTCATTGGTATATTATAAATAATATTAGGATTGTTGATGCATGAATAAATAGGTATGATGACTGACAACTTCGAAGACAGTAAAGCTCGCCTGGATAAGGATTACTAAGTATATAATAGAAAATCAATTACAAATTGATCTTTATCTACGAGTCTTAAGTTATGAAACTGATAATGCCATAAACGCTTATCTTAATATATAGTTTAATAAATTGAAAAGTACAATTTAAAAATGTGCCCTTTCTGTCACAAAAAATAAAATACATTTTAAATAAAAACAAAAGTTCTGACAAAGATTAAAATGAAATTTAATGGTTTATATCTGCTAAAGATGTTGTCGCTAGATTGTTGCAAGCTTTATAGTCCCCAAGTAATTTACAAAGAAGTTACACATGTGCCTGAAAAACAAGCCCGGGCTTTTTTCTTACTCAGGAAACGATATGCACCAAACTTTATAATTGGTAACATTTAGATAAAAGGACAGTCAAACATCTAACATGCAGTTTTTCATCTCATGGCGCGGGCGTAAACGCCCCGAATTTTAAAGCGAAATCGGGGACTATTTTGCCACAGCCATTAAGTTATGACTCCTACAAGGGTCCATTTCGCTCACCCGAACTTTGTCATTTTTTAACATTTCACAATAAGATAGAAAATAAAATAGAGTAAAATGTGGACGATTATATCCCTTATCTTTGAGGTGTGCATCAAACAAATACCAGGGTAGGGGACCTATAGGAATATCATTTCCCGTCCTCAGTTTTGGGCTTTAGGGATACCACGAGATGGTTCCCATGGGTTTGGGCTCATTTCAATGATTTCTATCTCCTTCGATTTTGATCACGAAAAAAACCCAAAAATACTAGGGATTAGAAGAAGACTCTCATTAGATATATCCATTACAAGCTTAGAAAGTGTCTGTGACACCTACAAGGATTCATCTAGCTCACCCGAACTTGTCATTTTTTAACATTTTA
Organism: Magallana hongkongensis; assembly: GCA_016163765.1. Lineage (NCBI taxonomy): Eukaryota > Metazoa > Mollusca > Bivalvia > Ostreida > Ostreidae > Magallana > Magallana hongkongensis. The sequence continues at coordinate 50,713,730 of WFKH01003881.1, forward strand.
CAATTTCACAGATGCCTTTTGTAGCTTGTAATGGATACATCTAAAGGGTACTGTTAGTGGCTGCTAGCTTCAGTCTGGTAGACAGACATGCATTTAGATAGATGATAGACAGATATATTTAAATTTAAAAAATTCAAGATTTAAACACAATTTGCAATTCAAAAATGAATTTTATTAATAGCAATTTTAAATCATTGGTATTTGGAAGCTGAAATTATCAGAGGTCAACTACTGTGAATCAAGTGTGATTGCACCATCTTTAGTTAAAGAGATCCGGGCCATACTAAAAATACAACACTAGTATTCATTTTAAGGTAGTTTTAATCATTGGGTTCTGAAACATCAAGAACCTACCTTGGGGGTTAAATATTTTGGATTTAATAATGACATCATCTTTAGTTTAAGAAATTCAAGGCTCTTCTAAAGATACACTTCTTATTACAAGGAAATTTCAAACATCAATATTGGGATCGAAAACTTCGAGCACTACTTCTTTTTCGATCTTAAAATATTCATTTAATCCTTTTACATTCTCCCATTATATATTTGCTTATTTGAATTTTTTTTATAATTTTATAATGATTTTTAAAAGCACAGAGACAATTCCGTATTTTTTTATGGAAGACCGAACTTTAGGAAATGGAAATGAAAGAGTTACGGACAGGGCTGTCTTCAATCTGATTAGAATACAGATCTATACAATAGCACAAAGCACCCTGCGCTATAGTATATATCTGTACTTTAATCAGGGCTGAAATTTCCAGAGTCATCTACAAGTGGTAAACCACTGCCACTGTGAAAATATGGTGATGTGGTCATCTCTAGATTATGAGATATGGGACCCTAAAGAATATGCACTATATTCATTATAATAAATTTTAAACATCAGGCTCTGAAACATCGGAAACAAAATTTCTCTAAAACAGAGGTTTATCATTTGTATTCGATATTTTTGAATAATTTGTAGAATTTCAAAATTACTTAAAATATAATTATATAATTCTCAATTTAGGTTATAAGTGATGAATGTAGATAAATTAGCTGAATATAAGGTTCTTTGTGTGATGATTTACTCACTTGTATAAAGACAATCATATGTACAGCAAAACTCGAATATAACGAACACGGATATAGCGAATTTACGGCTATAACGAATTATTATTCATGTCCCGGCAAATTTCTTATATAAACCTATAGAAAATTGATGTATATAACGAACACGGCAATAACGAATTTACGGCTATAGCGAAGTAATTTTAAGACCCCCGCTGGCAAAATTTTAACGTATTTTGTCATTTTTATAACGAATTTTTTCCATTTCAAATTTCATTGAAGATACATGCAATTTTAAGATGCATATATAAAATACTCAAATTCAAATAGTATACGGAATTTTTTTAAAAATTGAAATGAAATGGTTATATTAACATTTTTTGTACATGACAGTAATACTAATTTTATAACTTACGATAGTGTGGAAAACTGTTAGCCGATTATTTCATAACGAAATCGCTATAATATTTTTTACGAATTCGTTATAAACCCATAGCGAATTACGGCTATAACGAAGTTTTTCCTATAGTCCCTTGAAATTCGTTATAAACGAGTTTTGCTGTACATGTAAATATATGCATTTACATTGCATATTTATGTACATGTAAATATTTGCATTTGCTCATCAAATTGGACACAATACAGTCTGTTTATTTTTTTTTTTTATTCAACGGTTTGTTATATACAACGCAATATACATTTAACATCTAACAATTTGTAGAACAAAGTTGTTGAAATACGACTTTTCATAGTGAGTAAAAGGTATCTCAGGCCTCATTGTCGTTAACTTGCAACGAAGTAAAATCGTAATCATATTATTTTACCTTAAGAATCACGCTGAGATTTCGATGGGTTATCGCATTCTCTACTATGTCTTTAATGTGTACATTGTATTTTGAACCAATGATAATCTAATATGTAATAATTACATTAACAGTTGATTAATACCGATTACCGCAATTGACAGAAGTAATATAATATGAGATATATGCAAATATTTTTAATTTTTAATTTTACAGTATAATAATAGTGATGCGTCATATTTCTTTTTAAATTTTACAATAAGCAGTCTAATAGTGGTGAACAGTTATTCCCAAACCATTGCAATATATAAATCACATTAACATTATCCTAAAATATTGGACCATCCGTGTTTTTTCACAAACACTGTAATGTGAAGTTGTTTGTATATCTGCATACATTTGGAATATAAAACTATCAAGAACAAAACAAAAATTAATCTGTCATCTATGACAGAATTCTACAGAAACAAATGCAACATTTAAATGTTATATATTTACATATGCAAATATTTCTCCTTATATGAACCTATAGAAAATCGAGAACGTTCAATTCTGTCTGAACGTTTTCGTGACGTCACAATGATCATAGCACGCGCTAATCGCTTGTCGCTTGGATTATTGTAAACATAAAATCTCAGTAATTTGAACAGTTCTGAACGATTTGTCTTTTTCAAACGTAAATATAAGTAATAAACAGAAATGTTAAAAAGTTCACCGGGCTATGAAGTTGGTTGGTACGTGATCAAATCTACTGAGAAGCCCTTCGGGCTTCACAGGATTTGATCACGTGACCAACCAACTTCATATCCCGGTGAACTTTTTAAATTGCTGTTTATTTCTTAAATGTAAAGTGTAGGTATATACTGCAGATGATTTCTACACGCAGATGACATATGATTGCATTGTGGTTTTTCAATCTGTGACAATTTGTATTAACTTTGTATACCATCCGCAAAACAAACTGAAATACAGAGTGGAAAATGTATTGGATATAATTAAAAGATGTACAAATAAATTAATCATTTTATTTTTAGAGCAATGACAATGGCAATACACGGTAATGTAATAGATGTAACGCAACAAGGGAAATCTGTCAATGTGACAGCAAACCGGGTGTCCTTTTGTGGGAACAATATCCGTATTTGCAATTTGTCGACCCTGAATTGATAAACACACCTAAGGCCGATATCGACCCGAAATAACTATGGTCATAATTTGTGTATAATATTTTTTTTTAAGATACGCTTATGAACTCAGTAGACTCAATGTGTTTTTTATTTGGTCTGTTATGATGTCATTTCATGAAAACGTTTTCAATATACATCAAATGAGCCCGGATATCTAGTTTTCGATACTTTGATTTGTCAAGGCTTTACTTACTTTACTCTCTTTTTGTATGATGTAGAAAACAATGCAAATGGAACAATGGCGAAAGAACAAAGTATTGGCCAGAAACACTGGAGAACAACAGAATATGCGGTGAGGTTTCAAGCAAAATTCGGCCATATGTCCGAATGCATCAGGTTTACTTACCGTAATGCCTAAACATCTACCGAGACCAAGGACAGTGATGTGTTGACAGACATTTTCAGCCGAAACTGGCTGTCATATTACTTTCGACTTGAATTTGGATTTCTACTGGCCCAAGACGGATAGCTTGCATATAGAGCCATTTTAACAAGACCTTGGACTTTCAGTAGGACGTTGCTATCTATTTCTTAAGTCAAAACAAGATAAAAATGACGCGGTTTCAAGCAAAATATGCACCGATTGCGTCTTAGCTCAAAAGCCAGACAAATCTTGCTGATTTCAAAGAGCCATGACTGAGTGGCTAGCAATGAAATAGACATGCCTACGTCACATTGCTGTTTGACACAACTATCCAAAGTCCAAGCTCTTGTTAAAATAGTTCTATTTACCAATTTTTCATATTTTGCACCAAGTGTCACAAGACAACAGGCGTTCTCGGTGAATCATCTTATCATGTATTTACCGAATTCTTCTGTCATCGTGTGATTGTATTCTCGGAAATTCGTCGTGTCTAGGCGTTTACCATCAGAATACTGTGCTTATTCATTGTAGGCATAGTATATAATTCAGTTAAGATTAAGCATGTGTTTGGTGAATAGTTTTATTTAAATATGAGCACAAAAAGAAAGAAGAAAACCCTAAATTAAAGACGAAAGAATCTTTGTCATTCATGAGTATCACTATAATTTGACAAAAAATGTGTAAAAAGGTTTAAATATACATATGTAAGTACTAAATGTAACAAGTCAAGTTGTTTATGCAGAGTTCCAATTTATTCGGCGATTCGAATAATATTTATTGTCACAGTGACGATTCCACAAAACAAATTTATACATGATATAAAAATTGAAACATAAATTATATGTTTTCGTCTTCTTTGTTTTCAATTTCAATGATATGAAATTGATTAAGACATGTCCAGTTATATTGATAATCAATTGCAAATATTCAAAAAGAATTCAAAGTATACTTAAGGACGGCGGACCCAATTCATCTCTACAATAGATTTTTTATTCAAATTTTTATATATTGTTAATTAGTTAATGGTGATTGAAAATCAATAAAAAAAATTACATGATCATCGACTTCCTTTTTTTACTAGGGGCGTTTCAAAATTTGGGTACGAAAATCCGCAGATATAATAGATATAATTCAATATCTACCTGAAAATAAAATTATAAACTGCCTTTCGGCGTTGTAGAATTTATTAACCGTTGAAATATAACGGACTTGTCGCAAACAGAGGAAATTCGGACTAATTTTTCCCCTAAATTTTTCTCCACTTAACATAATTATATTGGCATCACAAATTATGTTGAGTATAATGACAATTTTATCATTTTCTCTCATTCTGATGTTCGTAATTACAACAGTTCATATTGATAGCATATGCACGGTTTCTGCGCAGAGGTGTGAAATCTTGAATTGGGTCCGTCGTCCTTAAATTCTTTCCTTTCGTTATTAAATAATCATGAACCTTGATTAAGGAGGCTGGATGGTCAACAAATTTACCATCACATTTACCTAAGATTTTAAGATCTGGTTTGTTTAACTATAAACTATTATCTAGTAAAGAAAAAATCCATTTATTTTACCCTTTAAATTTGGGTAATTTTTCTATATTCTTTTTTTTTTTCTTCTTCTTTTAAAGGAGTTTAATACAGTCTAAAAATGGCCAAGACCATCAAGCCCTCTTAACGACAGCGTATTTTACGTTTTCACATGCACTATAATTTAGGTTCATGAAACAGGTAAACAATTGTCATCAAAATAGTAGAATACTTATTCATATCATACACAAGGAGATTTGACTAATAAACATTATAACAAACCCAAGTAGGGAAAACTGGCGATTTATCATGCAATGTTGAAAAACCAGAATAAATATACTGCATGTATATCTAAACAGCAATGTACTCATTCTTAGTATATTGTATCTATATAACTTTATGACATAAATAAAATAAAGCAACTAAAATTTGATTTCCCCTTGTCATTACATCTTTTTACAGACAACTCAATATTTTACTATTTCTCAAAACAAATCATGAAATCATGAAATCAAGGAGGCATAACTCTATTCAACTATGGAACGCCATCACTGCCTTATAGCATAAAACTATAGAAACATTATGTCAAATTATCATTACATGATGTCAAAGTCCATTACTTGTTGTGAACATATCTTTACATTTGGTCAAATCTTTATTACGTGATGTCAAAAGCACATTAGGCGAAGTAAAAATGTCTTTACATGATGTCAACTTTTTACGTTGTGATGTAAAATTATCCTTACATTATGTCAACATTTTATAACGTGATGTAAATTTATCCTTACATTACGCCAACATTGTAGAACTCAAGGTCATTACATCATGTCATTATGTCGACACTCTATTGCATGGGGCAAATATATCCTTACATAATGTCAATACTGCATTACATAATGCAAATCGAAACTTACAATTATGCCAATATTTTATTACATGATATTAATATATTTTTACATTTTATCAACACTTTATTACATGGTGTAAATATATCCATTTATTATGTCAACACTTTATAACTTGATGTCATAAGTTTATTACGTTATGTCTAAACTTAATAACGTGATGTGAATAAGTCTTCTTTTTAGGTCAATTCTCTATTCCATGATGTACACGCTCCGTTACTTTATATTTACATTCAGTGTATATTTCCCCGTATGCTTGCATTGGAAATCTGCGACGTTCAATTTTCTACGAATACACTTTACTAATTCATGTGCCATGAGCACAAATATAAACGTCACCACGTGTTTTTAGCATATTTATTTTTGTAAGATTAAATGAAACTTTCAACCTTACATAACCAATTTGATATGTACTTTTGAAAAATAATCATTAAATTATATCTACTCCTTAATTAAAAAGATTTTTCTCTACAAAGTTTCTGGGACTATATTTTTAGCTGCGGAAGCGTACTAAATAACATGTCAATATGGCTGTTCCATGTATGTTTCATATCCCTGACTGAGAGCGTATATAATGGCTTTACAGCGACGATACACATATATTTCATACAAAAAAAACATCAGTATGAATATAAATATAAGCATTGAATGCTTATTTTTGGATGTCGTCGGAAAATTATCATACCGCGCTAACGCGCGGTATTCAATTTGTCTGCACCGCATTGGTGTGTCATAGGACCGACGACATCCAAAAATAAGCATTCGATGCTTAAATGTTGAAACATCATTTCGTTATGCGAACACGGATACCCTCGGCCTTTATCTATACATAGAAACGGTAAGCCGATTTACCCAAATGGATCCAGGCGCTATTGGTACTTTGTGGAACGGAACGGAACCAGTAAAGGGTTACCTAATGGGGAAATGGATATTTTAAAATGAGCATTTTTTTTTCATTACATTTAAAAAAAATAGATGTTTAATTTTAATATTTAAATTCGTTGTTTAAAGAAAAAATTACATATTTACTAATTACTCTAATATTAACACATTACAAAGTACTTTCACAGCAGAACTTACTAGCTGGTTTAAGCTAGCAAAAAAATATCTATATTAGTTAGAGCTTTAAAACAAATCAAACACATTCCAAGGTACACTAGTAACATCTAAAAAATTATAATGTCAGTAGTACTCAGCTTATCTTTAAATTTCTTCTGGTTTGATCTTATATTAAAATATTATGTTGAAAAAAAGTGCTCATTTTATTTAATTTCCAATTCCCCTCAAATACCCATTTACTGTTTCCGTCTCGTTCCAATAATACCAATAGCCGATCCAGAAAACCCCCAAAAGTAGTTAAGAAGCAGTGGGTGAATCCACATGTGCTTGTGGACGGGACCGACATCCCCGCCCCCCGGGTTTTTACTCCTTTTTTCATAAATCATCCTATCATGACATAGTTTTGATTTATACCCTCTGTCCGAAAAATTACCTAAAACAAACATTTTTTAAAAACCAATCCCACCTATATCAAGATGGAGAAGGTCTTTTAAGGGATTAAAGATCTGTTGTAATTTATTTGTAGATTTTATTTCATATTAAGTATTCAAGTGCCCTCTTGAATAAAAGGGAGAAAATTCATCCGTAGGAACGTGGCGTACCCCCTTCCCTAACATATTTCCACCCCCTCTGCCAAAAAAAAAATCACTTTAATAGCATAATAATTTTTTTGCAGAACGGTCATACCCATACCCATACACGGTCAATGTCATTAATTTAAGATACCAAGAGCAACGTATATTTTAAGTACTAAATTTTAGAAAATTAATTAAAAAAATGTCACCACATACAGGCTTAGGAACGATAAAGAACCATGACTGCTCAATGACTGAGTGTGTAGTAATGGACATTACTCTTGAAGTAAAAAAAAGTATAAATCAAAAATAAAATTTTAAATTTTACAACCATAAAGGGGTTAAGGATCTAAACTAATTTATTTGAATTTTGCAGGGGTTCTGGACCCCCTTAACCCCCCCCCCCCCCCCCCCGCCCCGCGCATGTTTTATTTCATTTTAAGTATTCAAGGACTGGTAAACACGAGAAGACTTGCATTTTAAGTCTTATTCTTATAACTTAAGTCTATTTTAACTAAAAATTCAATGTTTAAATACGTAGATGTACATTCATTCTTAGGAAATTGAATTGTCAGCAACCCAATTCTCTGCTTTCAGAAAAGCATCCGTTTATTTTAATTCTAGTATGATTAAACCACTGCTTCTTACTAGTATCTACTGTTGGGGTTTTTCTGGGTCCATTTGAGTAAATCGGCGTACCGTTTCTATGTATATGCCATGTTGTAAATTTTGAATTTACAACATGACATATATATAAAGGCCGAGGATATTCCTGTATAATGTTTCGACTTAAAGTAATGGAGCGTGTATATCATGGAATAGAGAAATGGCCTAATGTTAAGATTTATTCACATCACGTAATTAAGTTTAGACAAAATGTCAAGATATTTTCGCATCAAGTAATGTACTTCTGACATCAAGTTATAAAGTGTTGACATAATGAAAGAATGTGTTAACACCATGTAATAAAGTGTTGATAAAATGTAAGGATATATTGGTAGCATGTAATAAAATGTTGACATAATGTAAGGATAGATTCGCGATATGTACTGCAGTGTTGATATAATGTAAGGATATATTGATAGCATGTAATAAAATGTTGACATAATATAAGGATATATTTGCCCCATGCAATACAGTGTCGAAATAATGTCATGATGTAATGACCTTCAGTTATTCAATGTTGACATAATGTAAGGATAATTTTACATCACAAAGTAAAAAGTTCACATCATGTAAAGACATTTTTACTTCGCCTAATGTGCTTTTGACATCACGTAATAAAGATTTGACCAAATGTAAAGATATGTTCACAACAAGTAATGGACTTTGACATCATGTAATGATAATTTGACATAATGTATCTATAGTTTTATGCTATAAGGCAGCAATGGCGTTCCTATTTTGTACGTGATAGGATTATATTTAGCATGATCACATGTCAAGCACATGTTCGTCTATAGCATAAGCAAAACGTAACAACAAAATTTAAATATGTTTAGTTTACATTCGGAAAGTTTCGGTGTTATTTAAAATTATTTGGGAAAACGCTAGTTCGAGTTATAAATACATATTGTCGTTCTGATTGGTTAAGAGACCCCCCCCCCCCCCCCCCAAAGCGCTGTGTATATAAAGTCAGGATTTGTCTTAGTCCGGCAGTTGACGTGGAATCTTCTCTAAGGTTCGAGTCAACTCACTTCCCCGGGTAGATGGGTGGGCCCCAGTCTCCATATCCCGTCTCGTTCATTGCCTCGCTAAGTGTTTTGTTTATTGTCCCGTAAATTCTCATAGTGCAGCGCGTTTGTTTAAGATTCCGCTATATTAAACGTAAGGAACATGCTAGGCGTTTAGTCCGTGCTAAGTGGGTTGGCATTAGGTTTGGGTTACTTGGATTTTTATTAACATTATGGCAGGCTTACATTTACGTTATAACTTGGTAAGGATGGTAAAGGGAAGGTACTGTATATTTTTGTATATAACGTTCTTGTACTCTGTTTCATGCACCATAATAAATCTATAAAAACTCATAACAAGTATTTTCATTTAGCTGGAACTTGGAGTAGGGTAAGAGTGATTGAGCGTTGATAATATAAACTGGAACATTTTCATTATTACGGAGAATTGGATTTAGACTGAGAAAACTGACAGTTTGAGACTGACTTTATAAGATTACTTTGGTGACTAGAGACGTAAGAAATTATCATGGAACTATTGGTATAAATAAAAGCAATATCCACTATACGATTACATTGGTGCCATGACGTTACAATTACCTCTATACGATTACATTGGCGCCCAACAAAATAACCCACACGGAGTGATTTAGAGAGCCTCGTGTGAAATTTCTAGGGCATAGAAATCTCAAAAGAAAAGGGGGAATAGTGTAATAGTGTGTATATAAAGGATCAGTACTGCCACGCTCCTAATAGCACTAGCTAGTGGGCTAACCCTTTAGCTCAGTCGGTAGAGCGTTGGTTTTTAAACTGAAGGGTCCCTAATTCGAGCCTAGTTGTGGTCATTCCTCCTCTTCTATTACATGTAAAATATAAATAAATGTCTCCAACAGAGTTTTCCTATTATCAAGTTATTGGATACGTTTACCGAGTCTTTACTCTGACACTAGAATACATGTACCATCTTTGACAATGTATTTCTAATTAATAACGTTACTATCTATACGATACAATGCATTTACTTTTAAGCTATAAAAATGACCAAAATTGTCCTGTATTCTGAATCGCAGATATCGTGTGCACCACGCTATTCTGGCGATACGATGACGTTGAAGCAGTACTGGGCGCACCGCTGGACGTCTTGGTCTGATGTTTTGCTCGCGCAGACGATTACGCACAGTTCTTGGACTAATTGGTCGAAGCCCTGAAATGCTACGGGCAGTCAAACTTGCCGTCTGGAAACGATTTCTCAGATGCACAAGTCTAAAGTGGTTGTCCTGTTGACGTGACGTCACACGAGGTCGCCCAGAGCGCGGTCGATCCTGGGTGTTGTTGAAAACGTCTCCATAATGACTGGATGGTGTTCCGATGAACTCCAAAGTGTCTTGCTACAGTATTTTGTGCCATTCCAGCTTGCAGCATCCCAACAGCACGATTACGTTGGTTTTCGTTGAGTCGTGGCATGACATAGGGGTAAATTTTGTTGAAACTAAAGTGATTTCCTTAACAAAAAAAGTTTAAACAAATCCTTTACAGTTCTCATTCCGAACAGTATTGGCCCGTAAAAGTCGTGCGTACAAATTCTTCAATAAACAACAGGTGCTCACTAACCATGAAAAAGCCCGTGCACCCGGACGGTTACCATCCGATATTGTCAAAAACAACACCATTATCGATTGTTTAAATTTTATAAATACAAACAATAGATATAGAAAAATTATACTAAATTTTATAATGCACAGTTTCTTTTTTCCGCTAGTATATGTAAAAGTTCGTTTTAAATGTCAGCTCTTACATTCAGATAATAACTGTAATAATTACTCAAAAGAAAATATTAGTCAAACTATTTAAAAAGGTATATGATAATTAAGATAAGACAAAATATTTACATTTCCCAGTGTGTTTGTCTGTGAAAACAATACAAATCAAATCTGTAACGTATAGTTCAATGCTTCCACCAATGACGCAAATGACGTACAGTTTTGGCCAAAGCGAGGCTTACATAATTAAACGAAAAAACTAATAACGTGATAGAGTCAATAATTCAATATTTAATCGTACAATTGCTGAAAATTATATATAAATATAAGTAATAAAGAATTATTCGTTGAATTTTATGAGGTGATCATTACGGTCGTAGCGTGGTTTTATATTGCTATTAAAGTCCTTCGGGATTTATTGCATTTGATCACATACATGTACCAACTATTATAATGATCACCTTATAATACTTATAAAATGATTCCTTATTTCTTAAGTAAATTGACGCATCGAATTCGGGAATAGATGACGGGTAATATGACACCGTATTTTTGAGAGGGCTTTGGTACGGTACATTGAAAATTTAAAAAAAAAAAAAAAAACCTGGTCAACGAGGTCCAATCCGCAGCAATGTTCGAAAAGTTTTAAAACCATGAACTATTTGAATCTCAATTTGACTATCATGACAAAAAAAAGAAATGTATGAATACTAGTGTTTGTATTACAAAAAAAGTAATGATCAATGACCGTGGTTCAATGGTAATACGGAGAGAAAGAAAACAATTTAAATTTAAGACACAATACTCCACTTTTCATATATTTCCCCCATTACAACTCAGCTAAACTGAAATGCTGTAACTTTGCAAAAAGTTTGGATACCATACAAAAAAATTTCTCATGATTTTAATTCATATACATGTATAAAGATTGAAGAAAATACAACATCTTGATGGTGTTTACAATACTAAAATTTACCCATCTGAGGGTCAGATAATAATAATCTTAAACTGATACCATGCAACGGCAAATGCGCTATAATTTCATAATTTCATATAGCAGTTCAACATTCTTTGTAACTAAGGCATGTGTACAAGTGTCACTACTTCATTTGCATTTGTGCAACTGCGATTCTTTATTTTACAGGATAGAAACATTGATAGATAAAAGAATATGTACGGATTGCAAGAATAATTTACACATGCAGTAAAACTCACACTTGATGAAAGAAAAAGGTAAACTCCGTCTACTGGTTCTCCAAAAGCTTTGTATAATTTTTCAGCGATAAGAAATATTTGAAATAGCGTAAACACAAGTGTAATTACAGTGATGACTAGGTTCATTTTCCTTTGTTGTTTTTTCCTTCGGACACATGAAGAGTTTTGTATAGCTCTAATTTTACGAATATGCAACGAAATCATTGTAGAACAAACTACACACAAAACAATCAGATTGATTATGGCACGAATAATAGTTGTCAACGAATAGTTATCTATGTTTGCCATTACATAATGAGATATAACGCCAAAGAGAGCGCTTAGAAACCAGACTGAAAGTGAACAGAAGGAGACAGGTTTAACTGTTAAATGTCTCCTGCTTGTTAAGGGATGGACTGTGATTAAATATCTTAAAGTGGCCAGTAGCAACAAGTGACCGGAAGAACTATAATAAAACAAGCTAACGGTAAATGTTTTACAAGTAAAAAAGTCTAAATATGGACAAGTTGTAAACCGCACCAAACCGAGAACAATGCCTGCAAAGAAATCCGCTAGTGCCAGATATCCGATAGCAGCAAATGTCGGTGTATGGAATTTGGGTTTGTACAGGATTGTTGTCATGGCAGCAATATTTCCAGTGATACCAAGAAATATTATGATCAGACAAACATATACGAAAGCTGTTTGAAACGTCGTGTCACCAAACATGATTTCAAAAGAAGGCTTGGATTTTAGTTCGTCATTATAGAAGTGAACAGTAGTTATCTTTACATTCGAATTGCCGCTTCCGTTAAAAATATTACTGTTCTGAACATCATCGTAAAGATCCGTGATGTTTGTTGTTACACTGACATACATGTTCACCATTTTTATAACTTTAAGTTATCAGCAATTGGTTCTTGAAATTGTTACCAGGTTATCCACAATACACAAAGCCTAGGGTTGCAAAAGAAAAAATAAAATTTCAAAATATGAAATCATTATAGAAAATGAATATTCTTAATCTTTGTCATTTGTATGTACATGTATTTTCAAAAACAACAAAAATACCACTCACTGTGTTAGACGAGGAAACATTTCTGAAATGACTGTTGTTACGACCTCTTAATTTAAAGAAAACGGACGTTTGTTATGTAATATAGAGTAAAAACCTTGTGCATCTTGTGTTCTGAATTGGTAGATTCGAGTTATTGATTCCGCAGATATTATCTAATATGACATAAAGTGTTTAATGAGGTCATAGCAAACGAGGCAATACTAGTATTTAAATATTTTTTTGTGATTAAAAGAGACACTGACTACACAGAATGGTTATCGACTGACGCAAATATCGTGAAAGACATATATACATATATATATATAAGTTAACTTTATCAAATGAAATTATCAAAATACTTCAGATTATATTATATAATAGCACAAATATCCTCTCCCCGGGAAAATGCTTTATACGACAACGAAATCCATGATGATCAAAATTCCGATTAGCTTTATTTAAATGTGGTAAAAAGTAACAAGTTAATAAAGAGGGGGTTTTGTTTAGATTATCGTGGTCCAAAATAAGTTTAAGAATACTAGTCATTGTTAGTGTTTGGAACTAATTAGATAGTTACGTAGTAATCCGTTTTATTCCGGTCAATAGTGCCAATTCCCTGTTAGCATAATCTACTTTCAGTTCTGATGATCAGGATGGGTTTTCCTATACACTTCTATCCTCAAATGGCAAATACAGATCATGCGGCGTCTGTAAAATGCATTCTGAATGGAAGGCGATACTTAAAGTGCATTCGTCCATGCACCGGATAAAACTGTGCCATTCAGTCAACTGAAAAGTGACTGAAATGTTGCTGCAACGTGACTAAATGGCAAAACTCTATCATTCAGTCATCTTTCCAGACCAATCAGTCAACATTCTTATTACTAAATAGCACATGTTCATCCTGTGGTGACTTGTCCAAATCACTGAGTCCTTCCTATTGTCCGAACTACAGCCAAGATGAACGATCCTCTCTCAGCCCATGGCTTGAGACGAAGGATCCTTCCATATCTAATTAATTAACTACTTATCAAGACAGATTGTGACAAAGCATTTTTCGGTTTGGGGAAAAAGGGTATGTTTGAAGTTCTACGGAAACATTAGAAAAATTCAAAATCTATCTTAGCTCTATCTAGTTGCTCTAAGTGTTGCACATAAGCTATTAGCTTTAATGTATATCCTACAAAAAAGTTTACCTATATTAAGGGCAAGAAAATATCATGTCAAATGAAAAATATAGTGTCCTATTTTTAACTTCCTAAAGCGTTATTTACCCACTTGGACAGCATATACTTCGTTTAATGCTTCATAGACATGTTTAACTCATTTTACATACCTGACTGTGTGTCACTACTGAGAGTATCTGTGTTGACGACTCCGGAGGGATCTATAACATCAGCTTCCATACCGTAAACCAACTTTTATTCGCGCCGACTTTATTTCACGATTTACTTCCGATAAACTGGTTCGCGACGACTAATGTTCGCGACCAAGCCTTATCCAGACCTGTTTTGTTATAACAATCATACGACAAGGACTGGTTCGCGGCGAGAATTATTCGCGACAACGAGGCTTTTGCAAACTCACGGAAATTTCTCGCACGCGAATAAAAGTTGGTTTACAGTTTTTTTTAACAAAATACGTATTGATTGTTTTTGTATAAGCAAATCACTTTGTCAAAGAAACTGTGTATGTATCAGGCAAACTTAAGTTGTACAAGACATTGTTTTGGCGATCGAAGGCTTACTTTTACGCAGGGACATACAGCTTGAGACTAATTACATGTTTGAAGGGACAGTTTACGTCTAAAATGTCCCACTAAAATGAACATCGTATTTACATTTACATATAGATTTACTTCATTTAGATCTTCTTTACTTATAATTATTGTTGGTGGCTACCCACCTTTTTTGTGGGCAGGCAGTTTTTTGATGCTCGTTTTTACATATGAGTCTACAGTAGGGGTCCGTCATGTATTTTTTGTACATGTGTTGCATAGTCTTTCTAGTCCTTTGGCCCCCTATCTTGTGTTTTGTGTAGATATTTATTTTTCATATGCTTGGGTCATGGAATTCAGCACCACATGTATTATTACGATAGTAACATGTTTATGAATGACCCCCTGTTTTGTATATATCGTTTCGTCATTTACTAAATAAATGACATTATTCATTCTTATACATGTGTTCTGTTTTCGCCTGCTTGAGCAAAAAACAAGCTCAGTCTCCTTGGCAAGGTTTTAAAAGCAAAAGAACATAAAATTATTTATATTCTTTCAAGCATATTGCTTACAGAAAACGTATTAAGCAGCAGCATGTTTACGGTTTATAAGGCGTAAACTAAACAACCCAATTAATGCTCCGATTCCTTTAAATTTGGTACATGTAGATTTTATATTTATTCCTTTAAATGGAATTATATATGTTTTATGCCATCGCTTCTACATTTTACAATCAAACAAAGTCGGACACTTCCTTATCTTAAAACTGAGTGTGCTTAATTAACCATTTTAATGATTGGATATTCCTGTACTTTTATCGTTGTTTTTTTCTGTTGAAGATTATTTTAACATTTCGGATTGTATATCTTTCTAAATTGTACACAAATGTTATTTACGTTATTAAAATTTAAAAACAATGATATTTTCAACATTTATGATTTCAGTTATACATCTATTTATAAAAACATTATCATTCACACACAGGCGGATATTATCGTTCAATTCCTGTTTCCGTTTATGCAATGATTATATTTACAATATGCAATAAAAATACAAAAATACATATTAAATAATAAATGTATGAAATTTTTTTTAATATATAAAATCTCTAAATTTAAACCTTTACTTTTATTTATATTTTTTAAATCAATTTAGACCATTGAATTTTTCTACGACCATGCTAAAATTATACTTTGTAATATAACTAGCCAAAAAGATATAAATCAGCAGTAGGGTATTTGGTACATAATCAAATTGTTCATGGTATATAGTCACTCGATCCGCTATTAATGAGCTTCAACGAAGCAATTGTAGACAAATCAATCATTATCTCTGTCTTGTTTAAAAGAATCCAAACCGAACTGTACATTGTCATAAATGCTCATTTTAGAAGACGACATCTGCTCAAAGGTTATAGGTCGTCTGGCAGACGGATAAACAAGAGGTTTTGGTTCAAATGTGTCGTTGTTTGAAGTTTTGAAATGAACAGACTGCTGTTTTTCTACCATCAGTGGCATGGTTTCCGCTGGATTATCATAATCCATGTCTTCAGCGTACGAATTAAATCCAAAGTTGCTTTGTTGGATATCATTATGTTGCTGCTGCTGTTGATGGACGATTGGTTGTCTCTGGTTTTGCTGTTTCAGAGTGCTATATGGTGTTGGATGCGAGGAATTCATTGGAAAAGCATACGATTGCTGCGCAACTCGCTGAGGCCCTTGTTGAAACTGTTGTTGCTGTCTTGCGTTAGATGTTGAATATTTAGAATTGAATCTGTTATTTTCATGGGCCGCAGTTCCGTACTCTGGAGTTGTCCTATTATGAGAACCCAAATCTGCGTTGTTTTGGGATGCATAACCACCAATGGTCACGAATTTCTTTGGTGCAACTCGGCCGTTATGGGTGCTAGAAGGTGAGGGTGGTGGCTTCTTGTCAATAAAAGCGTATGTTGGAATTTGATCAGAATCTCTCTTGCTGTTTGAAGATGTGTTGATGTCGTTCTAAAATACAAAAGACATTAGGACATAGGTAAGAAATTTAGTTACAGCAAACAACAGCATATAAACGCTATGGTAAGATGCACATCTCAATCACGCTTGTCAATGTTGGTCAATTAAGTATATGATTGAAAGTTATATATGATACTTATACATACTTGCATGTGTAAAAATACAGAGGAAAAATAATTGGCCTTGTTTTTCCATCCAAGTAATTCCACAATCAATATGATCTTTTTGAGTCAAAAATACGTTGTCAAACTAATGTAATTAAAATATAGTCTAAATATTGGCCCACAGCAGCTATAGAATTTAACACTGGAGCCATAAATGCCACTTTGTTTTACAAAATGCAATCTGCTTAAATTCTGATCCTCGAGGCTTCTTTATCTCAGTCCTATAATTTCATACTGAGATACATGTAGATTCCAATAACAAGAGGAATTTGTAGAAAAAAGGCCCTTAGATCCTAAGTAACTGTAACTTACATCTTGTGTTTGGGTGGATTGGTCTTTGACGTACATCACAAAACAGGCATGTAAGCATAACAGAAAACAGGACAAAACCAGAAGCAGGCCAAGGGTGAAAAGTAAAGCTCCAATGACAGTCGATACAGTACTGAAAAAAAAATATATAGATCACTATACTTACTCTCTCTCTCTCTCTCTCTCTCTCTCTCTCTCTCTCTCTCTCTCTCAAATTCGCAAATTATGGTTACTTCGTAACATAAAGTTTAAAAACTGCCGCCTAAATACACAGGAAAAGAGAAGAAATTATTAAACGATTAAACACTTATTCAAAATATGACAAATAGAGCTCCACCCAAGCCACCTGACTCAGATGTCATGAATTTCACAATTTTTGTAGAGGAGTTCAAGTTAGTATGCATTCAGCATGTCTGTTACATGTAGTTGCCTACAAGTAGGTGTTTTGTCTCAGACTAAAATGTCGCAATGTCATTGGATAAAACCCGTCATGTGATCACCGTCTATATTTCAGTAGTCGGCAAGTGGCAAAATAATAGATGGTAACTTGGCAGCCGTAACGCCTTTTTTTATCATATTTTTGCAATCTATTGATATACAAAAAGTTTCGGTCCTCGACAAAATAAAATAAAACACTTATTATTTATTCAGTTTGTTACCGACTCTCTACGGAAATATGTCTGGCTGTAAAAAAACATAGCAGATTCGGCTTCGCCTTGCTTTCTATGGATTCTAACAGCCCAACATATTTCTATGGCCAGTCAGTAACAAATCTTATAACTTATAAGTAATATTTTAGAGAGGAAGATTCTGAATGTAACCATTAGATCCTTTGCCTTGCAACATAACCCCTGATCTTTGGGTAAAAAAAATCACATCTTTTAATTGGTAGAGGCTCCCTAATTGCTCATCATAAACATGTTTGTACTTTAATTGTTGAGTGTAGATGAAGAGGTGTAGAGAAAATTATTACAGGGTGGGGATGAAAATTGAGTATTTGCGTAGTTATACATATTTTTCCTCCCCTCTATACGTTATACCAAATTTAGTAAAGATTGGCTCAGTAGTTTCAAAAAAGTTAAGTGTTCTGAAGATTATCACAGGTGCTTGAGGACAGCACCGACCCCCCCCCCCCCCCTTTCCCCCCCACTCCCAGGTATAGACCCCCGGGACTTTACTCTTTTTTAAATTAAATAAATTAAATTATCCTTTTATGGCATATTTCTAATCTAATTTATACAAGAATTCTAATTCTTCTATTTATAACAGAAAACAGGACAAAACCAGAAGCAGGCCAAAGGTGAAAAGTAAAGCTCTAATGACGGTCGATACAGTACTGAAAAAAAATATATAGATCCCTATACTCTCTCTCTCTCTCTCTCTCTCTCTCTCTCTCTCTCTCTCTCTCTCACACACACACACACACACACACACAAATTCGCAAATTATGGTTACTTCGTACCATAAAGTTTAGAAACTGCTGCCTAAATGCAACGGGAATGAGAAGAATTTATTTAACGAATAAACACTTATTCACAATATGACAAATAGAGCTCCACCCAAGCCATCTGAATTTCACAATTTTTGTAGAGGAGTTCAAGTTAGTATGCATTCAGCAGGACCGCCCCCCCCCCTTTCACCCCCACCCCTAGGTATATACCCCCGGGACTTTACTCTTTTTTTAATTAAATTATCCTTTTATGACATATTTCTAATCTAATTTATACATTCATTGCACAAAATTACCTAAAACAAACATTTTTTTTTAAATCAGACCCTCTATATTAATACTATATGTAAGTAGAGGGTGAAAGGGGGGGGACCTGTCCCAAGCACCTGTGAAGATTATAATTACTAAGGCGGATTGACGACGATGTACAGGAACTGGTGACTCAGATGGCACAAAACATTGAGTGGTTTCTTTAAGTGGGAATACCGAAAATATTAAGTGTTCCAAGATACTTTAGTGATAAAAAAAATATCTTAAACAGTAACATACAAGTTTGCTGTGATGAGTTTCTTGTTAGAATGTCGACTGGTTTTTTTTTTTTTTTTTGCCATTATTTTCTTCACTTTGGCACGACCACTACTGTGTGTTGACCTAAAATACTTGCATGGATCAATCTATTACATAAATGTATTTCAAAGATTACGTAGAGATTTGCAATATTTAATGCAAGTAGACTCAAATTAAAGCGATAAATGTTTCAAAACAAGTTAAAAGTTTAACTAAGGAGGTAAACACATCAAAACGATAAATTATTGTATCTTTATCCATAAAACTAATAGCTTGCAATGTAAGAACAAAAAAATGTAAAACTTATCATCTAATAAGTCTCAATATCTGTACGCGTATTAATTCCCGTATTTTGTAAGATTCAGAAACCGTCAAAACGATAATGATTGGCAAAGAGATCAAAGACGAAAGGGATCCCTCCCCCCATTTAATGCTTCTAGAAAATTAAAATTTGAAAAACGTGTTTAATTCTGCGTCGAAAGCGTCTGAAAAAACAACACATCGTCATGCATATGCTTATATCATTACCAACAAAAAAATATGTGATAAAATCTCTACTTCAGCGTTTTTTATTATTTTTTTCACATACAAATTGGAA
>WFKH01003881.1:50740394-50752002 GCA_016163765.1 Magallana hongkongensis
CGGGGGTATAGCATAAGCTCCCCCCGACTTCGTCTCGGTGAGCTAAAAAGAAAATTCTGCTGATAGTTTATCCTCTCTGCATGATCCCCTTCACCCCTCCCCCTTTACCCTACATGTAAACAACAATGGCACTTACAGATGTTAGCGCTTTCACTCCCATAGAATCAATAAAACTCCACGTGGAGCAGTCTAAGATAATTGTGTCTATGCCCACGTCGGGAACCTCCACTGTGGGACGGAATTCCGTGGTGTCATCGTCCGCCACTCTAAGCTCTACCTCATTCGTAGAGTTCTAAAAATAGATTCAGCTTAATTGAGCAGAATGAAGAAAAAACATTGCTATAAACTTTTTATTTTGGATTATTTGTAATTATTAAATGGGTGTATAGAAAAATGAAATTCCAAATTAAGAGGCAAACTCTGAGGCTTTTCCTGGACATCTTTCTTGGCAATAAAAGTCACACATGCAGTAAAAAACAGAGATAGGGAACACATATATATAATGAATTCAAACAAACAGTGAATTGATTTTCATTCATCAGATTGTGTTTAATTGATCCACATTATGAATTTACTGCATCTAAGGAATTACAGAAAATTTTATTGTTAAAGCAATTCTAACTACTGACCTGGAATGTAATCTTTTCAAAGTTGGCTTTCTCCTTTCGAATTTTGTTTTCTGCCTCTACAATTTCCTGTTTCACGTGACGAGGGTTGCACGTGTACTTAAACAACATATTTTTAAAGTGTTCCACACTCACAAAAAATATAGCATTCTCAAATCGGAATATCTTTACCCTGGGAATTTCTTTAGCCTGAAATCAAGAGCAAAGATATGTAAATATTTAATTCTTTTTTTTCCTTTTCTTAAATTCATTATCTATAAACACTGTGATCATATAATGAATGTATGCACTTTCAATATATTTGCATAAAAAATCAATACAAATATGATTTGAAATATAATGTGGTCTTCTAAAAATACCGTTCATCCTTTTCTTTGGCTTCTATAATTTGACATGCAGTTAATTTTGAATTATTTTATTGAGCATTAAATTAAATGCACAATGTATCAATCGACTATGATACTGCATACAGGGAAATATTCGCCCCTGTTTTATTTTCACCCATTTGCCCTCGTTGATAGCAGACTTGTTTATGACTGGGCGAATTCCAATGTCTCAGATTATCTCTCTTTAAACACAAACACAACTGTGGCTGGGCGAATTCAAGACGGGGAGAAACTGTTTGCAAGTGTAGAAGGGCGAAAATTACACAGGGCGAAAATAACCCAGTATACAGTAGTTAGAGCATGTTTTCCAACTGTAGAGTGGTTACCTCTTTGTAAACAGATACATCACGATAAATGTCTGTCCCTGGCATCTGTCCAAGAACACACACATAAGGCCTGAAAAATCAATGGCACTCACTTCAGAATTCAGAACAGACTATTACACAATAAATGATACACTATGAATTCAATGCTTTTGAACTAGGTGCAGATTCATTCAAAAATATTGAAATACATGTAGCACATATAAATAATTTCAAAAAATGTGCAGGTAGTTTTCAGAATTACATGTAATATATGACCATCAAGGTATTTTTTATTTCTTTTATTAAATATTTCTGAATTTAAATCTGACTACTTATTGCAAGCACATGTATACCTTTGCACTCTGTACACAATGGTGAAAATGGCGACGATAACTCCAAACAACAAACCGAGATCAACATCTAATATCACAGTGGCAAGGAAAGACAGGATCCAAATCAACTAATAAAATCAAAATGAACATTTAATTAATATAATATTATTCGTCATAATCTCATAAACAGTAAAAACAAAACTTTAGGTAAAAATGCTTAATCAAAGTACATCTATAATTTTCCTTCTAACAAAATGAATTTCAAAGTACAGTAAATTCCTTATTTTATGTGAGTACTTAATTTCGCGCTGTTTTGAATTAAATCCGAGAATATAAAATCACAAGCACCAATTTTTTGTTATAATTTCATATAAATTCAAAACTGGCTGAAAAATAAAAGCGAGGTTTTAAAATCAGCAAGGATTGCTTCTTGCGATTTTACACGGATATTAATTCCTTGCATTTAATAAGGAATCTACAGTAAGAGACATAATTATGACATGTATAACTTTGTGGTTAGTACATGTATTGTACAATTTCTTAAATAATCAATCTTACAAAGTCAATCTTGGACAGTTTCCAGAGTTGAGGAAGTTCCAGGAATTGTCGGAACATCCCCTTCAAGGCAACAATAATAATAGCAGCTAGAACACACTGAAAAAAAAAAAGAAATCACCATCTGAATTCAAATCTACCAAAAAGATAATTTTAGCAGAGTGCTCAGATATATTGGATGGCATTTTTGCATACAATATTAACACAGCTTTCCCACTGATTTGTTCCTCACCTTAGGAAGAGTTTTGAAGTAAGGCCCTAGAACCAGGAGCACCAGCAGTAAGAGGGCACTGGACACCAGACCAGTCAACTGTAAAACAGTGTCATATCAATTAGTCATTTATATTCTTTCTTTTGTCTATTTATAAAAAATGTTGCAATATTCATAACTGTACACAAGGTTATTTTCGCCCCATGTAATTTTCGTCCTTCTACACTTGCAAACAGTTTCGCCCTGTTTTAAATTCTTCCAGACACAGTCGTGTTCAAAGAGAGATAATTTGAGATATTGGAATTTGCCTAGTCTTAAATTCGCCCGCTGACGAGGGCGAAAGGGGCAAAAATAAAATAGGGGCGAACATTTCCCTGTATACAGTATCTCACATATATTTCATTTTTTGACATCAACACTTACTGAGATTGACTTAATTATGTACATTGATATAGCTGAAATTTTTTTTTTTGCTTTTTTAGACATTTTCATGAAGCTGACCATTAAACTATGACCTACAGACCTGTGTGACCCCTCCCACATGTTCCTGAATGAGACTTCTGGACAGGGAAGCCGAGGTTGCAAAGGAAGAAAAGAAAGAGCTGCCCATGTTGGTGATTGCATAGGCAAGTAACTCCTGTACAGGAAAAAGAGTGCATGTTTTAGAGAAAACAATCACAGGTACACATGTATTACATGTATTGTTAAAAATAAAAACTATTCCACCTTTATAACTCTTAAAAATATTTTTTCAAAACAAATATTACATGTACTTATTATTTTCAGAATTTAAAAAGCTTTCAAACTATGCATTTGAAGCAATAAATTATTATATTTTTCTTTGAAAAAGTTGCAATATGGGGTCTATTCTAGTCAAGGTTAGTCTGTTTTTTATGTAATACCTGGTTGGAGTCAATTTCGTATCCATGTTTCCTGGCTAGGATTTTGCCCATGGACACGGATATAGCAAACACAACAATAGACAAAGCAAAGGCGTCACTGAGGACATCGGGCATGAGAGAGAAATTTGGCACAGTTGGGACTGGAAGTCTGCAAAAAAAAAAACACCACCATTGTATATTCATACATGCATGTATCATCAGGTTACCGTATATCCGGTAATTTTCGCAATGATCCAATTTTCGCTTTTTTTGTGATCACTTTTAAATTGCAAATTATTGAATTCGAAGAAATTATATCCTGTATTATTTTCTATAAAAAACTTTTCAAATCGCAAAAATGACGTACGCAAATTAAAAATGTAACATTTTCGTAAATTTTGCGATATGCGAAAAAAACGGATATAAGGTATTTTCACAATGATCTTTTTTTTGTGCTATTTTTGTGATCACAAGATATGACATGCAGAAATATTGTTTCTTATTGCATGCTATAGAAAACTTTTGAAATGCACAATATAAAAGCACAATGAACCAAACAGATGTTCCCCTGAGCACAGTAGAATTCTTTAATAACCAAACTATCCATTATCATATTTGTATGAATGGCCTTAAAACTTTATAAATGATGTGCCCCGGGCATTGACTAGCTGTTACAGTTGACAGTGACATTTACCAAATATGAGACGTTTTCCAAAGTTATAAACTTTAAGGTTCACATACGAGCTCCTGACAAGATCTAAAGACAGATCATAAACAGTAACAATACACCCCCCCCCCCCCCACCACACCAAACAGTGACCCCCTAGACATTAAATGATTTCTTACCCTGTAGGAATATCACCAACAATCTTGACACCATATTTGCTTTCAATGTTGATAAAGTAGGCTATCACAGTTCCTAAGACAACCTAAAATAGATCAACACAATGTCATCTCCTTTCTGTATACTAATGAACTGTGGTTTCAACGATATTTAATGATTGAATGCCAATTTTCATGGATTTCTTTTTTTAGTTGATCCAGGAAATGAAATGTTCCATGAAGTGCAATTTCTAATTACATATTGTTGCAAGGGGCAAAAACAAATTTAAGTATGAATATCAATAAATACAGCATATTAAGGTGCAAATGTTTACAGTTATTTCAAAAGTTATACATGTATCTATACTTACAGCTATGAGTTCTATGGGTACGGGCATCTTGAGCCTGGGTTTTATTTTGGGGTTGTTATTGATGTACTCCTTGACCACATAAATCAGGGCCATACACACTACTGAGGCGATCAGGGTGACAGCGTTGGTGTGAGGTATATTCCCAAAGAAATCACGATATGTCTGAAATTACATAATATTACATGATTTTGTATGTCAGTACATGTACATAACTCTATATGGATTTAACTACATGTACAATTCATTATATCCATGTGTTAAGTAATACAAACACTGCTTTAATTGGTAAAAAAAATAAAATAAAATCAAGTTCAGAGTGATTATAGATATCAAATTTGATGTATCAATTGAAATTCACATTTCAAAATAAAACAAAATCCAATTCAGAATGAATAAAATTTGATGTATTAATTAAAACTCACATTTCAGAAACAATGAATACATGTGAAATAAATGTACTAAACTAAAGAAATTAATGATTCAGAAACAATTTGATCGTAACTTCTGTTGTAGACCTTTGATATTGAGATAAGATATAAATACACAGATGGTATCAAGAATTATGGTCCCTACAACCTCTAAAGCCAATAATCGGCAGCACATCCAACATTGCATAGGTTGCAAGATCAACATCTCAACAACTTACATGCATGAAGTGCTGCCTTTGGCATTAATTTTCATCTGAATTTAAGACTTAACTGGTGTAAATCTTACAGTTACTTACATAAATAAGTTTGAAAGCCCCGCTGTACCGATTTGTTGATATTCCGAACACGTGCTTGATTTGACTAGTGAACACGTGACAGGCTGCCCCCGTGGTGAAGCCGCTGATGAGCGGGTCAGATAAGTAGGTCGTCACGAACCCGAGCCGGGTCAAACCCATCACAAGCTGTTAAACGGAAAAATTGCAGACCCAGTAAGATTTAAAAGGCAAATATTAAAATGAAGAACGGTCAAATCAAAGGGAGAAAACCATGCATAATAAAAAATTTTTCCCTTTTTTTTATGTAGTTTTATGAGGTGGCACAAGAAACAATTATATTATAGTTCTGGAAAAAGTAAACTTTTGTAATTGTCCTTTAGAGTTATGGAACTTTGTCCTTATATAGGGACAAAAATTTCAACATGATGAATTTAAGAATACTGTTCCTTTAGCATGCATTGTTTAAAGTTATAATGAACAAATAAAATCCATATCACTTCAAGCTTATCTTAACATGACACATATAGCAAATAAAACCTGAAGATGATATCTTAAGAATGAAAATGATATTCCTAACTTGTAGTAATATAGTATACTTATGGTATACACCCTAAATGTAACAAATCAAGTTTTCAAAGGTAAAAAGGTGAAAAAATTTGCATGTGTAACATGCAGTTGCAGAGATTTGACAAAATGTATAGTCATCTTTAGTTATAAGATCTATAGCACTCAATGGACGAAGCAATACATACCTGTATTAATCCAACCAGGAAAGTGACGGCCATGGCGATCTGTAGCTTCACAGACTCTGTGTTATCACTACAGGTCAGCGAGAACTGTTGAACTGTCTGATTGGTCAGATTGCTGACGGGTGTGATGGAGCTCGTCACGTTGACACACGTCTGTATGATGTGTACGTTTGGAGACTTCAAACCTTTCTCAATGGCTGAACCCATCATTAGACAAGCTACTGCAAACGTACCTACAATGATAAAAAAATTCCATATATATAGAAGCTGTAACTTTCATTTCATTTCTCGTGATCTCTTTTTTTTCCATCTGTATCTCTTAGTTTGAAGATGTAAACTGCTTTCAAAAATGTTACTTAATTATCATCGCCACAAGCCAAAGGGTTTTGTGTCCATTCTAGTTTGTGGAATTAGAAAGGACACAAAACCTGTGGCTTGCAACGATGACTTAATACAAATATGTCATAAACTTGATCTTTTTTACAGTTACATGTACAGTATAAAAATCAATTATTATATTTATATATATTTGTAGACTTTTCCAGTATATGAACATATGACTATGTCATTTGTCAGACTCAATGGAGTCTGGAAATTTTCCAGGCTCCGGAAGGTAAATTTCTCCTACCCATAGATATATGCCGGGAGGTTCCGAAGAAGAAATAAATGATCACAGGGAAAAAGGAAGTATAGAGACCATACACTGGATCCAGGGTGGTCAGCATCCCATACGCCATACCTACAATATACAACAACTATTGAGTAATCATTTATATTATCAATGATGATTTCTACAGGACATTACAAAATCTTTATCACAATCAATTCTCTGTAGTTTTTGGGGTTTTTTTAATGATATTTTTTTAGCTACATGTATATTATACATGTATATTTATATTTTAACTTTAGTTAAAAATTCATTTTCATTAAGTCTAACTTGAGTGGTGCCCCTTTCCATTCAGAGTTTTTTTTTTGCATGTAATTTAGATGAATACATGTACACCTATTCAGAACTCATGCAGAATGATGAGAATGATTATATTTACTTTGTACATGTATATAATCAAAATTAAAAGTCCTCATGCATACACATTCAGTTCTTACATGATCAAAGTAAACTTAAAATTTAAAAGTTTTTCAATAATTATGCTCTCAAAACTGAAACGTTTTCGTGTAATTACAGTTGAACTTCGATATATCTAACACTGATATCTCGAATACAATGGATATGTCAAAGTGATTTGTAAGTCCCAACCACTTATTTTTTAAGTATTTTACCCTCAATATCTCGAATACTCGGATATCTCGAAGTTTTTAGACAGTCCCATTTAGTTTGAGAAAACGAAGTTTAACTGTATATAATTAGATCAGTAAATGTCTTGAGCGAGTTTTTGTAGCTCAAGAAACATTAAGCTACATCTTAATCAAAAATCCAATTCAGAAAAATCATTCATTATAATATTAATATTATTAAAACCTTTCAATTTCTCCTTTTTAACTTTTGCCACTGACAGACTTACCTTGAGGAATGTGCATGATCCCCACCGTGAGCCCTGACACAATGTCCCCAGTCAGATCAGTCCGAATGTTGTAATCCTTCATGATCCCGATGAACGGGAATATCTTGTAGAGAAATCCCAGGAAGCAGTCCTTGGAACACTGGCATTTCCTGCAGGACTTGAGGAAGCTTTCCCGGAATGTGGTCTGGGGTCGGGAACCTGGACTGAATCCCTCGTCGAACAACTGCTGGGAAAAAATTGGCCGCTCAATGACCACTCTTGCATGTCCATTGGGCTGTCCATCCAACAATGACTCCCGAGACTCCACATCTTCAGAACTCATCTTCCTTTTACCTTTAAAAGTAAGAATTTTGAGAACATATGAATCAAACTGCAACACTGTGTATATAACAAAATCCTGGAGATAACTTTGATGGCAAGAATAAAATTACCAATAAACATGGACTTAAATACCTTCCTATAATTTCACTTTGAGAAAGAACAAAATGGTACATGAATTAATGATGTGTGTCTATAATTAGTTGTGTGTCTAATAGTTTTAGCTAGTTGCACACATTCATATCCATAGCGATCGGGACAATACATGAATACACTAGACCTGAGGCTGTCCGACACGAGATTTATAAGGATCTTTAGACTGACAATGGGGCTATTGAATTGAAACATTAATACTACACACATAGAGTGCAAACATGAATACCAAATACATGCAAGTACTTATCCAACAATGAGGCCTTTACTTACCATGCAAACGTATGAATCAAGGACCTCATTCAGAGACAACGATGAATCTCATTCACTTAAAATTCAGGCTTTGTTCTACACGAGTACATCTACATTCACTATTTAACAGCTCTAGGTTAGTTATGCGTGAACATTAACACAGGTGTGGAGTTAAAAAATCTAAAATTTCAGTTATTTTTAAAACTATAATTAATTATTTAACTTGTAAAAATATACGTGCATGTACATGTATAGATTCATTTTAATTACAAATTATCGAAATGCACTACCTTGAAAAGTTTGTAGTTCAAAATAAATTGCTACTACATCAGAACAAATTCTTTATTTATGCTTCACAAGTTGTACAGTAACACATTGGTTTTTCTCGAGATTGCTTGTCTTCAAATTCTAATTATAATTGTCAATGGATAAAATTCCTATTCATTTGACATATACATATCTGTATAGACATGGCCATATCATTTCATCATATGATTGATTTATTATAGTATTATGTATTTACAGTGTACAAATGATTGGAGTTTTGATATTCATTGAAACAATCTTACATGTAATAGCGCTTAGGTTTGCTACTGACTATCTGCTAATAAATGTTGGGTTGCTAAAGTCTATGATCATAGAAGGTTTAACAACCATCAACATATCTGTAGCTGCAGAACTGTAGCACTTAAAATGAAAATCATGGATACACTTAATATGTTCTGCAACTCAAATATTCCCTCATAGAGCTATAGTTGACTGGCTTAAGCAGCTATCATTTCCATGCACTGTCCATAACAAACCTATAAGCGATAAATTACAGGTATATATACAGTAAAATTTGTAAAATATTTAATACACATATATGTACTGTATACAGGGTTATTTTCGCCCCGTGTAATTTTCGCCCTTCTTCACTTGCAAAAGGTTTCGCCCCGTCTTGAATTTGCCCAGACATAATTGTTTTTACAGAGAGATAATTTGAGACATTGGAATTCACCCAGTCTTAAATTTGCCCGCTGATAACGAGGGCGAAAGGAGCAAAAATTTCCCTGTATACAGTATGCGTACCGGTATATGTACATACGCTTGTGCATACATGTATGTATATGTACATAATCACATAAGCTTGTACATACACCTACTGACTGATCTATATATTCCCACATATCATACATGATACACTTTATAACGACCCTACCCTTGTTTCTGATATCATCACTTAGCAGACAGGATTTCTCATCATAAGTTTGATGCCTCGACATTTTCTATCAATATCTATCGATATGCAAAAACAGCTGATTGTACATATATGATTGTATAGCAGAGAAATTAAGTGTCCTGTACGTGTGTTCTTTACATAACAGTGTATTTATATATCATATGAGAGCAGAGAGCATCCTATTATGATTGAGTAAACCATTAATATTAGTGTTAACTGTGACTAATCCTTTTAAGACGGCTTGATGGTCATGTCTGTTTTTAGACTGTATTGATCTCCTTTAGAATAAGAGCTCTATATAAAAATATAGAAAAATACCCAAATTTAAAAGGTAAAATATATAGATTTTTCCTTTACTAATACTAAATAATAGTTTATATACCTAAACATATCATATCTTAAATTTTACGCAGATCTGATGGTTAATTTGTTGACCACCCAGCCTCCTTCAGCTTAATTTGCTTAGATGTGAAACTGAACTACTATATAGACACTGTTTAATAACTATTGTGTTGTAATCATTTAATGATTGTAACATTCTAGAGTGCTAAGATTAATTTATACTTATAATTTTATAATTTATTATATTATAATTAAATACATGTAGTTGCTTAGACTGAAGTACTAACAGTGAAGTATGATTGCAATTAATTCTCAGCCCACCTCTAAGTTTTTTTCTTGTTTTCATTAGCAAATGCAGGCTAATCTAATGCATACATACATTCCATGCAGCAGATTGTTGCAACTTGAAATGACATGTAAAATTTTCTTGCAAGTGCATTATAATCATTGTGTAACTCCCAGGAAATGTTTCTTTCTATTTCAAGACATTTGTCAATGTCTTTTGTTACCAGAATTCCTCATACAAGAGAAGATTGCACGTCGTCTCATCACACTGCAAACGTTTACAACTAAACACTGAAAAACACATGGTCTGTCTTAAAGAATTAAATTTGCTTTGATGAATGTGTATAAAGATTGAACATACACTGTATACGCTATACTAGCTAGCTGTAACAACAGATACTTAAATAAACTTGGGGTTTTTTTTCTTACATCAATCACTTAGAAGATGAAGAATTTATTGCTGCAAAAAAAAAAAAGCATAAATAATTTAAGGGTCACGCAGTTCAGAACTCAATTCGTTATACAAAAAATCAAGGTGACTCTGCAATATATATATATTTTTTTTGACAATTCTTGACTTATTCTGGTTCCCCTCCCCCTTTCCTCAATTGAACTAAATTTACAAGTATATATGTCAAATTTAGGAAATTTACAGAACATTTGCATACATATGTGTGTCCTCAAATCTTCAGGCACACATGTATATAAATATACCCAGCAAACTTCTGCAGAATGCAGATAAGGTAGGACAATTGTCAAGATTTACAACTGAATTTTCAGCTCTGATCAAAGCCTTCCATATCTAAGACTTCAGAAGATATATCATCTTCAACATGCAACTTCAAAGAACCCAATATCTGATTCTACTTTCTGAAGAACAGTGACCATCATTGGATGCAATGACAACGACTTTACATATACACTCTCCATTAGTTTTTCCGAAAAGAGAGATAAAGGGTTACAATATAATTTATGAGTTCTTTCGATCAAACGAGACTTTCAGGTGCATTGTAAAGTATCCATGCTTGCTAAAACACTCCAGAAATGATAATCTTGTTATCATAATAGCAGCATTATAATTTGAGCTTCTAACAGTACATGCAAACTTAAACTGCAAGATTCAATCTGACTGCTCTGTGACCCTTAACCCTTCAGCATAACCCTATAACCTTGACATTTCTCATGTACTATGCATGTTAATTAAATGATAATTATACTTGTATTATAATATACACAAAAAGCATATTTTCTTGTGCAAATATTCATGTCTGCAAACTTAGGTGTGTTTTTAACAAGGTAACAAAAAATGAACTAAATATGGTTTCTGTCTTGTAGTAAGTTAAAAAAAACAACCCCAGACTGAATGTTTCTGTGTCTAATAGTCCAACTACATGTAAGCAGAAACTCGATACTGTGAATCAATTTATATACAGAATGCATAGTTCCAAGGATACAAGTTATGAATCATGTACAATCTTAATATGGCTACAATGGCTCTATCTATAATAATGCATTAGTTGTGAATCCTCAACAACATCAACATCAATGAAAATTGGTGCACATAATGAAACCATC
>WFKH01003881.1:50755987-50773101 GCA_016163765.1 Magallana hongkongensis
TTTCAATCCTGTAATGTTATTTGATCAAGCAGAATATATTATGGTGAAAAAATTGACGTAAATCCCAATTTCTTTAGTGTTTGGTGCAGGAGTTTGTTTATTATTTGTGTATTATTCTGTGTGAACATTTTGCCTCAGGTAAACAATTTCTGTATCATATTTCTACTGTCAATTATTCTTTGTATTTCTACCATACAAAGAATCGTAATTATATGTGAAACACTTTTAAAAACTGATCGACACATCATTATTCATAACTTGTTATGAAAAACATGCTTCAAGAAAACAGCAAATGTGTATTTTGTTTATTTGTTTACCTGAAAGTGACACCGTAAATGCGCTACTATCATGTACTGTAACATTACAAGCATTAGGACGATTTATGTTGATGTGTAAATGTTTGTATCGCTACTCAATGACGTAACGTTTTTAACCTTTGTACAGCTACTGGTCCTTCATGTTTTATCGACATTCACCATACACACAATACAGCGTATAATGATATGTTTACAAATTAATTCTCATGTTCTTTAGAATTTATCACACCTGTAGATATAATCTTGAAAGGTTTCAGTGACAGTCAAGGTTTTTTTTTTTTTTAAATTTTCTTTTTTTGGGGGAACTTACGTTAAGTTGAAACATAAACTGTCCAATACAACTGCACTATTTAACTTACCTGTGCCTCTTACCTGTGAAACAGAGATATAAACGAGATTGTCTTGGTCTCACCTGGCCATTCTGTGACTGCAGGCTCACCTGTTCACAAGATAACTTTTGCAGTATAAAGTACCCCGATTGAAATTAGGTCAAGGTGTGATACCATCAAGGAATATATAGAAATTGACACTTTTTTTTGAGTTGGATAAGGTCAGTTCATGTAATTTATAATTATATGCTTTAATTAAATATTTTATGTTCAATATGAAAAGTTGTATAGGTACATGGAGATGCATTATCTATCATTAGTTTAAACTTTAATGTAAAGTCATTGGATTTTATTGATATTTTTTCTTGCGTCATTCAAGTACGATCTCTTGCAGGTATATGATTAAGCTTGATAATTTGGTATACATGTATAAATTTAAATTCAAACTTGGCAAGAAGGTATAAATACATGTAACTTTGTGGAAATTATGCATAATATAATATATACATTGAAATTTCTTTGTTTTCAGATTTTGATTTTATATTTATAGATATCGATATTTAATACAAAATATTGAAGACCTTATAAGCACACCTTCATATAATTTAATGTTTTGCAAATAAATTTATAACATAAATTCTTTGACTTTTCAAGAAGTAAATTTATGATAATTTTATTGATGAAAGATAATTATTATTTTTTTTTTGTCATAACTTATCATTAATGGAATAATGAGAACAAAATTGAATTTTAAAAGACAATTGAAATTTGAATTGAAAATGAGGATTCAGGAAGGATTTCTTGCATTGATTTACTTATAAATAATAACAAATATTGTGCACAACAGTTCCTGATCATATATCCCCCTCCCCTCTTTACTACTGTAAAAATGATACAGTCCCTGAAATGTTCTACTTTCCCACTTGAACGGTGAGCGTACGGTGAGTGCACTCTGAGCGAACGGTGGACGCACGCTGAACGGAATTTGGTGAACGGTAATGAACAGTGAACGATAAGCGAACGCAGAGCGCAAACGGAGCGCAAAATAAACGGTGAACGCACGGTGAACAATATGTGAACGCTTTATGAATGCAAGATGAACGATTTATTTGGAATGTCTGGGAGTTATCCTTACACTGTATTTCGTTGGTAATCAGGATAAAATAACAAATAAACTACATGTACAGTGCTGCTATCGTGAAAGTTGACAAAATTATCCAGACCAATATCTTGTATACTGCATCCTATCCTTCAAATAATCTCCTATCCTATCCTATCCTATCCTATACCATTTATATTTACATTTTATAGGAATAAGTGTTAATTAAAACGAAATTTAAGAATTTTATCAACGGATATCGAAGAGTGTAATAATGAAAATGTTTGACTAATTTATGCATAAAACCAAAAATCTTTAGAACGAGGAAACTTAATTACCTGTGCATCGGAAATATTAAATCGTACGCGGAGTGTACACAATTAAGTAAACAAATAGGTAAGCGATTACATTTTTGTTTTCATATTTATAAGTATTATAACGAATTCACCAGATAAAGAACTTTTATTTATCGTTTAAACAATCATTAACATCTTTTTTCCTTATCATCTAATAACCAACCCCTAACCCTAACCCTAACCCTAAGTGAGTTTATCGGTAATCGGCTGATTCGTTCGGCTAGAAATGTAAACATTATTTGGCAAATTAAAATTACTTAGTAAAAACATCGCATTTATTGATAAATCATTTGGATTTGGATTTATTGATAATCTATAAATTCACACGCATTTATAGTTAGCTTTCATTTCTTAATTTGATCTGTTCAGTTTATTGTCAGGCATGGATACATTTGTGATCGGACATGGAAGGAATTATGTGAATCGTGAAACGCCCGTTTCTTATTTATAATTTTGTCTATTTATATATGTGTTGAATCGTTCGTCGATTGCTCAAGAATGTGAACTTTAAATTCTACAGATTAAATTCTAATTTAAAAAATGATGTTTCTGATGTGAAATATAAGTTTCTCTCTATGTTTTCGCACGCGATCTATCCTCATTTTCTTGTGACTAGCAAATGCCAATCCTTTCACTTTGGAGTTCCGAATGAAAATGAAGGAAATCAGACTGAACGATAAGTGAACGCTGAATGAATGGTGAGTGCAAGGTGAACGCTTTGTGAACGCACGGTGAGCGCTTTGTGAACGGTGAGCACGAACGGAGCGGAGAGCGCAGGTGAACGCACAGTGTGCACACTGTGAGCGCAAGGTGAACGCACAAAAAAATTGGAATGTAGAACGTTTCAGGGACTGTATTTAGCACAATCAATATTTGGCGGAAATTGATTTTTCACCAGGTTAGTGACTCTGGGACTTAATTAAGATTTGATTTAGTGCATTTCTAGATGTACCTATCTATAAACATATATGTATGAGATTTAGCAATGTGCCTGATTAAGTGGCAGCCTCTCACTCTTTCCGCCAAAACGCTAAATAGAATATACAGACAAATGTAATACATTTACAGTAATCTGGGATGGCATATGATTTAATGTTTAAATATACTGAGTTATTATTTATATTCAAGTTGTGAAGTGGCAAGTAAAATAGATTTTGTTTACAACAGGATAATGTTAAAAGTACTTTTAATACATCTATATATATAAAATACCAAACAGCATTACATGATTGCATGAGGAAGTTTTGGCGGGTATTTTCATTTTGGTGATAGAGCATATTAGATATTTATCAAAGTATACTGTTGAGCGCCGCTCTTACAAATTGTTGTATAGTTCGTTAAGAGAAAGTTTTTATTTTAATAGAAACATTTTAATAGAATTATTTTAAATTTGAACAGAATAATTGCCAGCTTTTAATATTGCGTTTTTGTTCGGAAGAACCAGTTATTACATCATATGTATGCAGTGTATCTACGAACTGAATTAAAGCAGTATAAGCTGCAATTTTCTGGTTGGAAATTTTTAGTGTAAAATTGTGATTAAAATTACTACTAAGATGACCAAACAAAAAATTAGAAGCAAAATTACATAATTGTTGTCATGTAAAAAAAATTGGGTTGCTATATATATTCCATAAAAGAGAAATCCTTCTTTTGATAAATCAATTGCAACAGTTCAAGTTACATGCAGAATTAATTTACCATAATAGCAGCTTTTTACAGTGAATATTAAATATCCAAAAATACAGCTAAATATACCTGTATTGCTTTAATCTAATCATCACATGTACCTGTATAATAGTGGAGGCTAGCAGCTTCAGTTAAGAAAATGAATTTATCATGGTCTATCTTTGGACGTTGATTCACCTTGACCTTGTGACCCCTGAACATGACCTTTGGGTGTCCCGGAACAGATTTATTTTCCATGCATGTGAACAGGTCTGATGGTGAAGAGAAATATTCCCACAGCTTTTAAAGAAATGAGATTACAAAAGATTAATTAGTAATATCATGCTGAAGGTGTCCCGTTAATCTTTTTAATGGCGTCCAATGTCGTTTGTTAGAGGTCACTTTTATGGGTCCATTAACACGACCCCAGTGTGTTAACCTCTGATGGTGCTTTGTCTAGTAGCATGTCAGGTGTGTAAGATTATTATATTAATGTGCAAAGACATGCAACATAAATCTCTTATACTGAACTCTTATCAAACATGTTAAATGGAAGTTTAAGACCTTATTCCTCATCCCATCCTCATATTTTCTCTCTGTCTCTCACTGAGTGATTACATATCTCTCTCTCTCTCTCTCTCTCTCTCTCTCCAAATCTGTGTTGGTGGTATTGATTTGGTTATTTTATTTTTTCTTTTCATCTTTATGATTTATGGTGTACTATTATATGCTGATGGTTTCATTATGTGCACCAATTTTCATTGATGTTGATGTTGTTGGGGATTCACAACTAATGCATTATTATAGATAGAGCCATTGTAGACATTATAAGATTGTACATGATTCATAACTTGTATCCTTGGAACTATGCATTCTGTATATAAATTGATTCACAGTATCAAGTTTCTGCTTACATGTAGTTGGACTATTAGACACAGAAACATTCAGTCTGGGGTTGTTTTTTTTTTTTAACTTACTACAAGACAGAAACCATATTTAGTTCATTTTTTGTTACCTTGTTAAAAACACACCTAAGTTTGCAGACATGAATATTTGTACAAGAAAATATGCTTTTTGTGTATATTATATTACAAGTATAATTATCATTTAATTAACATGCATAGTACATGAGAAATGTCAAGGTTATAGGGTTATGCTGAAGGGTTAAGGGTCACAGAGCAGTCAGATTGAATCTTGCAGTTTTAAAGTTTGCATGTACTGTTAGAAGCTCAAATTATAATGCTGCTATTATCATAACAAGATTATCATTTCTGGAGTGTTTTAGCAAGCATGGATACTTTACAATGCACCTGAAAGTCTCGTTTGATCGAAAGAACTCATAAATTATATTGTAACCCTTTATCTCTCTTTTCGGAAAAACTAATGGAGAGTGTATATGTAAAGTCATTGTCATTGCATCCAATGATGGTCACTGTTCTTCAGAAAGTAGAATCAGATATTGGGTTCTTTGAAGTTGCATGTTGAAGATGATATATCTTCTGAAGTCTTAGATATGGAAGGCTTTGATCAAAGCTGAAAATTCAGTTGTAAATCTTGACAATTGTCCTAGCTTATCTGCATTCTGCAGAAGTTTGCTGGGTATATTTATATACATGTGTGCCTGAAGATTTGAGGACACACATATTTGCTTTCAAATGTATGCAAATGTTCTGTAAATTTTCTAAATTTGACATATACATGTATACTTGTAAATTTAGTTCAATTGAGGAAAGGGGGAGGGGAGCCAGAAAGAGACAAGAATTGTCAAAAAAAAAAAATATTGCAGAGTCACCTTCATTTTTTGTATAATGAATTGAGTTCTGAACTGCGTGACCCTTTATTTATGCTTTTTTTTTGCAGCAATTAATTCTTCATCTTCTAAGTGATTGATGTAAGAAATAAAACCCCTTGAGTTTATTTATGTATCTGTTGTTACAGCTAGCTGGTATAGCGTATACAGTGTATGTTCAATCTTTATACACATTCTTCAGAGCAAATTTAATTCTTTAAGACAGTCCATGTGTTTTTCAGTGTTTAGTTGTAAACGTTTGCAGTGTGATGAGACGACGTGCAATCTTCTCTTGTATGAGGAATTCTGGTAACAAAAGACATTGACAAATGTCTTGAAATAGAAAGAAACATTTCCTGGGAGTTACACAATGATTATAATGCACTTGCAAGAGAATTTTACATGTCATTTTATGTTGCAACAATCTGCTGCATGGAATGTATGTATGCATTAGATTAGCCTGCATTTGCTAATGAAAACAAGAAAAAAACTTAGAGGTGGGCTGAGAATTAATTGCAATCATACTTCACTGTTAGTACTTCAGTCTAAGCAACTACATGTATATAATTATAATATAATAAATTATAAAATTATAAGTATAAATTAATCTTAGTATTCTAGAATGTTACAATCATTAAATGATTACAACACAATAGTTATTAAACAGTGTCTATATAGTAGTTCAGTTTGATATCTAAGCAAATTAAGCTGATTAAGGAGGGTGGATGGTCAACAAATTAACCATCAGATCTGCGTAAAATTTAAGATACGATATGTTTAGCTATAAACTATTATTTAGTATTAGTAAAGGAAAAATCTATATATTTTACCTTTTAAGTTTGGGTATTTTTCTATATTTTTATATAGAGCTCTTCTTCTAAAGGAGATCAATACAGTCTAAAAATGGCCATGACCATCAAGCCGTCTTAAAAGGATTAGTCACAGTTAACACTACTATTAATGGTTTACTCAATCATAATAGGATGCTCTCTGCTCTCATATGATATATAAATACACTGTTATGTAAGGAACACACGTACTGGACACTTAATTTCTCTGCTATACAATCATATATGTACAATCAGCTATTGTTGCATATCGATAGATATTGATAGAAAATGTCGAGGCATCACACTTATGATGAGAAATCCTGTCTGCTAAGTGATGATCTCAGAATCAAGGGTACCCTGTAGGGTCGTTATAAAGTGTATCATGTATGATATGTGGGAATGTATTGTATAGATCAGTCAGTAGGTGTATGTACAAGCTTATGTGATTATGTACATATATGTACATGTATGCACAAGCGTATTAAGTACATTTACCGGTACGCATACTGTATACAGGGAAATTTTTGCTCCTTTCGCCCTTGTTATCAGCGGGCGAATTTAAGACTGGGTGAATTCCAATGTCTCAAATTATCTTTCTGTAAAAACAACTATGTCTGGGCAAGGATTCAAGACGGGGCGAAACCTTTTGCAGGTGAAGAAGGGCGAAAATTACACGTGTGAAAATAACCCTGTATACTGTATATATATGTGTATTGAATATTTTACAAATTTTACTGTATATATATACATGTACCTGTAATTTATCGCTCATAGGTTTGTTATGGACAGTGCATGGAAATGATAGCTGCTTAAGCCAGTCAACTATATAGCTCTATGAGGGAATATTTGAGTTGCAGAACATAAGTGTATCCATGATTTTCGTTTTAAGTGCTACAGTTCTGCAGCTACAGATATGTTTATGGTTGTTAAACCTTCTATAATTATGGACTTAGCAACCCAACATTTATTAGCAGATAGTCAGTAGCAAACCTAAGCGCTATTACATGTAAGATTGTTTCAATGAATATCAAAACTCCAATCGTTTGTACACTGTAACTACATAATATTATAATAAATCAATCATATGATGAAATGA
The DNA here is from genome assembly GCA_016163765.1 of Magallana hongkongensis. Taxonomy (NCBI): domain Eukaryota; kingdom Metazoa; phylum Mollusca; class Bivalvia; order Ostreida; family Ostreidae; genus Magallana; species Magallana hongkongensis. Next base: position 50,763,472 of record WFKH01003881.1, read on the forward strand.
TATGGCCATGTCTATACAGATAAGTATATGTCAAATGAATAGGAATTTTATCCATTGACAATTATAATTAGAATTTGAAGACAAGCAATCTCGAGAAAAACCAATGTGTTACTGTACAACTTGTGAAGCATAAATAAAGAATTTGTTCTGACGTAGTAGCAATTTATTTTGAACTGCAAACTCTTCAAGGTATGTGCATTTCGATAATTTGTAATTAAAATGAATCTATACATGTACATGCACGTATATTTTTACAAGTTAAATAATTAATTATAGTTTTAAAAATAACTGAAATTCTAGATTTTTTAACTCTACACCTGTGTTAATGTTCACGCATAACTAACCTAGAGCTGTTAAATAGTGAATGTAGATGTACTCGTGTAGAACAAAGCCTGAATTTTAAGTGAATGAGATTCATCGTTGTCTCTGAATGAGGTCCTTGATTCATACATTTGCATGGTAAGTATTATAAGGCCTCATTGTTGGATAAGTACTTACATGTATTTGGTATTCATGTTTGCACTCTATGTGTGCAGTATTAATGTTTCAATTCAATAGCCCCATTGTCAGTCTAAAGATCCTTATAAATCTCGTGTCAGACAGCCTCAGGTCTAGTGTATTCATGTATTGTCCCGATCGCTATGGATATGAATGTGTGCAACTAGCTAAAACTATTGGAGACACAACTAATTATAGACACACATCATTAATTCATGTACCATTTTGTTCTTTCTCAAAGTGAAATTATAGGAAGGTATTTAAGTCCATGTTTATTGGTAATTTTATTCTTGCCATCAAAATTATCTCCAGGATTTTGTTATATACACAGTGTTGCAGTTTGATTCATATGTTCTCAAAATTCTTACTTTTAAAGGTAAAAGGAAGATGAGTTCCGAAGATGTGGAGTCTCGGGAGTCATTGTTGGATGGACAGCCTAATGGACATGCAAGAGTGGTCATTGAGCGGCCAATTTTTTCCCAGCAGTTGTTTGATGAGGGATTCAGTCCAGGTTCCCGACCCCAGACTACATTCCGGGAAAGCTTCCTCAAGTCCTGCAGGAAATGCCAGTGTTCAAAGGACTGCTTCCTTGGATTTCTCTACAAGATATTCCCGTTCATCGGGATCATGAAGGATTATAACATTCGGACTGATCTGACTGGTGACATTGTGTCAGGGCTCACGGTGGGGATAATGCACATTCCTCAAGGTAAGTCTGTCAGTGGCAAAAGTTAAAAAGGAGAAATTGAAAGGTTTTAATAATATTAATATTATTATAATAATGAATGATTTCTCTGAATTGGATTTTTGATTAAGATGTAGCTTAATGATTCTTGAGCTACAAAAACTCGCTCAAGACATTTACTGATCTAATTATTTACAGTTAAACTTCGTTTTCTCGAACTACATGGGACTGTCTAAAAACTTCGAGATATCCGAGTATTCGAGATATTGAGGGTACATTGCTTAAAAATAAGTGGTTGGGACTTACAAATCACTTTGACATATCCATTGTATTCGAGATATCAGTGTTAGATATATCGAAGTTCAACTGTAATTACACGAAAACATTTCAGTTTTGAGAGCATAATTATTGAAAAACTTTAAATTTTAAGTTTACTAATTGATCATGTAAGAACTGAAGGTGTATGAGGACTTAATTTTGATTATATACATGTACAAAGTAAATATAATTATTCTCATCATTCTGCATGAGTTCTGAATAGGTGTACATGTATTCATCTAAATTACATGCAAAAGAAAAAACTCTGAATGGAAAGGGGCACCACTCAAGTTAGACTTAATAAAAATGAATTTTTAACTAAAGTTGAAATATAAATATATATAATGTATAATATACATGTAGCTAAAAGAATATCATTTCTAAAAAAAAAAACTACAGAGAATTGATTGTGATAAAGATTTTGTAATGTCCTGTAGAAATCATCATTGATAATATAAATGATTACTCAATAGTTGTTGTATATTGTAGGTATGGCGTATGGGATGCTGACCACCCTGGATCCAGTGTACGGTCTCTATACTTCCTTTTTCCCTGTGATCATTTATTTCTTCTTTGGAACCTCCCGGCATATATCTATGGGTAGGAGAAATTTAACCTTCCGGAGCCTGGCAAATTTCCGGACTCCATTGAGTCTGACAAAGGACATAAAATCATATGTTCATATACTGGAAAAGTCTACAAATATATATAAATATAATAATTGATTTTTATATTGTACATGTAACTGTAAAAAAGATCAAGTTTATGACATATTTGTATTAAGGTTTCTCCACCCTTGATGTTTTTATGGTTTAATCCGTGTAATTTTTGTTTAAATTTGATGATTAATATGTAAACAATCAAATTGAACTTAAATATTGGTATCTTGCAAATATTTTGTTCACGCTGTAGGAGCTAACACAGGTACACAATCAGGACAATTATAGCAACGACTGCTCTCTTATCAAACATCACATTTATTTTAACTAATTTTGATATAATAAAGCAATTTTTAAAAGAAAAGAATCGCAATCCTTTATTTTAAGTATTTTAACATTTTAAGGCCATTTAAAAATTGCCAGTATGAAAGCTATCACATTTACAGTGCATTTTGATACGATTTTTCAACCATGAATAAGTACAGTTTAGCAACATAAAACGTCTATAACTTTTGAAATAATGGTTCAAACTCACTGAAAATTGGTACATTTGTAATTCATTATATATCCTATCGAAATATGCAAAGAAATGTTTACCTTGCCAGGTAAAAGATAATGAATTGTGGTCTCTGTCAAGTTTGCCTATATACGGTTTTATCAGTTTTTCATTGAATTCAGCGATTTCAACTCAAACTACTCTCTATGAATTGTTAAACATTGGTGTCATTTCACTTTACATAGCTTAAAATGTGTTAAACACAAGTATAAATCAAGAAATATTGGCAAAACTATGCATCACATAACACTATTATTATAACCGATAACGGTAAAATATTCCGGAATGCTCACAATGACGTCACGCGACAATCGAAAGACCTTAAGTCATCGTTGCAAGCCACAGGTTTTGTGTTCTTTCTAATTCCACAAAGTAGAATGGACACAAAACCCTTTGGCTTGTGACGATGATAATTAAGTTAGATTTTTGAAAGCAGTTTATATCTTCAACCTAAGAGATACAGATTGAAAAAGAAAGAGATCACTAATGAAATGAAAGTTACAGCTTCTATATATATGAAATTTTTTTTATCATTGTAGGTACGTTTGCAGTAGCTTGTCTAATGATGGGTTCAGCCATTGAGAAAGGTTTGAAGTCTCCGAACGTACACATCATACAGACGTGTGTCAACGTGACAAGCTCCATCACACCCGTCAGCAATCTGACCAATCAGACAGTTCAACAGTTCTCGCTGACCTGTAGTGATAACACAGAGTCTGTGAAGCTACAGATCGCCATGGCTGTCACTTTCCTTGTTGGATTAATACAGGTATACATTACTTCGTCCATTGAGTGCTATAGATCTTATAACTAAAGGTGACTACATTTTGTCAAATCTCTGCAACTGCATGTTACACATGCAAAATATTTTTTACTTTTGAAAACTTAATTTTTTTTCATTTGGGGTATATACCATAAGTATACCATTCTATATTAAGTTAAGAATATTATTTTCATTCTTAAGATATCATCTTCAGGTTTTATTTGCTATAATTGTCATGTTAAGATTAGCTTGATTATCAGAAGTGAAATGGAATTATTTGTTCATTATAACTTTAAACAATGTATGCTAAAGGAACAGAATTCTTAAATTCATCATGTTGAAATTTTTGTCCCTATATAAGGACAAAGTTTCATAACTCTAAAGAACAATTACAAAAGTTTACTTTTTCCAGAACTAAAATATAATTGTTTCATGTGCCACATCATAAAACTACATAAAAAAAGGAACAATTTTTTTTTTTTATGCATGGTTTTCTCCCTTTGATTTGACCATTCTTCATTTATTTGCCTTTTAAATCTTACTGGGTCTGCAATTTTTCCGTTTAACAGCTTGTGATGGGTTTGACCAGGCTCGGGTTCGTGACGACCTACTTATCTGACCCGCTCATCAGCGGCTTCACCACGGGGGCAGCGTGTCACGTGTTCACTAGTCAAATCAAGCACGTGTTCGGAATATCAACAAATCGGTACAGCGGGGCTTTCAAACTTATTTATGTAAGTAACTGTAAGATTTACACCAGTTAAGTCTTAAATTCAGATGAAAATTAATGCCAAAGGCAGCACTTCATGCATGTAAATTGCTGAGATGTTGATCTTGCAACCTATGCAATGTTGGATTTGCTGCCGATTATTCATGGCTTTAGAGGTTGTAGGGACCATAATTCTTGATATCATCTGTGTATTTATATCTTATCTCAATATCAAAGGTCTACAACAGAAGTTATGATCAAATTGTTTCTGAATCATCAATTTCTCTAGTTTAGTACATTTATTTCACATGTATTCATTGTTTCTGGAATGTGAGTTTTAATAGATGCATCAAATTTTATTCATTCTGAATTGGATTTTGTTTTATTTTGAAATGTGAATTTCAATTGATACATCAATTAAATTTGATATCTATAATCACTCTGAACTTTATTTTATTTTATTTTTTCACCAATTAAAGCAGTGTTTGTATTACTTAACACATGGATATAATGAATTGTACATGTAGTTAAATCCATATAGAGTTATGTACATGTACTGACATACAAAATCATGTAATATTATGTAATTTCAGACATATCGTGATTTCTTTGGGAATATACCTCACACCAACGCTGTCACCCTGATCGCCTCAGTAGTGTGTATGGCCTTGATTTATGTGGTCAAGGAGTACATCAATAACAACCCCAAAATAAAACCCAGGCTCAAGATGCCCGTACCCATAGAACTCATAGCTGTAAGTATAGATACATGTATAACTTTTGAAATAACTGTAAACATTTGCCACCTTAATATGCTGTATTTATTGATATTCATACTTAAATTTGTTTTTGCCCCTTGCAACAATATGTAATTAGAAATTGCACTTCATGGAACATTTCATTTCCTGGATCAACTAAAAAAAGAAATCCATGAAAATTGGCATTCAATCATTAAATATCGTTGAAACCACAGTTCATGTAGTATACAGAAAGGAGATGACATTGTGTTGATCTATTCTTAGGTTGTCTTAGGAACTGTGATAGCCTACTTTATCAACATTGAAAGCAAATACGGTGTCAAGATTGTTGGTGATATTCCTACAGGGTAAGAAATCATTCTAGGGGGTCAGTGTCTGGTATGTTTTTGGGGGGGGGGGGGGGGTATTGTTACTGTTTATGATCTGTCTTTAGATCTTGTAAGGAGCTCGTATGTGAACCTTTATAACTTTAGAAAACGTCTCATATTTGGTAAATGTCACTGTCAACTGTAACAGCTAGTCAATGCCAGGGGCACATCATTTATAAAGTTTTAAGGCCATTCATACAAATATGATAATTGATAGTTTGGTTATTAAAGAACTCTTCTGTGCTCAGGGGAACATCTGTTTCGTTCATTGTGCTTTTATATTGTGCATTTCAAACGTTTTCTATAGCATGCAATAAGAAACAATATTTCTGCATGTCATATCTTGTGATCACAAATATAGCACCAAAAAAAAAAAATCATTGTGAAAATACCGTATATCCGTTTTTTTTCGCGTATCGCAAAATTTACTAAAATGGGGAAAATGTGTAACATTTTTAATTTGCGTAAGTCTTTTTGCGATTTGAAAAGTTTCTTATAGAAAATAATACAGGATAATACAGGATATGATTTCTTCGAATTCAATAATTTGCGATTTAAAAGTGATCGCAAAATAAGTGAAAATTAGATCATTGCGAAAATTACCGGATATACAGTAACCAGATGATACATGCTTGTATGAATATACAATGTTGTTTTTTTTTTTTTGGCAGACTTCCAGTCCCAACTGTGCCAAATTTCTCTCTCATGCCCGATGTCCTCAGTGATGCCTTTGCTTTGTCTATTGTTGTGTTCGCTATATCTGTGTCCATGGGCAAAATCCTAGCCAGGAAACATGGATACGAAATTGACTCCAACCAGGTATTACATAGAAAACAGAGACTACCCGTGACTAGAATAGACCCCATATTGCAATTTTTTCAAAGAAAAATATAATAATTTATTGCTTCAAATGCATAGTTTGAAAACTTTTTAAATTCTGAAAATAATAAGTACATGTAATATTTGTTTTGAAAAAATAATTTTAAGAGTTATTAAGGTGGAATAGCTTTTATTTTTAACAATACATGTAATACATGTGTACCTGTGATTGTTTTCTCTAAAACATGCACTCTTTTTCCTGTACAGGAGTTGCTTGCCTATGCCATCACCAACATGGGCAGCTCTTTCTTTTCTTCCTTTGCAACCTCGGCTTCCCTGTCCAGAAGTCTCATTCAGGAACATGTGGGAGGGGTCACACAGGTCTGTAGGTCATAGTTAAATGGTCAGCTTCATGAAAATGTCTTAAAAAGCGAGAAAAAAAAATTCAGCTATATCAATGTACATAATAAGTCAATCTCAGTAAGTGTTGATATCAAAAAATGAAATATATGTGAGATACTGTATACAGGGAAATGTTTGCCCCCGTTATATTTTCGCCCCTTTCGCCCTCGTCAGTGGGCGAATTTAAGACTGCACGAATTCCAATATATCAAATTATCTCTCTTTGAAAACGACTGTGTCTGGGCGAATTTAAGATAGGGCGAAACTGTTTGCAAGTGTAGAAGGACAAAAATTACACGGGGCGAAAATAACCCTGTGTACAGTAATGAATATTGCCACATTTTTTATAAGTAGACAAAAGAAAGAATTTAAATGACTAATTGATATGACACTGTTTTACAGTTGACTGGTCTGGTGTCCAGTGCCCTCTTACTGCTGGTGCTCCTGGTTCTAGGGCCTTACTTCAAAACTCTTCCTAAGGTGAGGAACAAATCAGTGGGAAAGCTGTGTTGATATTGTATGCAAAAAATAAATGCCATGCAATATATCTGAAGTGAGCACTCTGCTAAAATTGCCTTTTTGGTAGATTTGAATTCAGTTTGTGATTTCCTTTTTTATTTCAGTGTGTTCTAGCTGCTATTATTATTGTTGCCTTGAAGGGGATGTTCCGACAATTTCTGGAACTTCCTCAACTCTGGAAACTGTCCAAGATTGACTTTGTAAGATTGTTTATTTAAAAAATTGTACAATACATGTACTAACCACAAAGTTATGACATAATTATCTCTCACTTTGAAATTCATTTTGTTAGAAGGAAAACTATACTTTGATTAAGCACATTTACCTAAAATTTTGTTTTTACTGTTTATAAGATTATGACTGATATCATATTAGTAAAATGTGTATTTTGATTTTCTTTATTTAGCTGATTTGGATCCTGTCTTTCCTTGCCACTGTGATATTAGATGTTGATCTCGGTTTGTTGTTTGGAGTTATTGTCGCCATTTTCACCATTGTGTACAGAGTGCAAAGGTATATACATGTGCTTGCAATAAGTATTCAGATTTAAATTCAGAAATATTTAATTATAAAAGAAATAAACAATACCTTGATGGTCATATATTACATGTAATTCTGAAAACTATCTGCACATTTTTTGAAATTATGTATATGTGCTACGTGTATTTCAATATTATATATTTTTGAATGAATCTGCACCTAGATCAAAAGCATTGAATTCATAGTGTATCATTTATTGTGTAATAGTCTGTTCTGAATTCTGAAGTGAGTGCCATTGATTTTTCAGGCCTTATGTGTGCGTTCTTGGACAGATGCCAGGGACAGACATTTATCGTGATGTATCTGTTTACAAAGAGGTAACCACTCTACAGTTGGAAAACACGCTCTAACTACTGTATACTGTGGTTTTTTCGCCCTGTGTAATTTTCGCTCTTCTACACTTGCAAACAGTTTCTCCCCGTCTTGAATTCGCCCAGCCACAGTTGTGTTTGTGTTTAAAGAGAGATAATCTGAGACATTGGAATTCGCCCAGTCATAAACAAGCCTGCTATCAACGAGGGCAAATGGGCAAAAATAAAACAGGGGCGAATATTTCCCTGTATGCAGTATCATAGTCGATTGATACATTGTGCATTTAATTTAATGCTCAATAAAATAATTCAAAATTAACTGCATGTCAAATTATAGAAGCCAAAGCAAAGGATGAACGGTATTTTTAGAAGACCACATTATATTTCAAAACATATTTGTATTGATTTTTTATGCAAATATATTGAAAGTGCATACATTCATTATACGATCACAGTGTTTATAGATAATGAATTTAAGAAAAGAAAAAAAAGAATTAAATATTTACATATCTTTGCTCTTGATTTCAGGCTAAAGAAATTCCCAGGGTAAAGATATTCCGATTTGAGAATGCTATATTTTTTGTGAGTGTGGAACACTTTAAAAATATGTTGTTTAAGTACACGTGCAACCCTCGTCACGTGAAACAGGAAATTGTAGAGGCAGAAAACAAAATCCGAAAGGAGAAAGCCAACTTTGAAAAGATTACATTCCAGGTCAGTAGTTAGAATTGCTTTAAGAATAAAATTTTCTGTAATTCCTTAGATGCAGTAAATTCATAATGTGGATCGATTAAACACAATCTGATGAATGAAAATCAATTCACTGTTTGTTTGAATTCATTATATATATGTGTTCCCTATCTCTGTTTTTTACTGCATGTGTGACTTTTATTGCCAAGAAAGATGTCCAGGAAAAGCCTCAGAGTTTGCCTCTTAATTTGGAATTTCATTTTTCTATACACCCATTTAATAATTACAAATAATCCAAAATAAAAAGCTTATAGCAATGTTTTTTCTTCATTCTGCTCAATTAAGCTGAATCTATTTTTAGAACTCTACGAATGAGGTAGAGCTTAGAGTGGCGGACGATGACACCACGGAATTCCGTCCCACAGTGGAGGTTCCCGACGTGGGCATAGACACAATTATCTTAGACTGCTCCACGTGGAGTTTTATTGATTCTATGGGAGTGAAAGCGCTAACATCTGTAAGTGCCATTGTTGTTTACATGTAGGGTAAAGGGGGAAGGGTGAAGGGGGTCATGCAGAGAGGATAAACTATCAGCAGAATTTTCTTTTCTATAACATGACTGTAAAGTATTAGATGTTTGGCAAAAGGTACTTTATTGATTTGTTCTGTTTAATCTATCATGTAATGGTTATTTGATTAGGTTTTCAAAAGATATTGATACACCTGCAAATATTTTTATTCATTGAAAATGAGAAAAATTCAAATTGTTGGTAGAAATGATCAAATTTTGATTTTTTTTTTTCAATTCATTGATACTGATATTAATTGGTCTAAGTATTTTATTTAGAAATTTTATCACTGTTATACAGAGGGCCCCGCTTAATATAATACCCGTTTAATATTATAGTTCGGTTAATATAATAGTTTTTCAAAACACAAAACCATTTCTTAATAAATCATTGTAATTTACATCGGTTATTATAATAGCTTAAAAAGTGCACCCCGCTTAATATAATAGAAAGATCACGCCTGTCA
>WFKH01003881.1:50784350-50798633 GCA_016163765.1 Magallana hongkongensis
CTTGTGTGATAATTTTTATCTGTGTGTTCCATAACACCAAATAAAACTGGGAAAGAAACACACAATTTTCTTAAACTAAATGAAGATATGAAGCGTATACAGTTTATTTTTTTGTTTGACAGTAGGTTTTCTTCTATTGTACATGCATGTACTTGCGTTTGGATAATAAATAACATTCACCACTTGTTTTATTGCGAATATCATTAAAACCAAATGAGGGATATTCTTAAAACTACATTAATTTAAATTAATGTGATGAATATTAATGTTACTAGTATATAAATAGTTATGTTTCCTCTGTTCGTTTTATATAGACGAGATTCAACAATAAATTCAATTTGCCGGTATATCGTAACAGGTACTTGCAATGTGTTCATTTGTAATTTCATTTCAGATAATCACCACAGGATCTGATTTCTTTTAACATAAAGGCAATTTGTTTTGAGTTTCTATGTTTTAGTAATGTCTACCTTTAATTCTCGTTTTATCTTTATATTTAAAAAAGATAAAGAAATTAAAGGAATGCTACTATGGTCTAGGGTTTTATCTTTTACCTGAACAAATCAAATATAAAAGTAATACTTGTTTGAGCATTTTGGGATATCTTTTTTATTAAAATGAAAATATTTATTTAAACAGACGAAGAAATAAAGAAGAAATTTTTGAGAATGTTGGCAAGGAATTTGAAATAGAAACTAATGAATTAGGCATTTACATACCCAAGAGACAAGAAAACAGCTACCACTAATCATTATCACGATTTGTGACAAGAAGGCATACAAGTTCCTAACGCATATACATATCAAAATTATCGATCAGTTTTGTAATATATATATATATATATATATATATATATATATATATATATATATATTTTTTTATGGTTATGCAATAGGTACATTATGAAAACAGAAATCAGTTGTCTGTCTTAACGTCTTTCTGATACCGCTTGTCTGTTGCAAATAAATTCTTATAATAAATCCTTTGGTTAAATATAGCTATTTTTTGATACAAAGTTTACACAAAATTCAATTCGGCAGAATTTTGAAAGTGCCGGCCGCCAAATTTATAAACGGCCTTTTAAACTCGTTGTCTTTACTGTTCTTATATCCCGATATGTTTTTAAATCACAGGTCATACGTGTAGTAGACCTCAATGCATAAATTTTGACGAGATTATCAGTATCTTCCTTTGATCCAATATAATAAAATACATACATGTACTTAAGCAGCAGCTTACCTGTTCTTTAAGAAGATCCATTGACCTTGAACACAGTTTCTTTGTGAAAAGTCAATGTCATAGCAGTTATCTATGTAAAATCCTTTCATGTATCATGTGATCTATCCCTTTAGAATTATATAGACCATACTTTACAGAAACATTGTTTGTTGTCAAAGAGTGTGCAATGGCATTGAACCAAGTAGATAGATAAACGGTCTAAGACATATATAACATCCATCTGTGAAATTATTGCTTTAAACAAAAAATGGCACTTTCTGCTGATTATAATTTCATGTGCATGTACTATTTTGAATTGTGTATTAAAGTTTCTGTCACATTTTTCTTCTTTTCAATCAAGGCCTGGCACAAACTAACCGTTTAATTGTTAAGTATTTTATTATATTATTGCCAAAATGTCATTTCTTAATTTTCACAACTAAATTCCTTTTTAGTTGATTTGCAGCAGCAACAAAACACATCTTGTCTATACAACGAGCTTTGTTTGAGCTGTTTCCTGCCTTATGTCACAAAACATGATGAACAATAAACTGCGGAGGATTCCCTTTATACTAAGGTTAAACCGCGTTATTCTTTTTAGAAAGGTATCGATGAAATGAAAAGAATATATACACATTTATTTTGTAAATTGGATAGGCTTTAGTTGTTTACAATCAAAATGCCTTGGATAGGTGATTAATCTTTAATTTTTGGGACATTCAGATACAATTTGTTCATATGTTAAAACAATGAAGTTCAACAATGACAGGCTGAATAACAATGTTCTGTTTCTTCTTGCACTTTCTATTATAAACATGCAGCTTTTTTTATTCAGCTCGCAATTCTTTTCATAATCAAAGACAGATTTTCAAAATTACGTTTGGACTTAATTTCCTAGCGTAACGAAAACGTTTTGGACTTTTGCAGATATCAATTATGTCTGTTGTTTTCCAAATATGACGCCAATAAAAATAATGATATGTGTGGGGGTCGTAAATTATGTGAAAGAAATTGAATTTCTTTCAAAGAACTGTCAACTGATTTATAGCTAGATCCGTGAATTTTTCATTGATTTCACATTTGTGGACAAGTTTATGGTCTGAAATTATTGAAGAAATTTATTTCCTAGATTTTATTGATGTGAGATAATACTGTATGTCTTTCAAGATGTTAATAAATAATAGATTTCTGTGAAAACGATTTAAAGATAAGACTTCTCTGAAATTTCTTTCATTATGTCTTGGTTCATACTTAAAACAATGATCACCATGCAAACTAAACCTATGACAATTTTCTTCCGACTGTTTTTTGTACTCAGATTGAGTTTTATATGTGAGGCTATAGACCATAGTTACCCGGGTGTTCCCGGGGAGAGATTCCTGGGTCCAATTGTCCGGATGGTGGGGACGGTGGGTCAGCGGCAGTGTGTCCGGGAATGTCGGGATAGACCGAAGCTGTGTCATGGAGTGAACTACCGGAAACAACACTTGCTGTGTGAACTGGTATCCGACACAGAGAAAGTGGAACCAAACTCTGATTATATTAGATTTGAACTTAACCTAGTAAGTTTTAGCTTTCGTCTATTCTATAATATATGTAATTCTTATTTTGATTGCTATGAATCTTTATTTTTTAAGTTTGAAAACAAATATATCACCACAATCCATCTTTAAGTTTAAAATATGAACACGCTTAATGAGGCAATCCTTAAGGATATGTTAACTTCACCTCTTAAATTAAAATGTTCCTAACAAAATGATAAAAAATTTTACAGGTATACTAAAACAATAGATTCGTTTGATATTAATTTGTACTTTTTAGGAATGGACCAATAAATGTGCATCTTGCTCATCAGATGAAAAATGTGTTACTCTTTCAAGCAACCAGACCTACTGTGTCAAAGGTATATAGACATCAATCAGAATTGTACAAAGTATTATTTAGTTTTCGTTAACGGAAAATCAAAATAAAAAATAATATAAAGAATACTACATGCAATTTATTAGACACTTTCTATGTTAAGAAGTAGGTCGTACATCAAAACCTTCTCTTCTTATTTATTCAAATAATTTAGTTTATAATATGTTTTTAATATGTTTATCCAGATACCATTCCTCCCACTGACTGCACAGCATATCATAATCAGGAACCAACTGTAGTAAGTGGCATATATAGGGTGAAACTTCCAGTGAAAGATTACGTGAACGTATTTTGTGAAATGGTTATGGATGATGGTGGATGGACGGTAAATGACTTTTAAAATGCTTATGACCTATTTTTATGATCATTCAAATATTTCACTTTAAACTGTAATTTGTTCTACAGAAGATTTTTAGCAATCTTTCCTTGCCATTTAAACCATCATTTTTAAATGACAATGATAAAGCGTTTATCCATATAAATTTTTTTAAATTGTGATGAATTTTTTTTAGATAAAATTATGAAATAAAAATACATATTTATCACAAAAATACTTCCATTTATTACTTTTTAATATTAATCTTTCCATCAATTATTTAAAAAGCAATAGAGTTTGATTTTGAGCAAAGTGTTAACGGTTTTATGTTAAAAATGCCAGACAAAAAATGTTGATGAGACAACTTGTTTAGTAGAATATTAAAAAATTAGGTGTTTCAAAGACGGCAAGATGGATCAGAAGATTTTATTCGTAATTGGAAAGAATACAAGACGGGATTTGGAGATCTGAAAAATGAATTCTGGCTGGGTAGAAAATCTTTAATTCCATTTTCTACTCCTTTTAAAGACCCATTTGACCACTTTTAACAATATGAACCGCACACAAATAATAAAAAAATATGTTTAAGTTGCTGTTTTTTTAAATATCTAATTATTTCAATATTATGATTTAAGAATGTACCACAATTTTTTTCACTGAGAGTAATCATTTACAGGTAATGACATCCTCCATTACCTGCTAAGGCAGGGGACTTATGAGATGCGAATGGACATGGCAGACTTTGACAACCAGACACGTTACGTCAAGTACAGCAGTTTTAACGTAGGAGACGAGGCATCAAAGTATATAGTTTCCTTATCTGGATTCTCGGGTAATGTTGGTAAGATTTTATTTCGGAGTTTAATGTGTTCAGTTTTGTTTTTTCGAATAATCTTTTTCGCTTTAACGTTGATGAATTTGTTTATTGAAATATAATGAATGCAAAGCAATCATTAGGATGTTTGATATGTTCCTAAAATATGAATTTCGAAGGTTAGGGAAAATCACAGTGGGGTTAACGTTTTCAAAAACACATATATACTTGTATATGAAATATATAATCTTTTGAAAATTACAATGAGAGTTTATTTTAAAATCTTGATGTCGTTGAAATTCAAAATATACATTATGAGTTTCAAGTTTGTTCACAAGTCTGCTATTTGACGTTAAGTTAATTATGATTCAAACTTTCATGAAGAATTATATAATTAAAACAATACAAAATACAATGTTTTCATGAAATTAAGTAACAGCTTTGAAGAAGTACTATCCTTTTTATAATAATGTAACTATATAGTATTGGTGTAAAAAAACCATTACTGAACATAGTTGCTGAAGCCGAACAACGGGACCTTTTGTCTCTGTTATCTGTTTAGAAATTAATAGTCTCCTGAAGCTCCATGTGTGCGATTTTCCTTGTAGATGATTGTTTCGGGACAGTTAGAGGAATTAACAACATGATGTTTTCTACAAAGGACCAAGACAACGATGAATGGTTAGGTCATTGTGCAGACAAATTCCAATCAGGGTGGTGGCACAACCAATGCCATTGTGCTAACCCTAATGGTGTGTACCTGACTGGGATCAACTCTTACCACGCTGTAGGGATCACATATCAACCGTGGAGGAATCATAGCTATTCGCTGAAATCAACTCAGCTTATGGTTAGAAGAATATCAAATTAAAAATAGATTCACTTCAACCGAACCTGGACTGACATTTTGTCTATCTGTTGTTAAATTTGCTTCATAATCTGATAATGTAATATAACAACTTTTTTAAGACGAAGTTGTTTTTTACTGTTGGCTTTCTTAGTTTTAAAATTGATACTGTAGCTTTGAGGTTTCTGTAGTCAACATGTGCAACAAAGGATGTTATTTTCCAATATGTGTGATGTATGACTGAAGCTGGTATTCTTTTTCTTTTTTCTTTTTTTGTTTTTTTTTTTGTTTTCAGTGAGTCCAGAAATAACGGACTCATTAATATAATCGCACATAATTTCTATAATTTACAAAGGTGATTGCATTATCATATAGGTGTGTTATCTTGTCATTTTTAAGATTTGGAATACTGCAATAAATGCATGTAGTAAAATGTTCTTGCACTTGGTGTTAATTTAGTTTAGTTAAATGTTAGTATTACTTTACTACGGATTGATTTGTCTACAGTTATCTATATTATTTTTTGCTTTCCTTTAATACCATTTGAAATTAACTAATTTTCATTATAATTGATAGTTCAGATTATTATTCATTTTTGATATCAATAAATAAAATATTTACAAATGTGATAGATAGTTGTAGTCTTAATTTTTTCTTATATAAAGAGAAAGTGTTCATTTTGTCTTTAAAAGGACGTAAGGCATACATTTATCAATTGCGAAAAACATTATTACATTTATATAAATATTGTTCATGCCTAAAAGATATCTTTGGAATAATGTAAACACAATTTCAAACCTGGCTTATCCACACGTCATATATTTCTAAAAGTATGCATTTAACCGTTCTTCATCTAAAAATCGTCTATCGATTCATCGACCAATCATAATGTTGGTCAGCTGTGCTACTGCATAGAAATATTGATGGTTTTTATAGGTACAATACATGAATTTCGTCATATTTCTTGCATTGATGACATCAACATGCGTTTACTTTTTAGCTGCTGTTTAAAATAAAAAATGGTAATGAACAAATGCACTTTTATGAAAATGGAAATTTATAACATGACAAAATGCAGTGGGTGTAACCAGAAGTGGTAACTACATTAGTTTTCAAACCTCCCCATATCTCCTTTCGATGTGGTGCCAAAGGGGGACAACTCTGGTTGGAGATTAATAACACACCTCTCATTTCCTAAATTCAATAGCGTAAATTTTTTCATAGACCCCGAGGAAACCTCAGTCAAATACACATCTTTTGACTCGGTTATAAAGATAATTGGTAAATTGGTCGGGGGCCATTTATAGGAAAATGCGACATAAAATCAGCTTATAGACTTTTGCCAATATGTCCAGGGGATTTTGACCTACTTGGTTTTATGTTTAATGATATGTACTATATTGATAAGTGTTTACCAATGGGGTGTTCTGTTTCATGTGAGGTCTTTGAGGAATTTGCAACATTTTAAAACTGGTTGGAAATAAAAAAAAATCTCATGTGGACACAATAGACCACTATTTGGACGATTTTATATTTGCGGGTCACAATACTTCTGTTTGTAAGGACACCATGTCTACATTTAATAGTATTTGTCATGAGCTAGGGGTACCTTTGGCTGAGGATAAAACTGTAGGTCATACCAGGTTGGCCAGGCCGTGCATTTGTTCGGCGCCTGTATGACGCCACAATCGGTGTCACAAAACCACATCATTACCTAAGAATTTCTCAATCAATGCGGGAGGACATTTTTATGTGGTGTAGGTTTTTTTTGGAGGGTTTTAACGGTGTGGTTTATTTCTTAGAAGAAGAATGGCAACCAGATCAAAATCTCAATTTGTTCACCGATAGCTCAGGTTCTGCTCAACTAGGATGTGGGGCGTATTTAAATGGGGAGTGATGTTTCTTTAGTTGGCCCAAAAATTGAAAATATATCGATGGGCGTCATGACATGACACTATTAGAGTTTATCCCTGTGGTTCTATCTGTCATCATTTGGTGGCAACAAATTAGCCAACAAAAATAACATTTCACATAGACAATCAGGCAATGGTTGCAGTTTTGAACAAAATATTTTGTCTTATCTTAATTATGATATACCTTTTGAAATAGTTTGACTAATATTTTCTTTTCAGTAATTATAACAGTTATTATCCTTATGTAGGAGCTTACATTTTATACTAACTTTTACATATATATGTTATTAAAAAAAAATAAAAATATGTGGCACCTCTGGGTATCGAACCGAGGCCGTTCTAATCATTGTTTAAATAAATTCAAGCCTTAGTCCGCTCGACAATTATTCATCGTAGTTTTTTATGGACACTTAACGGACATGGATAACTTAAAAAGAAATGCAATAACTGTCGTATTAATTGATTTTTTTTTTCGTATAGATAGTAACGGTATTAATTAGAATATAGCTTGTAATCAGTTCGATCATGTGTTTTGTAAAATTCATATATTTCAAAACTTCTGATGTTTAAAAAAAAAAATAGCACATTATGATAACTTTTCTTTTGATGCGCCATTTTTAAATACATTGTCAAAGATGATACATGTATTCTAGTGTCGGAGTAGACTCAGTAAACGTATTTAATAACTTGATTAAGTGGACAGTAAAAACCGTTGATTTGTTTACAATTGCTTCGTTGAAGCTCATTACAATTGCTTTGTTGATGCTTATTAATATAGGATCAAGTGACTATATACCATGAACAATTTGAATATGTACCAAATACCCTACTGCTAATTTGTATCTTTTTGGCTAGTTATATTACAAAGAATAAGTTTAGCCTGGTCGTAGAAAAAATTCAATTAAAAAAATACAAATAAAAGTGAAGGTTAAAAATTAGAGATTTTATGTTAAATATTAAAAAAAATTAAGAATTCACAAGTTGTTTTGAAATTTTAAAAAATTCATAATTTAATATGTATTTTTGTATATTTATTGCATATGGTAAATATAATCATTGCATAAACGGAAACAGGAATTGAACGATAATATCCGTCTGTGTGTGTGAATAATAAAGCGTTTCAATAAATATTTAAAATTTTGTTGTTTCTTTTTTTAAAGTTACAAATATTTCTGTCTAATATAGAAAATTACATAATAAAAATGTGTAAATATCTACAACAGGAACAAAAACAAAACAACTACAGGACTATGTATTAAAATAGTTACTTCTGGAACCAATTAATCACAATTTTAATAAATGTTTTTGTTTTGGAAGAGATGGCATACACCATATAATACATTTAAAAGGAATGAATGTTATAGCTTCATGAACATGTACCAAATTTATAAAACTAGGAGTATCCATTGGGTTAAACAGTTTACACTTTATAAAGTTTATTGTGGTATGGGACACTTGTCGATATTAATATGGATAAAGGTACATTATAATCAAAATACTTTCAACGGTTCAGAATTTTGTCAAATTTTACAATATTCGACCCAAAAAATTGTTTCAAACATTTTTAGAAAGGTAAAAACTATAAAAGCCACAGCTGGATTTGAACTTATTACTTACAGTTTCTAATGCCTAGGTCACATTTAAGCCGATGGTCGAGCGAACAAATTTACCTGTTTGTCGGCTGAAGAAACATGGCCGCCCGAAACTTATATCGGTGGATGCAGAACAATCACATTTATTTCTAGGAACACCGATATCTTCAAAAGTTTAAATATTTATTAGTCGGTGAATCGTCGCTCGATCATCGAACGTTGAGCCGCAGTTTGATTCTAACGGTCGGCCGATTACATAAACAATTTCGAAATTGCTGAATATTCACCTGTTACCACATGGGCATTTCTTTAATTTATTGACGAAAAAACTCTGAAGCATTGCGTAGTCCGCCTGGCCGCCGCGTATCGACCGATAAATGGTAGATGTTTAACGTAATCCGTATACGGTCGATCGGTCGTCTATCAGCTGATTTGTCAAAATCGCCCGATAGACCATGCAGTCGACCCAAGGTCGATTGCAGTCGTCAATCGGTGTCACATCGGTGTCAATCGGCCGACATCTAGAAAATTCCAAATGCCTAAATGTCGACCGACTGGCGACAGATATAACAAACTGTCTGCCGATGGTCGAACGATGATCGAGGGTTGCTCGACGGACTAACCTGGAGAAATCGGCCACCGACGCAGAAAAAAATATAACTTGGCCCGACGGACACAAACTTGGTCGGCCGACGAAAAAAGAGGTTGATATCGGCCAATACAACGGCTGACGAACTGACGACTGTCGACCGAATAATCCCATTTTTAGACGGGGTCACGTGACCCCGTCTTTTAGTTTACTCTCAGCCGAAGCCTCAAACCGGAAGCCGCGCGTAGAACACATTTAGAAAACAAACAGTTTTATTGGTTGACATATTCTTGCTCGGGTTTAATAGTTGTAGCGATTTGTGAAATAAGTTACATAACTGAATGCACATAGCCCTTGACCATTCAGCTGGTGGACGAATTAATTAATCATTAGAGGGGTTGGAGGTTGAATCGTAAATCTCGTCAACCACAGTAAAGTCACAACGCATTCTGCTATTTTTTAAAAAATGTGAATTTTATATTTATCATTCTATCCCCTGAATATTCACTGAACTTCATGCGTGAGCTTTGTATCTGAACGGGGTATCAAAGTTGTCTAACATATTAAATAATTTCTTCATTTTTTTCTCTCTTGAAGGCTTGTATTCTACTTGCGGTATGAACATTGTTCATTTCTATGGACATAACAAATTTTTATAATAGAAATTCAAAAAAACAACATGTCTGAATTTTACCTTTTCGTTCATTTACTCTTTCGTAAGTTAAACTGATTTTAAATTTTGCAACAATGCATTTTAAGCAGAGTTAAATAAATAGAGATTACACGTTAAGGATGATCAATGCATCAAACTATATACATTACAATCATACAGATTGAAGAACCAAGTTATATATTAATATTTACATTTGCAAATATGTTTCCTTATATGAACTTACATGTATAGAATAGCGAAAACGTACAATTCTGTGCGAACTTTTTCATGACGTCACAAATATAAATTTACAAATTATGTAAATAAATAATAGTAAATATAAGTAATGAACAGCAATGTTAAAAAGTTCACCGGAATATGAACTTGGTTTGTGCGTGATCAAATCTACTGAGAAGCCCTTCGGTTTTTTCCATGGATAGCAATATTAGATAAATCTAATAATATTCTACCTAAATGAATATAATTGTTTTGATTTTCCCGATAACTTGTAGTTTTCTCATTTTCTCTCTTGGTTTTTTTTTTTTACATAAGATACCGTTATGCATTTTTTTTTTACAATTATGAAGGACTGTCCCGGCCAGGATTCAGTAAAAATTTCAGACAAAATATCAGGGAGAAAGCCAAACCTTAATATAGATGGAAATACCAAATTCAAACTCATAATTTTTTAAAGATATTCAAAGAAAATGTGGACCATTACTTATTTAAACTTTCAAGACCCCGTCGTTCAGTACTTTGATTGCCTCAAGTAATGTCGGCCGTTGGTCTTTTTTGAAATGTCACTGCGGCTTATATTGAAGCATAAACCAATTGTGCTACGCCGATGTAACAATATTGGGAAAGAAACAATAAATAAAAATTAGACTTGATTTTATTGTTTATTTTGATAAGAAGAACGTCAGAATATGAAGGTGTCCCATACCAGCTTAAACAGACGAATGCCCAATACGTTTTCTGTGAGAAATATTGTTTAAAAATACAATTATTATAAGTAAAAAAGAGCTGAACACAGTAAACATAAATATAAATGAATTACGATGTCAACATTAGTAGGCCATATTATATATAAACAGAAACTAACGCTTTCTACTGTGTGAATGCTTAATGGTAAGCTCTTGCAAAAGCATTCAGTCCTACAACCAATGTTTGCATCACCCATGTACAACCAATGTTTGCATCACTCATGTACAACCAATGTTTGATAAAATGATTTGATACATACATACTAAGAATAAGTACATCTTTTCTATTTAGAAGTACAAGTATACTGATTGTTTAACATTGTATGATAGCTATCCAGTTGTTCACTAGTTGGGATAAGTCTGATGTTATTAGGAAAACGTCTTTGTGTATGGCATAAAAATATTTTACAATTTTGCATAAAATTGTTTACATGATTCACGAACCTTATAGTACATATGTTTAAAGTTTATATAAGTACATTTTGTTTTTCATGATGTCAACAAATAAGCTTCATGATTTATGTCTAAAGAACAGCAAACATTCAAGAAGCTGTAAATTCTTTTTGCATTTGTTTTTCAAAATAATTGGAGTGCTACATAATTTAAAAAATAAACAATAATAAAAAGTAAAAATAATATTGTTGCAATAGAAAACAAAGTAGTGTTACATGATATGGTGATAACATTAAAACATACTTTATATATATTAATTTCTATATCAAGTATAAATATCAACATCAAAAAACATAACTTGTTACATTTAGTATTCAATTTAAACCCTTTTAACGCATTTTTTGGTCTAAAAATAGAAATTTAGATTAATTTGTCCTATTAAAATGAAAAATTATTTTTTTATTTTTGTCTTAAGTGATACTTATGAGTGACAAATATTTTTTTTCTTTTTTAATTTAGGGTTTCTTTTCTATTTTTGTGCTCAAATTTAAATTGAATTATGAATAAGCAAAGTGTTCTGAATGTATATGCAATAAATAATTATTGCTATGTAGAAATTCTTAAAGTGGACAACACGACCAATATTATGTTTCCAACCTGTGTTATATTTTGTTTCACACAATCAGACAAATAATTATGCAGTTAATTTATTGCACAAAATGCATATTGAATTTTTTTTTCACAGGATCAGCAATCAAGCATCAAAGAATTCAGAACATGGACGTTAAAATATGGAAACATCTTTATTTCTTTCATCTAAAGAAATATTCTTGTGCAGGATATCAAATAGGTAGGATAATTTTCTTTGTTCATCATACCATCATCTTGTTCTTTACATTTGTTATAAACTTTTGTGATCTTTTTTTGTGTCTTTAAAACTTATTTAAGGGTGTTATTTAATGTTAGAATTATATCATTTAATTGAACTAAAGACAATCCATACTCTCCCAATATTCCAAGTAATGGATCCGTAGATTGTACAGTTATTTCCTGGCAAATTTACCTGTATCAACTACTGTATTTTCTAGTGGCTAAAGCGAGTAATACATGTATAAAAAATTAAACAAAAAAAAAAACTTTATAAAATTTAGTCATTTTTAAGATGACTTTTTAACTCTGCAAAAAATAAGAAATTTATCAAAATCTAAGAAATAAAGACCTTATTATTTAAAAAGACGTGCAAAGAAATATGCCATGTATTTTTGCATTCAAAAAGAGTCAAGATAATTTTAAAAAGTGTCATAACTCCAATTATGATTTTAATGAATTTCAAGGTCTGGGCTTGTTTTGGATGGTTTCTTCATTTTGTTTGACGTATGATGTTTATGAATGTCAGTGATCAAATTTTAAGGTGCGGTTCATAATTATGTTGATTTTTTTGTTTTAAAATTCTTGATGAGACCAAGTTGTCCTTATTAAAGTTTGTCTCGATGGTTGTGGTCATTTTCTCCTTATACAAGGGGCGTTCAACAAATATTGTCATTGTTGTTACAAAAATAACACAATACGATATTTTTTGTTATTTTTTTAATGGTTACCTTCAAAATACATTGTACTCTCCTTAACAGGCACACATAATTTCAACCGATTTATCCAAGCTTTGAATGCATTCATATATTTTTTTTTTTGGAGGGGGGGAGGTATTCATATACTGAAAAATGGCAGAACCAAAAGCATTCCTTTAAGCATATCTTCTTCCTAACAAGTGCATTTTAAATTCAGGAAAAAGAAAAAAGTCACAGGGAGACAAGTCGGGTGAATAGGGAGGATGGGGCAAAACATGAACCGTTTCTTTTTTCCAAAAATGATCTCACAATGTGGGATTTATGTGCTGGGGCGCTGTCATGAAGAAGTCGAATGTTGCGAATTCCAGACTTTGGTCTCTTCCTTTCGTAATGTTTCTCAACTTTCTTCAGCACAAAATTTTTGTATACATGTCCGGTGATTGGTCGGCCTTTTGGAAGAGCAACTTGAACTACAGGACCTTCACTGTTAAAGAAAAATGCATAAAATACTTTCTTTGTACTTTGACATCGTTTTGCGATAACAAGGCGTTTTGCCTTTTTAGTCAACCACATCTTGTTATCAAGTTTCCTCTGAGGTTCAAAATAATGTATCCATGTTTCATCACCTGTAACAATTTCCGATAAACGTCGTTCATTGCAATTTTTGTAGATTTTAAGTAGTTTTCTGCACATTTCAACCCGCAATCGTTTTTGTTTTTCTGTTAATAGATGAGGTATCCATCTTGCACTAACCTTTCGGAGGCCAAGGTGTTTCTTTAAAATTGTAAAATACTGACCCCGATAAAATGCCTACTAAATTTCCTATTTGTTTACGACCATCATTAGTAATAGTATCGGTTATTTTTGCAAGTATTGCATCCGTTGAAGCCGTACAAGGCGCTCCAGGTCGTTGCTTATCCAGGTCTATTTGGCCATTTTTGAATTTGCTGACCTACCTGTAAACTTGTCTCAATGAAATAGACTTGTTTTCGTACACATCACACGGTTCTTTGAAAATTTCTTTCTAGTCTTTACCTAGTCTGATACTTTTAAGTAGCCTCTAATTTCAGTCTTATTGGATGATGACTTACCAGTCATATTTTCATACAGTGTCTCGAGTAGGGGTTATATATCAACTTCTCAAAGGAGTATTCGATGATGAAAAGTAGTCAGATAAACGGCCATAAATATAAACCAAATCATGCGTACATGTAAAAAGAAATTCAAAGGTCAATTGAACCCTGTATTTTATTCAATCTGATTAGTGACATTATTTATTGGATGCCCCTCGTGTTCATCTACTTAAAAAGAACTCCGTATTAATATTTAGCAAAAGCTATATTATAAGTGGATATTTTTTCTTCATTAAATGATAGTTTATAGCGAAAAAGATCTTATTTAAAAAAATAATAATTAAGGAATGATCTAATGGTTAATTTGTTGACCAACCTTTGTATTTGTTTGTAAACAAATATATATAC
>WFKH01003881.1:50798733-50810033 GCA_016163765.1 Magallana hongkongensis
ATATATATATATATATATATATATATATATATATATATATATATATAACGGAAACGATTAAAAGATCTCAGCCCGGATAAAAGGAACACTCACAAAAATTAGAGCTACTGACAGTATGAATTGTAGCACAGTTTTTCTTTCATTTGTAGGTGCTCAAGAAATGTCGTCACTTTAGGTATTAAATTCTAATGGAAAGGGAAAATAAGAGATACCAGATTCTCATCAAATTTCATATTTTGAAAATTAAAGTGAGATTTTTTTTTATCTCCCTTGTCTGTGCACAAACATTACGGATTCATTGGGGAATGGAGATGTACTGATTGGGATTATGGCTATCAAAACAGTCGCATTGACAACCTTGATATCTCGGAGTAGAGAATATAAGTTTTGAAATTTCATAATACATTTTGATATGTTACCCAAACAATGTATGTCTTCAGGTTTAGGAGGTCATTAATATCCAAATTGAAGTATCCCTTCCCCGACAGATGCTTCAATATTGTCACAATTGACTGATGAGAAGAAGCTATATATATTTAACAGAAACCAATTATGTCTGTTATTTTCAAGGATGAAACAAAGTAAAAACCTTTTATATGTTGGTTACTAGATTATGTAGAAAAAAATTGAATTCCTGTCACCGAATTTTCAATTGAGTTATGGTTATTCACTTTGGAAAAACAAACTTGACTGTATTTTACGTATTTCGCATTTGTTGAGAAGATAATGATCTGAAATAACTACAGAGATTTATAAGTTAGATTTTATTGATGTAAGATAATATGTCTTTGAAGTTGAAATCGATAATAATGAACCATGAACACTATTGCAAGATAATTCTTCAGTGATTTTTCTTCATTATACCTTGACTCATTCTCAGAACTATGATGACCAAACAGATTAGACGTATGACATTTTTCCGACTGAGTTTCGTACTCAGATTGATATGTAAGGCTGGAGACCATACAAATTAGGTGTATTGGCCTTAGACCAAAGTTACCCAGGTGTTCCCGGGGAGAGATTTCTTGGTCCCATTGTTTGGGTGCTGGGGACAGTTGATCAGCAGCTATGTGTCCGGGAATGTCGGGATAGACCGAAATTGAGTCGTGGAGTGAGCTACCGGAAACAACATTTGCTGTGTGAACTAGTATCCGACACAGAGGTAGTGGCGCGAAACTCTGATTATATTAGATTTGAACTTGACCAAGTAAGTTTAGGCTTTCGTCTATTCGATATTATAAGTTATTCTCTTTTTGATTGATATGAAAATCTTTTGAATACGCTTAGATTTTTTCAAGAAAGTCTGATATTAAACAATAGATCCTTTTGTTATACCTGGTATTGCATTTGTAGAAATGGACCAGTCAATGTGCGTCTTCCTTTATGGACGAAAAAAGTGTTACTCTATCAAGCAACAAGATCTATTGCGTCAAGGGTAAATAGTCGATAAGAATTATACAAAGAATGATTTAGTTATTCCTTAACGGAAAATCAAAATATATAGAAAATACTACAATTTTTATTACTTTTTTTCAAGAAGTAGAGGGAAGATCAAAGCCCACCCTCCCTTTTCATTCATTCAAACTAGTTGGCCTTTTACATGTTCTTAATGTGTTTCTCCAGACACTTTTCATCCCACTGACTGCACAGCATTCCTTAATCCGGAACCATCTCTACTAAGTGGCATATACAGGGTGAAACTTCCAGTTCTAGGTTATGTGAAAGTATTATGTGAAATGGCTAAGAACGGCGGAGGATGGACGGTAGATGGCAATTTTAAATTGTTTGGCCCTTTAATTAGGCATTACTATTCCATTTTTTTTTAAAGTATAAGATGCTCTGCAGAAGATGTTTTTCTTGCATTATTCTTTTGCCATCAAAATAACTTTTTAACTGTAAAGATAGCAGATTTATCTGTGTACAAATATATTTCCTAAAATTTAATGAATTACAATTGAACAATTATTTTACAAGTATTAGCTCATAACTTATAGCACGGTACTATCTTCTTTATTTTTAAAATGTTCTACAATGTAGTGATGATAAGAAAACTACTTACATAATTTAAAATTCTGGGTGTTTCAACGTCGACTGGATGGATCAGTGGATTTTTTACGTAATTGGACTGACTACAAGCACGGATTTGGAGATCTTACAAATGAATTCTGGTTGGCAAACAGTCTTAAATTTCTGGATATTTTCCTATCTATCTCACTGCTTTTTTCTCTGTATACGTCAACTTTCTGACCATCTTAACCAATTCAAACAATAAAAATTGCAAATAAGTATTAAGAAAGAGAAATGTATATTTAAACACATACGATCATATTTATGATATGGCGATTAAAACTTTGATATTTTTCGAGTCTTTTTTAAAAAATTCCTTTTCTGAGAAAAACAAATCCTCACCCTCTTATCCATGCTAAACAATATTTTCGAAATTAATCAGCTCTGTAAAGCTTAAGGGATATCTTTCAACTCAATTTAAATTTATTTTCATGTTTAAGGGACCCGTTAAGTCCAATTTATTTCATTTATTGGATTTTGTTTAATTAGTTGTGACGGTAGATACCTGATGTCAAGATAGTTTTCGTCATTGTTTAGATTTTACTGAAAGTTGTTGCAATGTCAACCAATTACTAAATAAATTTGTTACATGACAAGATGATTTTCCTGCCTTAATATATTTCCGTATTCCTACTCCTTATAACAGGTAATGACATCCTCCGTTATCTGTTGACTCAAGGGACGTATGAGATGCGGATCGACATGGAGGACTTTGACAACCAGACAAGCTACGTCAAGAACAGCAGTTTTAAGGTTGGAGACGAGGCATCCAAATATAGAGTTACACTATACGGGTACTCGGGGAACGTTGGTGAGATTGTACAGAGTTTTGTATATAACCATTTCTCAGCAAAAGTTTGATGGCTTTTTCATACAATTCGTGATTCATAATCTGTTTTAGATATAATCACTTGCATCACCACATGTCATTTTTAACACTAAACATGTATTGTCTGCTGGAGGACAGTCTGTCCCCGAGGATATATGTCTTTCGGTACTTATTCATTCATGAGTAGTATTACATGTATCACCACATGTCATTTCCATGGACACCTTTAGAAATCAAGATCATATGTAAATGTTTGAACTTTTGTCGGCAAGTTGACAAACTATTTTCGACAAAAGTGGACGGAAAAGCTAGAATTAACCAATTACCTTTTATATAAAAAAGCAAGTTACCGTTTTACGAAATAAAAGATAACGAGTTGAATACATTTCATTAATCGGTTGGGAGAGGAAAACATGTGGTTAACCAGTATAGAAATAAATTGATTAGCTGCTATATATTTTATATGTTGTGTTTCATTATTTTCTAGTTGGATTTTACTTCCGTCTTACGGAAAATACTGATCATTTCTGTGTTTTGTTTTGTAGTTGATTGTTTCACGGCAGTAGATAGAGGAATCAACTTTAAGATGTTTTCAACAAAGACAAAGACAACGACATTAATAGTTCTGAAGACTGTGCCAACAAATACCGGGCTGGATGGTGGTACAGATGTTGTGATTGTGCCAACCCTAATGGCGAACACCTAGCCGGAAACAATACACAATTTGGAGTAGGGATAACATATAAAGACTGGCGGTACCAGTTGTATTCACTGAAATCCACACAGTTCATGGTTAAACCAGATTATTACTCCACAAACTTTCCATAAATCATGGAGTGGGATTCTGTGCCTCTTCCTAATTATCCATGCAGTGTAATTCACCGAGAATATATTCTTTCTTTTTATGTGTAACATGTCTAAAGCACTATTAAACATGATTACAAATACAGAGTATAATTTAGTAAAGATGAAAAATTATGAAAAGTTCAATAATTCTGTTTCATCATACTTTGTGTCCAATGTTTTCAAAGGTTGTATCTTGATTCAGTGTATATGGGTTACTACTTATTTATTATGCATCGATTGTATATAATGCGATTAAGACCCGTAAAAAAATGTTCACAATAAACAGAGGGAAGACCGCCTATGAAAACGTTCTTTGGTTGACATTTACAAACATTTGTGATAATTTTTTTTATCTGTTTGTTCCCCATAAATTAAATCATAATATTTAAAATAAAAACCAAACACATCTTACGGTAATTAAATAAAGATAAATAGATACAGTAAAATTTGTCTGTTTTTCTTTGACAGTTGGTTTATTTTCAACCGTATGTTGTGTTTAGATCACGAATTACATTCATCACTACTTTATATAATTATATATTATTTTTAATTAGACATGATTTATTCATTTGGATATAATTAAAACCAAATTAATACTATTCTAAAATAACATTGATTCAGAGTCATGAATATGAATATCATTATATTCCTTGATTAATATTTATTTTCATATAGACGAAGATACAACAAATAACATGCATGAGATTGGATTATTAACCTGTCAACCTGTGTAATATATATATGTAATTTGTATCTTTTTGTTTCTATTGAAGTTGGAGTTAAAAGTAGGATAGAACGTAGCACACACATTTATTTCTAGCATTTATATTTTCATTTGAAATTGAAATTAACAAAAAATAGTTGTTCATTTGATAACACGTAAAATCAAAATCAAACAAACATAACTACATGTACTTTCAAGGATTTTGTGTTTTGATGTAATACCTTTATTGATTGGCTTTAATTAAACAAAAATACTGTATAAATTGTGTTTGTATACTTAAATCATTTTTACCTACGAATTCTGATTTTCTCTTTTTATGTTTATGGAGATGCCTTATTGTAAATTTCTAGAAATTAAAAATGATGCTAGACGGATATGTGTTTTCTCTCAACCGGATAGAGACAAATGTAAAATGGTATACTTATTTCAGCAGGTAGGAGGAATTTTTTTTTGATTTCAATAAAGACTAGACTTTCATTTGTGTTGCGTTCTATACCTATAAACCCAATACAGATAAAAAAAAAATAAAGAGGCGACAAGTAACCTGTAACAAGTAAATCATTACATATCATGGTTTGTGTTACTGGGTTTAAAAAAAAGTATATATAAACTTCTCTTAACCGGCATGCTGCCAGACCGGACAAAATGGCCAGACCAGGGGGTGCTGTTTTACCGGGATTAACCAAGCCACTTACTGGTTCAGTTAATTATTGCGATTTTTAAAAATTATATTTGAGCAGTTGTTTTTACTCATCTTACAATGCTTTTCATAATTAAAGATAGTTTACATGTATCTTAATAACATTTGAACTTATTATTATTTTTTTTTTATTTTTGCAGAAATCTATTATGTTTGTTGTTTTCCAAATATGACGTAAAAATTATGATATAAGTGGGTTACCTAGTTATTTGAAAGAACTTTCAATTAAGTTAAAGCTAAACCCATGTTTTCCATAAATTTCACATTTGTGGACAAGTTTATGGTCTGAAATCACTGAAGAGATTTATTTCCTAGATTTCAATGATGAGGTGATACATGTATATGTCTTTCAAGATATTAATAAATAAGAAATTTTCATGAAACGATTTAAAGATAAAACGGTGTCTGTGAGATTAGCCAGCATTCTAGAACTTCCAGACAGATTTTATGTGAATGATATCAATAGATCAATTAACAATTTCTAATAGAATAAAATAGACAAGATTAACATGAAAACGATAATTTGTAATATTATGGATAAGGGTAGAGAGTTTGTATGATAATTATATAGACTCCAAACTAAAGGCTGTAAAAGCAACGCGGATTATCCGTCTACTCACAACAAAACATGTTGTTGAAATTACGTAAATAGCTTCCGTAAAACGTGGAAAATAAATAATAACTATTTAATGAGCACAACAGAAACAGCGTCTGAAAATTATTAAATATTGAAGAGCTTCCCATAATTCTATAAACTAGTTTTTACATGTTATAATTTATGCAAAAATATCAAATTAATATCAGGTTAATAAATACTGAATCATTTCTACTGCAACAATTTTGGTCACTTCTTATACTTTAAAAGGAAAAACCGAATGCATTGATGACTGAATAAAAAGTGGAATATTGTATGTTAAAGACATTTCAATAGAAAACATAAACTTAAAAAGTGCAACTGAAATATTAGAGAGGTTAAGCAAAAAAGTAATTGGATCTGCGAATGTGAAATGTAGATAAAATGTTTTAAAAAATTGAGTTCATGTATGGTTTTTCTAAGATTCCCTAATCAAACTACATCAGCAGGAGGAAGAATACAAAACGAAATCTCTTTATTCGGAGCTTGTAAAGCTCAAATTTCAAACTCCAGTTTCACAGTAAAGCTTGGAAGGGATTTCGAAATCTCAAATAAAGAAGTCTTGAAATCCAATATATATCAATAAAATTAAAAATGTCAAAGATAAATGCTTAACGGAATTCAATAAACTTCTTAACAATTTATTCAGTAATGACCTGTTAATAAGCAAGTGAAATAAAGCGGTAAATAAAATATGCAAAATATGTAGAACAGAGACCGAAAATAGTTACACAAAATGTTTTTTTTTATTGAGTAAATGTAAAGCAAGTTTGTTAATTGAAAAACCAATGTTTAAACTTTACTATTGTTTCGAAAAATGTTATTGTTGTTTTTTGTAGATAACAACTAAACGACTAGCTTTATAATATCTTCCTTTCTTTTATTGCGTTCAGAATTTACGAATATAAAATGTACTGTAGAATTGAAAATTTGGAAGAAACGAGTCAATCGTTGAGAATGTATATTAAGGAAAATATTTTGTCTTCTTTTTTTTTCTGTTCTATCTCTTTTACATCAAATGAATGGCAACAATAACTTTTTAATAAATGCACATATGCTATAAATACGTTCTCAGAATACCTTAATTTATACTATCAATACTATAAGCTATTTTTATATATACACTCACTCTCTGAGGGGAT
This sequence comes from Magallana hongkongensis, assembly GCA_016163765.1. NCBI lineage: Eukaryota > Metazoa > Mollusca > Bivalvia > Ostreida > Ostreidae > Magallana > Magallana hongkongensis. The sequence goes on from WFKH01003881.1 coordinate 50,805,676, forward strand.
AGTGGCTTAATTGAATATCAAAGGTTTTTAACATGAACACAGACTATGGCAGATATAATTAGACCTTTTGATATTTGTGGGTCAGAAAATGTGCATGTACACCCTAAAACCTTGACAATTAGCCGGATTTAATAATAAGCCGGTTTTGAAAATAAGCCACCAATTTCTTGCACTGAAAATTACTCGAAAATAAGCTTGTTTTGAAAATAAGCCAGTCATGACAATGCAATCTTGGAAAGATTTTAGACCACCGTAAAGTCTTATGTGTAGCGCGCACCTGTGTGTACAACGCACACAATCACTTGGGTATAAAATGCTGATAAAAAAAACGCTGTTCCTATACGCATCCCCCCCCCCAAAAAAAAATTCAATCGAGAGTTTTTAAATGTCATCGATATGCATGCTTTGAGAATGTATTCAAATCGCTTCAAAGTAATAAGTAAACGTACGTTTGTGGATCTAAACCAAACCAACCAACAAAGAAAATTGTTTAATTGATAATTATTCCAATTATTTGATAATTGAAAAATGAACATTGTCAAGAAACGTCTGTTTGTCGTATATCGATCGTCATTATCAAGTCGTATTAATGATCGGTCTATTTTAAACAGTGTCCATCAGTATGCAAACCAATTACTGCGTAACGGGACATAAAGTAAATAAGTTTTTAATCAAATCATAATTATTGCTTATCTTCCTCACTGTGTATTACCGACACCGGATATTGCTACCATCGAGGCGATGGATTCTTTGGGTTGGAACACGAGAGAGGTGAGTATTTATCTTTATTTGCAAATATTTCCTCCTTATAGATGTTCATTCATATCTCCTGACATGGCGTAAACATAAGATTTTTAGATTTTATTCCATACAAAGCGTTTGGCAATGCCATCTTAATTAAAAATATCGAAACATGCCACCTGGTACTGAAGAAAATTCTAGCTGTAAAAATGTTTAAAGGCAGCTAGTTCCATTTTTAAAACAGTCAGGTAATTCCTAGTACTTCGTATCTCCATTAAATGTATTTCCGAACTTTGTGTATCAATTTCAATAGCACTGGCCAGTTATTTACAATGAATCAGAACACATTTAATTTTTCCGAGTGTACGGCTTATTGCTTTTTGTTTGAACTATTGTGTACGGCAAATTGAAATGATACTGTACGGCAAATTGGTATATTAAACAATTCAAAGTAAATGTTTTTAAATTTATATAACCATTAATTTACATTATACTATTCATATTCGTTCATTTGCGTAAGAATGATGGAAGTTTTAAATGATGAGCACAAAATTATAAAAAAAAATACTACATGTATCATTATGTCATTGTCTACTGCAATGATTATACAGTGTATATGTATTATGATCATAAAAAATATAAAATGTACGTATTAATTTTTTTTCAGGAATGGACGCATCCCTACCTAGATATATCGCGGTTGAGGAAGATTTCTGATCCTTATTAAACAGATACTTTTCATGAACTCATACTCATTGCTTTGTGAAGCAATAAATACAAATGAACAATTAAAAACATTTGTTGGCTAGATTGCTTTTTGGGTGATAGATTTTTTCAGGAAAGTGAAATAGGAGTTTTGTAGCAATAATATGACTTGATTATCCACACCCTTCATATTTCATGTATCTATCCACGTCAACACGTAGGAGCAAAGGACCTGGGGAGGCTGCCTTGTTTTGCAAATCGACATCTTTTTATATATATACTAAAATATATGAACGATTCAATGGGCTTAGACAGATTCTTGAACAGCGGTAGCGGATTCAGAACGTCTAATTTTAATTAGATTGAATTTGCGTCAATTTTGAATGACAGTGAAAACGCATGTGTGTGTTTATTTATAAAAGTTACCTTTATTCTGTAAATAACAATGCTGAATTCCATCTCGTTACAAAGACACATAATTTGAATTGTTTATTTTCCTGCCAGGAAAGTAATGCCTTTTCGTGAATATTGATGAAGGAAGAGCGAAACCGACCTCATTGCGCATGTACGCGGGAAATCAGGTGGCCGTAATTGTTTGCCTAATTACATATCCGTCTCGATTTTGTACATGCTTAACAGTTGTTAATTTGAAATATATACATGTATTATGGGTGTAATACGTTTGTCATTCACGATATCCTTACTTTTGCATGTTTAAATAGGATAACACTCGCACGAACTAAAAATAGCCCATAGGGGAAAACACATAGGCCTACATGTTTGTTTGAGGGAAGTATATACATGCTCACATGCTTGTGTTTTTTGTTTTCTTTTGTTCGTACTCGTAATAGGACAAATTATGCTTTACTGAAAAAATTATATCTTTTCACCGTAAAACTAAAACAATTATGAAGGTGTTGACCTCCACCAATTTTTGTATGATAGTCTAAAATTTGCTGTCGATATCACATGATAGATTGATATTCATGAGGACGCATTACTTTCCTGGCAGGAAAATAAATATTTTTTATTGTTTAAAATTTGATATCTTTGTTACGTGATCGAATTGAGCATTATAATTAACAGCATAAAGGTAACTTTTGTAAGTAAGCAAACACATGCATTTTCCCCGCCATTCAAAATTGACGCAAATCATAGCGTGTACAGCTTTAATCCTTAACGGGGGGTCAATGTATTGTCCGTGGTCTGTTTTCGGTAAATCTACTGGTACAATTGGACTCAAATTACTTGTTTCTTTATTATGTGTCTAATAAGTAATGCAACCTTGTATAAATACATTATTGATTACTAAGCGATATCCTTAACTGTCGGGTAACATTTACTAATCAAAGTACTGAAAGTACTGTTAGACGGTGGCGTCGTTTGAATGTGGCATATTACATGTATGATAATTATTGTCGTCGAAAACCCGCGGCCAGTATCGCATATATTTTCTAATACAGTTTGCACATAATTAACGCTTACATGCAAGACTGGTCGTGAGTTTCCTACATGGATACTTATGTTAAAATCGTAGTTGTAATCTCAATCCACACTTAACAAAACGTATGTTTCTTGGCCGTCATCTTTGGGGGAAAACCCATAGATTTATCACATTAGCCTTTGTAGTATAGAAGTTTGTATTTATATCATTTGACATCAAAATCCGTTTTCGGTGTGTATTTTGTTTGCCCCAGAATGCCTTATTCAATATGTGGGTTGCCACAACGTGTAGATTGGACTATTGTGCTTTAAAGATATTGTAGATTTCTCAGAGTAACGTTAACGAGAACAAATAAAACTCTGGTATGATAATATACTTATCAGGTTTTTACTAACTATTTGGGCATACATGCAGTATGTTTATTGTCTCTCTCGACAGCATTTTCCCTCAATTTCCTCACGGGAAAAAAGTTGCAGTCTCGTTGGCCAACACACTTGCCTTTGTCCTCATAGCTAGTTAATACATGAAGGTGTATGGAAAACGGAATGAGTTTACAAGAACCTGTTTGATAAATTTGGTAAATGCTTTTGGATTGCACGTCATCATGAAACCGCATAGTCAATATTTTATCTTCAAGTGGTTTTCCATTTGCTCCCAACGAAAGTGAACCAAATTTTGAAAACAAAATCATATAATCAGTCGCGGCAGTTTCAATAATCAACGTTTTAAGGTATCCGATCCATAATAGCCCCAGTTTAAATGAATGTGGATGCATAACATATATTTATGGGCTTAGTACTCAGTATACTTGGGTATAATTTTCATGTTTAAGTATCAGTATGTAAGAGTGGAATGTGTCCTGATAAATGACCTTTTCCTGTTCTTGAATAGTTGTCCCCTTTTGATTTTAATCTATAAAAATCAATTTTAAAAAAATATATACGGTATAAAATTTATTTTAAATAGTTTTTGTACTCCTAAGGATTAAATTCATCTTTTCACCAAAGCATTTATTGATATTCTTAGCATTTACTTTTTTATTTAAAAAAATGTGCTTGTCCCCATAGACCTTAATGCAATCTGCATTAATTAATTACTGCTTAGTTAGTAATATTTTTGAAAATTTCTCTCGGTAAATCTTTTTCTACTCTGAAAAGCTTTGAATTAATATCAGAGTATTTAATACATGATGGATATTCAGGGTTAGAAAATTTAGGTCTTAATATGGGTCGGATACCTTACAGCACATTTGTTCTATTGTATTTAGCTGTAGAATTATTCAAATCATTTGAATGAATTCGTGAAATTCCCGTTTATATTTTATCGCTTCTCAGTACCTTTAAAACGCATAATTTACTTGCTACATTAAACTTTTCTAGTAAACATACAATGCAACAAATATTTATTAATTATCAAGCACAACATTTGCTTTACATACATGTACGGTCATAATCAGTTCCTTTGTTTG
>WFKH01003881.1:50842620-50882886 GCA_016163765.1 Magallana hongkongensis
ATGAGCGCATAGTGCAAGATGACAAACATAAATATTCATTAGAGTACGGAGTCACTTTTCCCAGAATTTTGAGCCCGCAGATAAAAAAAAACAACAAACAAACAAACCATAAATGAATCCATTGTATATATAAGATGCTAGCGGAAGCTAACAACAAATCCGACACAAGACGGGTTGACTAAGTTTACGTCATTTTGTCTTTATACGATTCAGAAAGCTCCGTAAGGTGATCTCGAAAGCTTTCCAGGCTGAAGAAACTGAGCTTGTTCAGAAGAACCAGAATTGTTAAGTTCAGTGCTGAGTTTAATTTGTAATTGCTGCCCTATGCAACTTAACAGACTAGCTGCAGGTCTGTAACTCCCAGTCTGAAATATTCGGATGGACAGGTCGTTCATCCGAATTTTTTCAGACCGGGAGCTACAGACCTGCAGCTACTTACCAGATGTGTTCTGATGTCTTGGTGACTTCAAAAGTGTCTTAGTGACGGTTGATTTGGTGACTTTCTATACAAGTTGTGATTAGTTCAAAATTGTCTTAGTGACGGTTGATTTGGTGACTTTCTATACAGGTTGTGATTAGTTGTTATCTGCATGGTTTTGTATAGGCATACATGTAGGCGAGACGGAACAAAGGCTCAAAGAATAAATGTCTGCAATTGCGAAGTACAAATGTTTAAGACTTGGGCGTTAGTACCGGTAAATCGGAAGAAAACTGTCTTTTGTTTTAGATATTACTAACATTGTACCTAGCTTAAATTTTCAAATCGTAACTTATTTCTTTTCTATAAGCGTTAATGAACCAAATTATCGACATAAACAAGTCCTTTAAATCAAGACTTTCAACCCATTTTACGTAGCTTTTAGTACATGGAGCGGATCCACATTTTAAAGTTTTATAGAAGTTTACAAGTTTCACAAAGGATCTTACTGTTCATCAATGTAATAATAGCCAAGACAGCGCACCAGCGGTGTATTTAAATGCACGCATTTAAATTTACATCTACCGAGTATGATTCCCTCTATTTCTTACGGAAACTTATAGTGAATTCATAGCTCTATAAAACAACTGTGGAAACTGACAGGACTGAAATTTACACGCCCCCTTTATCGATTGGTCGAAACCTACAGCGACCTAAGAAAAATCACGGACTGCACGAAATAATCATGATGATGTCAGACTCAAATTCCCATAGGAGACGATTTGGCTGGGTTTTTTTTAGCTAACGTACTACATGTACTAATGTACATTAACAGTAATTTAGTGAATTTTACTCATTTTTTACAATCAATTAATTAATTTGATAAAATAAAGATGTAAATATAAACAATAAAATGCTTTCTTTGATGATTCATGCTCAATAACATGTAAGGAAATTTTTTTTATTTAAAATAATAGTGATCTCTGTACATCGCATTCTTTCTCTGAAATACTTTTTGCAGTGAAATGTGTTTACAAACACATGAGACGACGCTTGATAATTGTAGGGATAAAATCACATTTCATTTTAAAAAAACTGTTTTTAAACTCTGACTAAAAGCGGCAAAAATTGGATCTAAAATTATATTAAATATACACAAAAATGGAAAAGAATATCCGGGGGGGGGGGGGCATATCTACTCCATGGGTCACTGTCTTTCATGGTCCTCGTCCATAAAGTCTAATAAAAATATCTTTTGGAGACAAAGGGTGGTAGAAATGGCAGTTTAAAGTCTTCTAATAATAAAACATGTACTACATGCAATAATAAATGCATTTTTAAATCTCTCTCTCTCTTCCCCCCTCAACACCAAGATAAGGGATGATTATTTAACGCACAAATGTTTCCGATATTGTTACACAAATCAATTGGAAAACGTTGATCTTGAGACCAAAATCAACAATTAAATGAATACTTGAGAGAGAGAGAGAGAGAGAGAGAGAGAGAGAGAGATTCGGGTAGTCGGGTGCTATGTCAAGGTGTAGAAATCGAGGCGATATTTAGTTCTGAGTCAATCAAGTATTGTACATTGCACTGAATTAACAATACGTGGCGATATGCTGTACCCCCTGCATGAATGAATCATGTTAGCATGACATTGTCTTCATGAATAAGTCCCCTTAATCATCCACACAGAATCGAACGGCTCCTTATCAAGAAACAAACAAACGGACAACGCGGAACTCGTGACGTCACACACCTTCGAAAATGTCAATAAATACACGATTACTGCTAAATTATCCAGAAAGTCATTTTGACACAGCAAGAAGGATTATATCAACCATTTTTAACGAGATATTTTCAAAAATGATGGCAATACTGAAGCAAATTGATGGCGCCTTTTCCCTGCACGGTTCGCTGACTCTCGTTTCCGGTCTAATGATCTGCTGGGGATTCTGTAATCTCGTCATGCTTCAATTCACAACGGCCCCCTACGGACGTTACAGTCGCTCAGGGTGGGGGGCCCTGGTGTCCGCTAGGCTCGCTTGGTTCCTACAGGAACTACCCTCCTTTGTCGTGCCTCTCTTTATTGTCTTAGGACGTTATGAAGATTTCCACAATATGGACATTAACAACAAGGCGTTGATTGGCTGTTTTCTGGCTCATTATTTTCACAGGTAAGTGTGTTACATAATGATTACAGCTTTGTAATTCAGCGTATTTTCCACCATGTTAGGGTAAAAGTTTATTTTTTAAAAAAGCACATTTATAATAGAAATTATATCGGGTTTTCGGGACCTGTTACTTAAAATATACGTATTTTTCGGGTTTTGTTTGGTTGTGATTTGTTTTATGGGGTGGGGGTTATAATACACAAAAGTTGGCGAAAAAGTTCTTAAACTGGTGTATCAAAAAATCGTTAATAATTGGCGTAAAAAAACTAAAACTGGAAAATAAGAAAATAGTTTTCCTGACAATTCAATATATACCGCATGGTATATTATAGCGAGTAAAAGGGTGTGTCAATCAGGTTTCCCACGGCAAGGAGTAAACTCAGGACCCCATAAGTTGTGAGGATGGGCTCATTCTAACATCTCCCTCGTCGGAATCCCGTTATAAATTTAATTTTTACATTGTAAAAGTTCTCTGTAATAAACTATATATAACAATTATTAAAACATGTACGCTCTGTCTATTGGTGTTATTTGAACTTCCAGGACGTTTATTTTCCCGCTGCGGATTAAAGGAGGGAAACCGATTCCGTTGTTCCCGTTCCTGGTCGCCATGTTTTTCTGTAGCGTTAACGGGGCGGTCCAGACTTACGGCGTCCTTCTCCGGAACTCTGAGATCCGCCACTGGTGTCCCCAGGCCAGGTTCTACACAGGTATCAGGCGCGGAACTAAATGCCTTTATGCTCACCTGAGCTGAAAGACAAAGAGCAGATTTTTTCTGATCACTTTTTGTCTGTCGTCTGTCCGTCTGACTTCTGTCCGTCTGTTTCCAATAAATTGTTAACATTTTCAAATACTTCTTAAGAATCACTGGTCCAAATTCAACCAAATTTGGCACAACGCATTGGTAAAGGGGATTCAATTTGAAAAAAAAAATGTAGGACCAGGCCCTCCTCCAAGGGGGAGATAATAAGCAAATATTTAAAAATTGTCAGTTTCAAAAAAATCTTAGGCCAGAAATGTTGAAACTTGTTTTAAAACATTCTCTGGCAGTGTTTTAAATCATTATCCTCATGGGTAGTTAGGACCGCAATTGGGAACTTATAATAATTTTCAAATTACATAAGATTAAACACACATGTAGAAAAATCTTAATAACTTTAATGCTATAATTAAAGGATAGCAAAACTGCGAGGCGTTCCGAGGGACTTCCAAATGACAAGATATGTCAGATTTTCCAATTATAAATCTTCGTAAGAATTATTATGGTTTTCTACGGTTAAAAAAGATAAGACGTGTTAATAACGATATTTAGGAATTTTTGCCTTTTCGTCGATTTCAAGTGTACTAAGTCTTCTTTAGCAGATTTTTTATTTAAAACGCCAAAATGGGATTCAAACTGGTTGGCAGTAACTTGAAACAGACCATTACAAATATTATATATGATGTAATGTATTGGATTTCTGTACCTCAACGTACATCTAATTTATGAAATATAATTTTTTGTAGGAATTCTGATGTTTTTAGCAGGAATGTACATTAACATCCGGTCTGACGTCATACTGACGCGGCTAAAGGGCCAGTCTGAGGGGACGTATAAAATCCCAAAAGGTGGGTCTCCTGAACGCTTGCTTGAAATGAAGTTCGTTTAGCAAAGAAATAAAATTGGATCGATCAGGTCAAGGTTGGATATTGCAATATGTGGCATTGTACGATGCTATATCAATTAATAAATCAAGATATCATGCTGCTAACAACTGGTTTTATTTAAATATGCCGAGCCGAATATATAAATTCAATTAAGTTCTGAGCTAATACATGTAATTTTTACAAAAGTTCGTAAAATTATACAAAATTCTTACATTAAAGAGATCTGTGAACAATGAAGTTTACCTACTGAGTCTGTAGACTCTGAAACCATTAAGTCTGCGCGAGGTCGCTGTCAAATCATGTAATATATAGAATTGTTGTTTACAGGATTTCTATTCGAATACGTATCTGGCGCCAATTTTCTGGGGGAAATCGTGGAGTGGATCGGATTTTCCGTGGCGTGTAATAACGCACCTTCTCTGGCCTTCGCTGTCTTCACCATATGTAATATAGGACCAAGGGCGCTCCATCATCACAGGTACATGTACAGCACGCGATGGTTCCAAGGTCTATTTATTAGAACCCCCACCCCGACCCTCATACCCTCAAGATCCGCGCCTGTACATTGTAACTGTATATTTATAATTATGTATATTTCATTTCTAAAAATGAGAAGGTGGTAAGCATGTGTAGGAAGGAAGTTGCTTGAGTGGTCATCTCTATATGATGTCTTTAAATACATTTATTTTATAATTAATTAGAATCATCAAATTGATATTTAGATTAATGCCCATATCCCATAATATTTTGACTAATGTATCTTTGTAAAGGGTATTCATTAATGAGGGGTTCTTTATCGTGCCAGCACCTACAGCGCTTCGATGTTAAAATTTCTTACACTGGTATCCTACATTGTAAAAGCTCGAATTTTATTTTAGCGCTTTGGAAATCATTTTTTTAAAAATATGTTTTATTACAAACTTAATTTATTACGCAAAGAATGGGTATTGAACATGCTTATTAGAAGACAAATGCATTGAAAACTGTTCGATACATTGTGAATTTGTGTCCAATTTATTATAATAGTGAAACATTTCGAACAAAAAAAAAGACCTCGAAATTAAGGGACTAAATCAACTACTAGGCTAATTTTCATCTGAATTGTTTTGAAATGGAAATGCACAGCACTCAAGTCTGCTCTTTTTAATTGCGGAAGATTATGCATTTTTACCAAATACATTTACACGCAAGAAAGAAAATATATTCAAAGTTCACTATTGCACAAAGTCTTTTTAACACTGCTCAGCTGACTCCATTTTATAATCACTATTCTGTATTTGGTCATGCAATATGATAGTCAAATCCTGATTATGATAAATTACAGGAGTTTAGTTCAGAGATATACGAAACAATACACATAGAACATGCATACTAGTCGACTATAAATTTGTTTGAATTTATACTCTTCCCTTTGTAAGCATTTTTCATATCTATAATATTTTTTACATCTGTATTCTTTGATACAGATTTTACCGCCAAAAGTTTGAGGATTACCCAAAAACCAGAAAGGCTTTAATACCGTTCATTCTGTGACGTCGGACTGTCATGATGGGCAACTGCAATAGACAGTGTATATATAAAGGGTGTTATATTATTCAGTTTTGATACTAATATTTGCAAAATAAAATATCATTAATTTTGTATGTATGAAATGAAACCAAAAAATAAATAAATCTGACTTGATATAAAATGGCTCCTAGTATATGTTATATATGTGAATATTGATTTGATTCTTTTTTCTTCTTTTTTTTTATTTGATTCGTAATCGTTCAAATTATCAATTTAGTCAGATCCACGTAGGCTCAAGAAAATTCCAATCATTATTTGCGTGTCTGCATATACAAGCCCAAGTTCTCTCTTTGAATACAAAATGTTAGCTTAAGAACTGAGAAACAACTTTTATCTGCAAGTTTAAAAAACGTTACAAGTACTTATAATAATAACTTGGCAGCTTGCAAAGAGAAGTGTTGTTGGATTCATACGAAAAAGGATATAGATTTGACTGTAGTGAACAAGTTCTTCCTTCCCTTGCAGAGTAAACGCTATATACACGTGTATCTAGATATAAGAAATGTTTGATCAAGTTAACGTTTAACATTTGATTAGTTAAGTAAACGTTTTAGCGGAAGTTTTTGAAAGTATGTAATATCTTAGCTGATTGGTTAACGTTTATTAGTAGGTTCGTTAATGTAAGCATTATCTAAGCTGATTGGTTAACGTTTTAGCGGTAGGTTCGTTTTAGCGGAAGGTTTTTGAAAGTATGAAATATCTTAGCTGATTGGTTAACGTTAAAGCGAAGTGTTTGTGAAAGTATGATTGGTTAATGTTTTTCTCAGTAGGTTCGTGAAAGGATCATCGTCTTCTGATTGGTTAACGTTCATCAGTCGGTTCGTGAATGTAAGCAATATCTTTGCAGGTTTGTTAACGGTAGGTTCTTGGAAATAACAATATTATCTAGTTGATTGGTCAACGTTTAAGCGAAACATTTATAGAAGTAAGCAACATCTTAGCTGATTGATATCGTTTTAGCGGTAGGTTTATAGAAGTAAGCAACATCTTAGCTGATTGATATCGTTTTAGCGGTAGGTTTATAGAAGTAAGCAATTATATCTTAGCTGGTTGGTTAACGTTTTAGCAGAAGGTTCGTGAAAGTAAACATATGGCAGGTCTTTTTCAGCAGCCAAATTTTCTCGCGATTTTATGGGATTTACGCTTGGAGTTTGGATGGGCTGGATAAAGTACATATCAGTGTAAATAAGCAGTCATACCTGATTCTATCACTAAAACATCATTGAAGAAAAAAGTATATATAATGGAAATTCATATTTACTCCGTTGTTTATGATTAAAATAGGGGATTTCCTATATTCAGGTCAAGATCCGCTCCTGAATTCCCATTGGCTGTGTCAAAATAAAACCAATCAAGGTCAGTAAACAAGGCGGAAATGTTGACGAAAACTAACTGATATATGGACTTTACATAATATCTTCATATTAAATTATATCATGCAGCACAACTACAATGTTTGAGTTCAGGTAATAAGTTCACGTGCTAATATAATAACTGTCGTTTAATTATGATTTGAGCCAAAATCGTTGCTGAAGTGAAACACTCCCGCACTTCCACTATTATTAAGATCCTATGAAGTTGTAGCCTTCTCTCCTCCAAAAAAAATATATTTATTACACCAATTCGAAGCACGACTCTTTAAAAGTAAAGCCATTTACTTCCATATAACAAACACAAATAAGAAAAATACTCCTCTCATAATATTAATCAACAAACAATTTAAGAAAGTCTCATAAATATCCGTAAAGAGTGACACTAGTCAATGTTTTGTTTGATTTTCGGAGTCACTCGTCCTTCTCTTTGACACAACACTATCTAGTCCATCCTTAGCCTCTCGGAGTTTATCCATCCACTTTAGCTAAAATAAAAAGAAGAAACTTAATATCTATTATATATTTTAAAAGAAAAAAAGAGCGGTCTAAGAGTGACTTATACTCACACGCACATTTTAATAAATAATTATATTGTTTGCAATTATATCTAATGACGTAAACAAACCTTTGTTGCGTCATTTGAGCATTGAAGCGTGAAGACACCAATAATTTGTTGATACCGGCTGATCTGTACTAAAACAAACGCTGACTTGATCCCATTAGCTGAAACATAAGATAAAACTATGATGTCACAAAATTACAATAAAGCATTGTCATTTGACCTATTTTTATCAATCACAATCTGATTGAAATACAGATCTAAACAATAGCTGTAGAGATCTGTATTTTAATCAGCTTGAATTAACCGAAACTCACTTCTCGGTCTTTTCCGACAATCGGAAAACGATATTTTATTTAGGATCCATGAATCACCTTTTTCACAAACATTAACTTTCATATATCAAAGTTTTATATATAGAACTATATATCTAAGTTAACCATTTTCTGTTGAGATTAGAGCTAAAAATTATTAAATCATAGGAAATTAGGAAATAGCCGTAAATATACTCTCTACACCAGAGACATTTGATTCTGTCTAGCCAACATCTTAAAGCTGCTTGGTCCGATTTTATATCAAATTTTGAGTACGCTTTTAAACGATAGTTATGCTAAATATGAGGAAAATAATAGACATTGCAGTTTTAAACCGTATTTAATGAGAAAATGATGTCCATGCGGGTTTGATTGTATTACGACTTTGACATCGCTATAAAGAAGGTCATAACGTTTTTGGCAAATCAAAAATAAACCTGTGTACTGTTTGTTTACTAATATTTCTGAAGTTTGTTTTGTTTACAATCGATGCATAACATGCGGGTTGAATAAACCCAATCATTCGGGGGACGAAACTAAACTGTTCCCTTTTCATTTCCATGATTCATGGGTTTGTTTTTTGTGTTCCCATAAAGAGAAATTATTTTTATTTATTTTGAATATTTCTAACTTTGAAAGGAGACCGATTCTGCTGTTGTAAATAGGCGAAAGTCTATAACTTTCAAAGATAATTGGTTTGTATGGAAAATTAATTAATAATGACTGTGATAGCCAAAAAATCGGACCATGCAGCTTTAAATTATTGGGGAGCAATTTCGTACATTTTGCATATTTAAAGTTTAACATCTGGTAAAACAAAAACACTTTAAAAAGATTTTTTTCGCACTTTGCCGGAAAAGCCTTAGAAGTTGCGAGGTAGACATTTCAATTGAAATCCCCCTTCCTCCCACTGGGACTATTCCCTTTCTCCAAAGTCAATTTCATTGTTCTTGAAATGACTACATGTCAGATTGAGTAACATGGCGTCGAACGCTGGTACGCAGACTGTTTTATTACTGCATCATGAACAAATCCTAAAATGTCAATAACTCAGGCTCACCAATGCTTAGTTTTTTTTTAAAACACATGACTTTCGAAATACTAGACGAAGTAGTACTACTCTTAAAACGAGCTTATAGTAATATCTCGGACAGACAGACAGATAGACGGACGGATGGATGGTCAGACAGAAGGATGGACGGAGGGACGGACGAACAGACTGATCACTATAGGGCGCCCGCATAGCAGGGCCCTAATAACATCAGAAACTGAAATAGAAAGACAGAAACAAAGAAACAGACAAACAGAAATTCAGTTAATATGTTTGTCTGAAGGTCCAACAAAAACGTTGTCTAAATCCCAGCGGTCTAACAATTTTTAAGTTGGACCGGCAGACCGGTCAACATTTGTTAGACTGATTGAATTAACCTTTGTTTTGTGACTTTTTATTAGTAAGAATTATTTAGAAAAATTTTCGAAAGGGTAAAACAATTTGTAAAATTGTGCACTATTATGTCAAGGTGGTGTACTTACCGGCGGTCTCGGTAGGCGGCACGTCGTGCAGACAGATCCGGTCCAGTGATATGGGCTGTTTATACACGGTGTACAGACATTTGTCTCCCTGTAGGGGGGCCTTGGAGTCACCCCCAGAGTTCTGCTGCTTCTGAATAAAAAAAAATCAAGATTCCACCGTGTTTTTCCTTTATTGAGTTTTTTTTTTTCCAATTTGAAATGATATTATTTTTCCTAGCTCTGCTGTATTATCTTTTGAACAAAAACGTTTTACTTATTTAGTTTGAAAAAATCCAATTATCTATCTTCAAGTCAGAAAGCAATACATGCCAGTACTTTTTTTTTTGAAATATCATTAATTTGCACAGCAAAAACATATATGTTTAAGATTGACATATTTTAACTGAATATTTAGAACAATCTATCACTTTTTATGAATTCTGTTTATGATATTCACATCACATGAGACTCATGCAACATATGTGTATCAGAAATAGTATGTGTTTGGCGCGCTGAAGTCATGAATGTAGCTTACTTTTTTGGCGGACTTTTTCATCCGGGTTATTAACAAGATGTCATCAAACAGAAACAGGTACATGTCAATCATCTTCGTGGATTCTACACAAAATATGAAAAATATATTTGAGATAGCTTTTTAACCTTTGCAATATATGAAGTAACTAAGAGTCCAAATTTAATTGGTTATGAATATTTACGTATCAAAATACACATGTAGTTAAATATACAAAAATAAAGTTAATGTTACATAAACATATCTATCAAGTTATTTAAAAATTTACATAAAACAAATTATTAATAAATGTGTTCAAATGCATACACTTGCATATACTTTAAATGTATCATATGCAGGCTATAAACAGAAGGAGTTCAATAGGTATCGGTTTTCAATTTTGTCATATCCCACATAAGTACGATTAAACCTACGAAAAATTGTGATTTACAGCGGTAAGAGTTGCTGATCTTGCAGCTGTTCAAACAAGAATTTTGCTATGTATATATAATTACCTATAAGAGTTAGCTGCCCTTCATGAAGAAGCTGTCGATCGGCGCACGCCGCTAGGAGGCGGTCACACGGTTGCTTTAATAGCGTTGACTTCAAGTACTGTAAAAGGTATGGAAATAAAACCATGCGTCTCATCAATTCATACAACCAAAAGTGATAGAATTTTGAACATGGAAATTATTCTTTTCAAATAGACTTGCCTCTGGAATAAATACCCTGGGGTCAAGGTCAGTCACCGGTGGCCATGACAGTTGCCGCGCGATTTCCTGTACTCTCTCGTAATTCTTTGCCCATTTCATTTTGTCTTCCATCTTTTCTATAGCAAACAATACAATGCATACATGAACATTACAGTGCAAAATAATATACACTATACCCCAAATGAATTGTTTGCCAAGAAATTTGATCACTTATTTTACTGCGCAGTAAACTATATAACAGTTTGTGCGCATGCTTTAAAAAAAAATCTTTAGTCATCCAAGTTAATGAAAACAAAGATGCAATAAAGGGAAAATGATAAAAACTTTAATGAAGATGAGACACGCACGTAGAGACATTTCCACTCTAGCTATGGACTCTGTTAATTTCTGCACCTCATCCTCGACTTCAGTGTACTTCCGAATGTTGCTTAGCAACAGAGGTAGTTTTGTGCAGTGCTGTAATGGCGCCACCAGCAGATCGGTGAGTTTTAATCTCTGACAGCGAGGGTCTTGACAGCAAGCCTGTGATAGTTTGTGTGTTAAAGAACTATGAAGCAAAAATAGCCGAATTATATAATGCATATTATTTGCCAGCTTTTCAACTTTTTAGCTTGCAATGAAACTTGCACGAAGTCAAAACTTTAATCAAAACTTTAATCAAATTTTTGAAGAAAAAAATTCTTTATACACAAACTCCATAAAAATTGCCAATTACTTTGATCATTTTGTTGTCATTTACAAGAATTGACATTGAATTACATTAATTTTGCAATTTCTTGTTCATACTTTTTCAAACTCATTGAAGTCATCGTTTCTGCGCAGCCGCTCCAAGTACGTCAGAGCGTTTGTGTAATTCAGGCAATACGTGTGATACACATCGCCATCTTTGGAATGTGAAGAAAACTGAAGAAACAAAAAATAAATAAATAAATAAATAAAACAGTTTTAAAAAAATGAAAAAAAAGAAAGAAATGAACAAATTGAATGAACAAGAAATGTTATTTTTATCACATGGAAAATGTTGAAGGACAAATGTCTTTTTTATCACCTGGAACATTTTTATGTACAAACAACTACAAGAATTATTAAAATAAAGAACAAACCACCATCACCTTATCCGACTACATTGTCTTTTAAATAACTTTTCTGTAAGAATTATACTTCTATGAACATACGAATGGCTAATGTTTCTGCAACACTCTCCCTATTGCCAATCGTTGGAAACTGTTGACAAGAGTACCTCAACATTTATTTTCCATGACAAATTACAAATAAATTCTTTGAGTTTTTAAGTAAAAGTAAATGGTGTAAGCTATTCACCCTGTCGAACGCCTTCAGTAACACGGTGGTGCTGCCGAACTCTGTAGAACTCATCGCCTTCACCAATGTAGCGATAAAGTCCTTACAGAACGTGTAGCTCACCTACATCGAAACAAAAAGGAATCGAGTCATATTAGAGATAAATTAAATAGACCGTAAGCTTTCGATGCGGTGCGCACATGCCATGATAAACTGAGAGTCAGATAAACGATGTTCATTGACTCAATTACCGTCAATGACTGCTTCAAATTGCTGTTTTATAACATAAACTACACATAAACTACACATGATACGAAATGACATATAGAAATAGTGCAAACTTACATAACACAATTCATCTAGGTTGCCGAACAAATCTTCGGGCTCGGCGTACATTAAATGTCCTTCCACTTGGCACTTTTTCAATGGTTCCATGAAACACTGTAAATTGTAATAGAGGAAAACTTCCGTAGATTTAAACCATAAAGCAATGTCTCAACAGTTCAGGTTTGATTTTGAGGCATGTCATAAATCAATTATAAATTTCCTCTATCATTATCATTGAAATTGAAATATCTTGTTTAATACGTCATGTATTTATCATTTGAACTTACTTTACACAGGTGCTCGAGGACAGGACCGACAACCCCCTTCTATCCCCCACCCCCAAGTATACACCCCCGCGGGACTTTACTCCTTTTTTCCATTACATTATTCTTTTATTACATATTTCTGTTCTAATTTATACCTTCATTGCGAAAAATTACCTAAAACCAAATATTTTATAAAAATCATACCAATAATTATGTGGGTATGATTTTTCAAAAAAAAAAAAAAAGTTTGTTTTCTACTATGCGATGTGCTAATGAATACCTTCAATATTTGTGAAGAATGGACGCGGTTTTAATTTCAATTAAGCTTGGCGCATGTATTAGTAATTGAAATGATGAGTAAATTATATGCTAAACTAGTTATTAAATACAGACAGCATGTATAAGTGTATTGTATGTATTCTATCTTTCCGAGTACTCGAACACTGATTTTAGTACATACATGTATGCATGTAGATGTAACTTCCGACGAGTACTCGAAAACTTGAGTAACCAGTTTGCTAATCATACATGTATTATACATAACTATAAAACCATGAATTTTTTTTTTCAGCCATATTTTGGAAAAATATCATGATCTAACTAAGTGCACTCAACATTGAGTTATTTTAAAAAATCAGCATTTTTATTGCTGATTTATCAGAATGGAATGATTTCGCACATATACATAGTTTGATTACATGAAAGAAAATATATTTAAATCACTCGCTAAAAACTAAAATAAAACACCCCCCCCCCCCCAAAAAAAAAAACAAACAAACAAAAAAACAAACCTGTATTTGTCATATTTGATAACAGCTGTTTATATCTTCACGTTTAACTACACGTATATGACTGTGCTTGTTTAACGTTATCTTATTAAAAAAAAACCAAGAAAAGAATGAACTTTAAGTTATTGCGTCCAATTTTCGAAAATTGAATCTTCGCGGCCAGCAATAAATTTTCTACCTGATAACCTATTCTAAATTACAATATCTCCCCTTAAAGACATGCGCTGTGGACCGAACAGCCTGATATACAATTTCCGGTGACACCTACGTGTTTGAGGACCATCAGATGATTCACCAGAAACACACACTCGCTTTGGAATAATTCCCATACTGCCTCGCGGCGCTTCCGCTCCACTTCCGAGAGCTGGAGTTGTTCGCTGGTTTTCTCGTTGTGTTTATCGGAACTCGCAATCAGTTCCGACCAATGAAGGTTCTGATTCAATTAATAAAAAAAGACAGATCATCGTATGCTATTATCAAACTTGTTACATCGACATTGTGATAAGCGCATTCACTTTAAGTTTTACAAGAAGAAAATCAATACATGTCCGTGTATATTTCAAGATGAAGTTTTACAATTATCATTGTTGTCATCTCTAGAAGTCAAGTGTAAGAAATTTTTGTTTTAACAAAGTAATAATATTACATTTAGTTGTCAACTAATAAAAAGAAGTGTTTTCAATCCATGTTAGGATGTGGATCTTTAACTTGAAATTCCAACTACATGTATTGAAAATTATAATTACTAACTTTTTTAGAGTTTCGAAAGTCTCAATAAATTAAAATAAAAGATACAATGCATAGATTGCATGTTATGTAACTATAAAATAAAAACAAGCATCTTTATTGAAGTAAATAATTGAAATTTTAGAATGTCTAAAGATTCAATTTGCGCAGTACATCTAAAAGATCATTTTTTAGAAATACAAGATCCGGACCATTTTTATTAAAATCAAATTAGATTTGGTTTCATAACTTATAAATGTGATGATCAATAAATTCTGAATAAGATTTAGAGGTTCTGTTCTTGTTCGTACCTTGTAAGCCAGTAGATGATTGTCCTTGAACTCGCTCGGCTTCATATTGGCTAACACGTCCTCTAATTTTGCAATGGCCTCTTTACTTCGGGAACGCATCTAGGGTTAAAATAATCAAGTATTTCTTTTTATTTCAGATACACATTTATGACAATAGATTGCTACATAGACTTTTTACAAAGGTTTATTTACATATTTACATACTTTACTTGTCACTTGCCCACTTCATATCAAAGCTTTTTTGCATGCATCTCATATTATTAAACATACAAAAAAAAAATCGAGAGCCATTTAATTTTGTACTTACAAGTTTAAGAAGAGAAAAAGATTGTCGCCCCTTTTTTGACTCTGTAAGGAAATGTCTAAGAGATATATTGTAGGATGAGGAGAGAAACAAAAATAAAAAAATCACCCAGCAAAGTTAAACAATCAAAATTCGAATGGCACTGAATAACATACTTTTTAAAAATAAATTCGCATTACTATTTTTTTTTTTTTTCATTTCAATAAAATACGCAATGTAAGTTGTATCATGAAAAAAAAATCAATTGAATTCAAATGCAAAATAAGGACTGAATACAAGCCATATCAGTTTTAAAAAATTAAATTAAAGACAAATGTATTGATTACTGCTTCAACTAGTTCTAAAAAAATTACCTTCATTAGAGTTACCCTGCATAGAACCACGATTAAGAGAAAACTCCGCAATGGTATTTCTTTTCAGCAACTTCCGGTGATGGTCCGAAGCCAGAAAGTCACCCGGATGATTGTACGAGTCCGCCTCTAGCGAGGAACGATGGCGCCGAACTCGACCATTTCTATATTCAAGGAGAGACGACAGAAAATTCATGTCAGCAAGCATTCTATCAGAATCTGATAATGTCTTACATAAACTGATAATGGTAGGTATGCGATAATTGTGATGTCTAACAATATTCGATAATTTTGTACTTACGTTGTATGTCTAACAGTTTATCCAAAATAACCAAAATAGTATACTATAATAAACCTTAATAACACCCAGTGAAAGACATTTTAAAATTAGATAGTCAGATGTTACTTTGCATATTAGGAAAACGTACGTAATTGATTTTCATAATTTATTATATCATAATGGTATTTTGTTACTATATTTGGTCAAAAAGCAGTGACAAATCGAAGTTTTTGAAAAAGACATTGCTCTTCGTTAGAAGCAAACTTCGCAAAATTTTCAAACAAGATTTGTTGGTGAGGTCAATGTCGCTTTCGTCGACGAGAAATCCCAATGCTCAAAGACCGTGATTTTAGAGTATAAGATTGGATTCAAAGCCTTTATTGTTAACGCCTCCACACACGTTAAATATTCTCATGGGGGACGTTCACAGAGATAAATCAAACAATTCTTCTACTCATACTGTTTTGTTTCTGTCAATATAGTACAGTGTATAAATATATTGTTTAAAATAGTTACCTACATGTAGGACACATATTAAATTACACTTCAGTATACTAGTACTCATTACATTGTTTCATCTTTTTGGTTACTTTGAAACATATCAAATTTACTTAGTAAGTACGTAGCAATCAACACTAATCTGACATAAAAACAAATTAAATTGTAATTAAGAATATATAGCAAGTAACTGTATCATCAACTTGAGACATTATCATGATCACTGTGTTATTCAATAGAGCTCTATGTACACTGACCTGCGAGTTTCGCCCTCGTCACATGACGTGGCCGGGGATCCATCGGGGGACAGGTTTGTCGGGGAGACATCACCTACGTTCTATGCGGACAAAGACAAAATAATAATAGTAAAACTGAATGGCAGACACAGAAATCATACTTAAAAATCTTATTATATATATCAGCGAACAATCACAGAGATTGAGATTAAATTTCTGGCGCGGGACAATGATACTTAACATGTATAAATCATGTTAGATTCAGTTGCTTCATTGAATAAGAGAATGACAGTAACGGAGAGTCAGATATAGACCTAAGAGAGAGAGAAAGAAAGGGTGTCGTTATTAACATTAGGAAGTCTTCCGTCTATTTCCGGTTCAGCGCCATCTATATGCTTACTGAACTCGCGGTGCGTCGATTTACCCAAATGGACCCAAAATGAACCCAAAAGGACCCAAATAAACCCAAATGGACCCAAATGGCGACCCAAATGAACCCAAATGGCGACGCAAATGAACCCGAATGGCGATTCAAATGGAAAATTATCACAATAAAATCAATCTTATAACTAAATTTATAATGAATTACATTATGAAATTATTTTGTAAATAATTATATACTAGTATGGGGACTCTGTACTTTATCACAAATTATGCGAGGCGGTGGAAAATGAAGAGTACACTATCAGGCACGTAGTATCGTTTTTGAAAATGGGGGAGGGGGCTTAAATTTCTATTTAATGCTATTTTGTTTGATAATTTTTACATTCTCCCAAAATTTTTGTTGGGGGGGGGGTAACTTTGACATGGGAGAATTTGATCTCGGAATTTTCGAAAATCTGTTTAAAGAGAACGAGATTTTCGACTCCTGGAGATAAATGTTTATTATTCCTGAAATTTGTGAAATGGATGCTACATGTATAAAATACTGATTGCAAACATTTATTATGGAGGTTCAAAATTATAGTTAGTTTCGACAGAACTTAGTAAAACTTTGCTAGTTAAAATGTTTTTAAAAATAATGTGTAAGTTTCATGTGTGTGGCTTAGAAGTTATTTACAGTACTGTGGAAGTTATTGTATAGCAGTAAGCCCCATGCACCTACTTAAGGAATAAGGAATCATTCTTTGAGAATTATGAGGTTATAATTTTGGTCGGGGCGTGGTCAAATCCAATAAAGCCCGAAGGGCTTTATGATAGATTTGACCACGCTCCGACCGAAATTATCACCTCATAATATTCAAAGAATGATTCCTTATTACTTATATTTATATTATTTCCAATTTGTGCACTTTAAAACAACATTATTTTAAAAGCACTATTTTTTTATGTAGCACATGCTATGTATTACTAAGCGGCGCAGCCAATACAGTTTTTCGGTTATGCTATAAGACACGCCCATTTTGTGTCACTCATGATTTATGAAGTTATTGGGTTTTAGGGTTCAAAATTGATTCGTAATGTTATCACAGACAAAGACAGTCGAAAATGTAAATATTAGAAGTTATTGTATGTTGGAATTATGCCAAAGTTTTTCTGTCCGATTTAAAGAATTGGTAGTATCAAAGAAAAAAGTACCACACCATGACACAAAATACATAAGATTGTAAAAAATTCAAACATTTCTTAAGAAATCAAGATTCCCTTTTCATTTAATTAATGAGGAAGGTACCAATACCACGGCATCTAACGTCGTTAAACGCATGGTCATGATTAGCACCTTTCTTTTCTTACTGTCAGTAAGACTTGCTTACCTTGGTGTCGACGATGGCTGACCTTCGACCTCTTCGCGAGATCGGCGGCGAGGGTTCATTATCACTCTCCTCAGAGCAGCTAGCACTGGCCGAGGCATGTCGTCTTCGACCTCGATGCAACTACAAAACACTTAGCCGTTACTCACCAGGGACTTCTTATTGAAAAAAAGGGTTTATCGGCAACAAGTGCACACTAAAATTGATTGATCTAAAACGTTATGTGGTTCATGCAATGTCCTCATATTTCAGGACTTGCACGCCTTGATCAATATCAAGCTGTGTGCTGTATAGAAACAGTTTGTCGGCAATACGTCGTATTGCATTTTTAAAAACTATATACACCACATCACAAACATAGCATACCACTGTGATCAATTTTCTTTCTTTTTTTTCTTTCTTTTCTTTCTTTCTGTCTTCTTTTTTTTTTTTTGATAAATAATTGATTAATTCTAAAATATTTTATTTTCAGACCATATTTGAACAAAGATCTGTGTTAACTCTTTTCCTCATTCAAAAAAAAGAATGTTACATAAAAGTGAACAACCTGCATGAATACCAAAAAATTATACCGTACTCAATCAATATTTCAAATCTAAATAAAAGAAGGAAAATGTCACGCTTTAACCAAATAGCAAGAAATTTTATCAAATAATGCTAGCAAAACGGATGAAGATAAACGTCGAATCGACAGAATCAGACTGTATCCCATTGTCACGAGTTAAATTATCCTGAGGATTGGTTGTCACGATATTTTGATTACATAACCTTCACGGGGAAAATATTTTTACAGCTAGAAATGGATGACTTTTCACAAAACCTGCGTCGGATAATTAATTGGCATTCGAGTTGCATGTAGGTTTACAAAGTTGATTTATGACTCTGGAAAATGCGTTAATATTGAAGAGCGGCGGGTGATCGTGGCCATTTTATCAATCTCATTAAGAAGAATAGCTCTATATAAAGATATAGTAAATGTTAAAATTTTGAATTTAAGCTACTTGGAATTGTTCTTATAGTAATAATTTATAGTTTATGGTTTAAACAATATATCTAATATATTAAGAACCGTAATTCTGATAGGAATTTTTTTTTGACCATCCAACCTCCTTATAAGAATGGTTAATCTTTCTGGTACATAAATAAAATGCGAATAAGGAATTCATGTATAAAGAAATCTCGATAGTAATGAAGCTATAAATTTTCCCCATTCCTCATTTTTAAACGTAATACTTAAAAGTATTCCCCCATTACTCATTTTTAAACGTAATACTTAAAAGTATATTAAACATTCTCAGTAAAAAGAAAGTTAAGTTCATGCCTCTTAGACATTTTGTATAAGCAAGTTTAACTGTAGATTTTTAAACTTGTAATAGAGGATATCAGTACGCAGTAGCAAGGGCGATATTTCACCTTTTCTATGAATGAATGCAAAAGCTAATATTTTTTTTAAATATAAATCTAATTTTAAAGAAATCACGTAAAATGTGAATACACATGAGGCATTGTATAGAGATCGGTATTTTTAACTTTCATTTAACGTGGGGGGCAATTTGTTGTTACAGAGTATTAAGGAGGCTGGATGGTCAACAAATTAAGGTGGTATGGGACATCTGTCGATATTAATGTGGATTAAAGTACATTATAATTAAAATACTTTCACCGGTTTCGAATTTTCAAATTTTACAATATTTAACCCAAGATAGCTTTTGAAAAATATTTGGAGAGGTAAAAAGTGTAAAAACCCCCTGCGGGATTCGAACTCATGATTTACAGATTCGTAGTAAACCCTCTAACCCACTGCGCTACGCTGTTATGCGACAATACTGGGAAAGAAACTACTTATGTAATTAGACTTCATTTTATTGTTTATTTCGATAAACAATACGTCACAACATGGAGGTGTCCCATACCACCTTAACCATCAGATCTTCCTCAAACTTTCAGATATCATTTGTTTATTCATAAACTATCATTCAGTAAAGAAAAAATCCAAATAGCTTAGAATTATAAAATGAATATTTCCTTTATCTTTATACAGAGCTCTTCTTCTTAGGAGATTAATATAGTCTAAAAATGGCCACGACCATCCAGGCCTCTTAAGCCGGATGATTGGTATTTTAACTGATTTTTATTGGTTGCTCACAACTAACCTTCCGTGGAACGGCCAGAAACTGTTGACCTTTTTGGAGATGTAGCAATGAACCACTAGTTATTGAATCCCCTGAAATAAAAATTACAATGTGTACTCCTGCTGTTACATTACAGATGAACTTGCTGGCTTGATGTATCGTTTTATATACAGTCATGTACGAACTAATGAATTGTACTTTAGAAACTTATTTTCAAATTGTAAGTTAATATAACCTGCATCAGCGTCCAAATATATGTCCATTTCGAAAAGAAAATATAATTGCACGACAAATTATGCTAGTGCTCGTTATTCAATTTGTATGCACACACCGTTGCAGTTATGAGACCACATTTTTTAAAAAAAAATGATTCAATGCTTAAATGTCATCAAAATGTCTGCTAGTGCTAGCCCTCATTTTCTTAATGAATGTACTTCTGAGAATTGGAGAGTTAACAAACAAAATGATAATTCATAAACCAGAACCAGACCATTTAAAAGAGACCATGCATTTCCTGTAGTAAAGTAGAGGCTTGACTGACCCAATTCGGTTGTAATTAAGAACGAAGAAATATCTAGCACACCTGTAAAAATGTCTAATTTTTCACAAACAAAAGGGGATTTTAGATTCTAAGTCAACAGATCCCATGAAAGTGCTCATATATAGTAGTATTTGGACAACAATTTATCCAGGACAAGCTTTTTCGATGCAACAAATGTTGTTTTGTTTATTGATTAGAGTCATGAATACCTTAAAATCAATATGTAAGCACCAAAATTAACCCATATGACATAACATACAACAAACTCTATTTGGGTCACCGTACACGGGTGTTGCTAAAACGCGGAACGGAAAACGGAACGGAACGGAAAACGGAAAATATCATATCACGTTTATCGCTTTAAAAGGGTATAGACTGGCCCGAAACGATTTAATTTAATTTTTATCATTTATTCATATCTAATGAATGATTGTTAACATGTGGCTGTCTTATTGATACTCTTATGAATGTCTATCAAATATAGCATTGCCTTAATTGGCTTTAGTTGAGTACGAAACGGAAAAAGCAAATGTACACAAATTGTGAAATATTAAAAGAGTAAATTAGCAATAACTTTTTACTTATATTTCTTATATATGTCATAGCTGGCATAACAGCGTAACGCAGTTCGTGAAAGCGTTTCATGTGTTTTATGAAAATGTTTATATGTCCAATATGATGTATATACTTGCGTACCTAATCATTAAATTTTCGTTGTTCTATACGATTTTAAATCATATAGACGATACAGTATCATTGAGATAAAAAAAACCATACGACTGACGACATTCATGATCATCTTTACTAAATCTTGCTGCATCATCTATTTGCAAATACATGTATGTCCCACTATTGTAAATATTATTTTACCAAAAGAAATAGCTTCATTTTATTGGACGAATAGCGTTGTGGATTTCATGTTATGTTTTATTTTTTCTCTAATATCGGCGTTTGTTGTCTTCATCTTCAACTGTTTTAAAATACCCGGTACTTAGTGAAACTAGTATTTTTAGTAATGCAATTTTGTTTACGTTTGCATTACTTGGCAGTTGTTCGATCATTCCTGCAGCTATATACATATGATCCGAATAGAGAGCTCTAGACGTTGCCTGGTTTGATTTTCCGATTATAAATTGGGACTATAGTCTGTCGACCCCAAACTATTTATGCAGCACATTTGGAGGATTTAAAAAATTACACATACCTGTAAAAGATGCAATTGAAATAGATGAAACGGGAAATATGTTCAATGCATGTACTGTTTATTTTGAGGAAATAATTACTCTTGAATAAATAATCGCATATTGATAATCGTTCAATTTTGTTTAAAATTACATAAAGTATATCGCTTAACAAATCTATCAAGTAACAACATTAGATGAGATTTTCCGTTTTCCGTTCCGTTCCGCTTTCCGTTCCGTTTTCCGTTCCGCGTTTTAGCAACACCCACCGTACACCATGGAAAATCATCTACTCAGCCGAAATTGAAAAGTTTAAATTTGGAATAAATCGATACGAGAAAAAACAACAACAGTTGTTTCTGAGCGATATGATTACATGTCACTATTTGCATATCGATATTTCATAAAAAATGATTTATTCAAGCATTCATTGTACCAAGTGGAAGATGTAACAACATTGTAACAACAATACACGCTGTAAGATTTGCTCTTTTTAATTAGAAAACCGTCGAAAACTCACAGACAGTCTCGAACGCGTTAACTGACAGTCGATTTAAACCACCTCATGGAACATTCCTTGTTTCCGTGAAAATTAATGATTCTCAATTCACCAATTAGTCAGCAAAACTTCTTAGTTTATGGAGACATAAAAACCAAGATCATGCTATCATGAACACATTCAGATGCATTCGAAAACAATTGACACAATTTGTGAGATTTCCTTCACGAACGTGTGAAAGAGCCAACCAAAATAGAACGAGAAAATTTCAGCGAGTTGGTCATGATCGGAAAGTGATAAAGGATTAAAATGTATTGGCAGTGGTTTTCCGACGATTTTTCTAATGTTGTTTGAATTTTACATGCATTTACTGGTAAAGGTATTGTCGAAAATCTCTCGCCAAACACTTTGTGACGCCATCATTGCAAACAAATCGAACAAATCCACTAGACAGTAATAAATATGAAATGAGCTTATTTTTCATCGAGATTTCCGCTGGATATTTTGCATGAAAATATTTGTTTTTAATATTTGAAAAGCAGAGAATAAAAGATTATTCTTTTTAAAAGTATGTAACAAACTTCAATCATAACCAGGTATATATATTTTTTTTCGAAATAACAGAAATCAAAATTTCAAACGCTTTTCTCAATTTGTAATGATTGTCCCGATACTAGTATTGTAAGGTAAAAAACTTTACCAATGGATAATTCTTTTTTACACCGAAAAATGAAGCATTTTTTTTATGTTTAAAGTATTTTTGTGTAAACATGCCAACAACCGTTACGGCGGTTTCGAAAGAAGGTTCATAATAACGCCATACAATTTGTCTGTTTTGCATATTTCTTTCATCAACGTATTCTCATTTTTAAGGGATTAATAAAAGTCAAGAATAAAAATAAAAAATGAGGTCAACCCTCACGGGGTCAAGTTTCAATGCCATTTTTTGGTTAAATTCTTACCAGAGTTATCCTCCGACTCTGACGTCACAGCCAGTCCTGGAATGTCGTGAAATATGTCGGGCGACACCCGGGGGGACGGTAAAATGGCGATAGAATCCGTCTCTATATCTGGGATCCCGCCCAATAGCGCGCGCAACTCGGCATCACATGGCAAGCTATTTCCGCGTGAAATTTCAATACCACTGAAAAAAGAGGAACAGATTTTATGAACAACGTGGAATAATTTTTTTTTGGCTTATACAATTAAGTGGATGATATGAGAAAGAAGAGATAAACAAGTATTTACCTCGAAAAACAGCAACGAAATTCCATGATTATACACGAAGAAACCTTTTACCAAAGTGACTGAAACCTTTGCTTCTAAACCAAAGTAATATCCGGTGTTGAGAATTAAAAAGAATATAACGCCTTCTGTCATAAGAACCGACTTCGACGCACGCTGTCCAAAGTGACATAATAAATAAAGGAGAAGAAAAAAACTTTTTGTTTTAATATCAAGAGATGAAAAAAATTAAAGAAAGAAAGAAAATTATTTCAGTCACATTATCAAGCTGTTTATTAGAAAATGTGACGTCAAAGTCGGCATTTTTCAAAAACATGATCTGCTGAGAGAAAAAAAAAAGTCGATGAAATGCTGGGGATCGACTAAAAGTCCTCTTGCTTTACAGGTAATGAGAGGAGTTTCGGTGACAGGTGTTATGGGTTAAATACATCACTTGCTGAACCCTATCAATGTCGATTGACATGAACAACTACAGCAAAATAAACGGAGTCAATACAAGTCCACTGTTGCAATGTTTTCATACACGTTAATCCATGTAGCTGCCCATCGTCGCAAGCCACGGGTTTTGTGTTCATTCTATTTCATATGGACACAAAACCCGTGGCTTGCGACGATGCTAGCTGCCCCACTTGACAGCAAGCTAGTAAGTTTCAAGGCGAAACTGCATGGTTTCTGACATAAGACCATCTATATACATGTACCTGATAGTTAAATATATATAGAACTTTTCTACATGTAGAATGAGACAATTGCATATGATATATATAATCGGCATATGTTTCAATTGCTTCATTTCGGTTTATTATTAAGAGAAGACTCTTCTATGAAAATAAAACAATTTGATGCACCTTTAATACTTCTAAAATTGTTTAATCATGGGGACAAATTTGACTTTTATCATATATACTAGTCGTCCTTTACCACATGTATGTGTACATTTTCAGGGCTCTTTAAATGTCTATTTTGTCTCAATTAAATGGAACATGTTCACGATTTGAGCTGAACATTTTCATTTTTTTTCTTTTTTACATTTTTAACGTTTTTCATGTTTACATTGCTCAACTAAGGTATTTAAAATCTTATGACCTGCAAAAGTTTTAATATCAGCTTTCAAGTTACAAGTGAAATACAGCGCCAAAAATTCTTTGTTATGTAAACAAAGATGTGACATGTTTTTGTTTACATTTGGTTAAAGTTTCTTTTTCATATCTTATCTATTCTCTGCAATTTAATTTTGAACAAAATTGAGACAGTTTCAAGAGTTTTTTCATAATTCATTTTGTTTTAAAAAATTCTTTTCTTTCAGCGATTAATATGTTACTAAAAAAATGACAAATGCTTTGTTTACATAACAAAGAATTATTTATACCTAATTTTGTCGCTACTACATGTAACGTAACACTTCATTTGAAATCCCTATGTAAATCATATGCACAATCAGCATTGAAGAATAGAAAAGGATAATTTTAAAACTTTCAACTTAAATCATAACCCTTACATGTGAATATGACAATCTAAAAAAGTGGAATGGCGTGAATGTCCCTCTTCTATACCTGAATATCTATTCGCTGCAAATTATATATATTTATGGCTGTATCTTGGCACAGCGTTGTGTTTAATAAAATATTTAATAGTCATGATCTGGGGGAAAAAATCAATTTACAATAGAATTGGCCAATATTTTTTGACGTACATGTACTATTTCTTATGTTTCCTATTTCTTATCTACATTTTACCAAGAAAAGAAACGATGCTTAAAAGTTTCTCCTTTTCAGACAGCTAGACTGGTTTTGGAAAGGGTAAATTAATTGCTGATAATTTTAACAACAAATAAAATTTCCCAAGGGCGTTTAATGAACGTACATGTATAAATAAATGCACGCCATACTAATTGGCAGCATGATTTTGTATTTTTGAAACATGAGGTAAAAATCGATTTACGTGTTAAATAAAAATGAAAAAAAGAACTGCAACAACAACACACACACAAAATTTAAAGTACAGTGTACTTGAAAAAATTAGATAAAACTACAGTTATATTGTAAATTTGCAAAACTGAACTGCTGGTGCATGGTATTGTATAATATGAAAAGACGTCATCCATCAAAGATAGAATGCAGAAAAATAAATATAATCGTCACCAGGATTGTGTTTTAAATTGACACTCATCTGACATACCTGTTCAAGTCTTTATAACTTTTCCTCTCAAATCTCGTAGGTTTAATCACAGGCGTATCCATCCGCCCGGGAACTGCAGAGTCCACTGTATCGGGTTCCGTTGTAATAAGGTTTCGATCACGTAGTCCGTTAAATGAATGAGGTCTGAAGCCCCGTAGCTGGTTCTGCTCTCGTGACACAGTGTCATTCAAACTTTTAGACCTCGCAACACTTTTATCATTTTTAGAAGAAGCATAGGAGGAATTTACATGGTCGTACACTTCAGCGGATTCGACGGCGTCGTCTGCTTCGGTCATTTGAAGTCGAGGCCACGAGTTTGGCGACCGACGCAAATCTGGAGGTGCATTGTGGGTAGGAATATAGTTGTGGTCGGAATTTGAAGCTGAAATCCCCGGATTGAAATCACTTCGGTTCATGACATCATCTTTAACGGAATATCGTCTGTGATAGCTGTAATTGTCGAGAACACGTTCCCGATCCGAAATCAGAGAACTGGAAGATTTGGAGTTTTTAAGGCAAGGTTTTACACGCCGGTTAATGTTAGTATTGACATTGACTGCCGGCGATTGGCTAATGTCAAGGTCGTTTCGGAAATCATTTTGCACGTTTGTCATCCCTTCTGGATTGGAAAACCGGGTAAACTGGGGGGAGCCCCACTCGGTTTGTAGCTGACCCACGCACTGGTTTGAAACATCCTCGTTGCTTTCAAGCTGTTCGCTCCAATTCCGCTGTGCGTCGTACGGCCAACTGTTGCCAAGCTGACCCCGAGCACTGGGCTTTTTACCGGACTTTGATCGTCGAGGCGGAACCGGCGGCGGTTTATCCTCTCCAACTCCAGCATCTGGCTCGTTTTCTCTGGCGTCTTTCTGTTCGTCTTTTTCTGAAAAATGGAAATATGCATTTTAATATTTAATCTCCGCTGACTAGTCGGTTGATGCACATGTATATACATGTATGCAAATTGGCAGCACGCCAGCGCATAACTATGTATGTATCCATAAATAAGAGCGCCAAAAAGGGGAAATAATAAGGCCATCGCAATGATACAGCAAAAAAGAAAAAAACAAACCTAACAATAGGGAATTAATTAATGCAATTAAATAAAATCTATGCTCAAGGTTATAGCTAGAAAAGATATCATTTTTATCCCTCACAGGCGGATTATATATTTTTTCTAAATCAATGTCAGATTCTAATTTCGAAATGTACATAAAACTAGAAATTGCAATAACAGAGAAAATATCACTAGGTCGATCTTATAATTACGTCCCTCTTTAAATACCACCAGTTTATTTATATATAAAGATTGCTGGAGGAGATCGACATTCAAGAAGAAATTCAATCTACAATACAGAAATACATTTTGACTTGATGTCTTGAAATGTTAGGGGGTGACAACCTTTTAAAAGACATCTGTAAAACTGTAAAGGATGCTTTGAAGTACGCTGAATTATTATTGTTCACTGGAGAGCTTTTTGATTTGATAACTGTTCAACGGTAATGTGATATTATACTTATTATTAATGATATAACAGTAATATCCATTTTATTTTTGAAGAGGACTGGTAAAATTCGATCTTTCATGAAAAGATTATATATGTTTCATACATTTTATGTACTGTGCTTTTTGAATGGATTTCACTATTTAAATATAGTATAAACATAATCAGTTAAAGGTCAAAATTTTTCAAAAAAAAAATTTAAATAGTAATAATCAAATTATCCGAAAACTTAGAAACCAAGTTATTAAGAAGGAATCATGAAAATATCACTTTTTAAGAATTAAAATTAAACAACGAACATTAATACTGTTTCAAACTCTAGATCAAAAGTGCTCACGAACAAGCTTCAATCTCAATTAAAATCACAAGTAACCTTGACCTCAGATGCTGCGAATAGTACAATTCTATGATATGACGCGAATGATTTGCGCTCTAAAAAAATTAAAGAAATAAATGAAGATTCTATAAATGTAAATGTCTGGAACAGCTATATCAATATTTCGTGATACTTGTTGATTTTGTATTTTGACTTTTAATTGAATTTTGCAATTACACCCACTTGGCCCAGGTTTACAATACGTTTAATCAATATGACAAAAACAACTACGTTTTTCCCTAGATAAACTACCGTGCTAGAAAACTGCCTAGAAAATAAAGAAAATTGAAAGATCACGTGGTCTTCAACAAAATTTGTTGTTTCATTTTCTTAATAACACGGTATACGTGTAGTTCATTTAAAAAGTAATTTGATTTTATTTTTGAAAATATTACTGTTTTACAAAATATCTATTAAAATAATTGGGTGCATCCAAACCCTGCTGCTACATGTACCCCAACAGGCCACAATGACAGACAATTGCTTGTTGATACATGTATCATGTGAGTATTTTAAATTTTTGTTTTTGGTTTTGTTTCATTTTTCACGTCAGTGAAAGTTAAGTTTTTGTCATAATTATGTTAGTTTTTTGTTTGTTTTTTTTTTTTTTATAGTTTTTTTCCGTTTCATTTTTGGCCACTGTTAATGCTGATTGAATGTTGACATCACGTGATTCTTTGCTTAGTTTCTTTTACAACTTTATAAATGTTTGATTTTTGTTTGTTTGTTTGGGGGTTTTTTTGGTTATATATACATATATATATATATTTTTTTGAGTTACCATTTATTGATTTTGTTTTGTTTTGCTTGAAACACACTCATATCCTTTAAAATGAAAAATATCGGTCATTTAACTACATTGTAAAATGACTGTAGTGTTATATTGCGCAAAGACATACATGTATAACATTTTAACGGAATGAATCAAATAGCATCTGAATTTTACAGATGTACATGCAATTAACCTTAGTTGGAACGTTTACGCTTTCATCTTCGCTTGCCAAGGGTTTCTGATTCGCTATTCTCCTCATATGAGGAAAGTAGCGACTCAGAAACCCTTGGCAAGCGAAGATGTTACTCTTAATAAATCGCGAATATGTATACATAAAAAGCGTAAACTGCTCCAAACCAGTTTGTATTCCGTATAAATCGGGTACCTATCGAATATATTCCTTATTAATCATTGTTCAATTAATAAGTACAGAAATTAAGACGAATTATGCTTCTACATAACAGAAAACTGTACAAAAACGTCATTTAGAGTAAAATTGCATGTCATTGTGACGTAGACAAATCTGTATATAATGATTAGCTTTGCCAATCAATAGTGCGTTGCGAAGAGAAATTGAATTATATCATAGTACATGTACATATACATGTACTTAAATGCCGAAACAACCGAATGTCCCGTCGGTCTGCGAAAATTATGGTCAGCCGGGCCTTGATCTCGCGGTACAGAATGCCGTTACCTACCCGTATGAGGGAGAAGTTCCCATCGGATTTTCCCTTGGGTATCCGAGACGCGTCGGGCTATCCGGGATTTCTTCTGGAAACTCCGCAACAAGGACGACTCGCTGTTCCGGCGCTGCATAATGGCTAGAGTCGAGTATGATAGGGAAATCAGACCCTTTTGCATGATTGGATCTGGGGCATATATTTAAGCTATAACATAAACACTTCTGGTCGTTTTCAAAAATTAAAACATTCAAAAGATTTGCCAACAAAACCTCTTTAATAAGAGAATTAAAGTAAGTTTGTTTTCTTTTCTTTAAATACAAGTATTTCCCATGCCGGTCTTTATGCTGAATAGTTTCGAGAGTGGTTCGTTTCGAAACACACAATGAATAGTAGAAATATTGGTATTAGCATATCGCATAAGAAAACAAACCCTTTAATGATGGTATTTATAGTTTGCCTGACCAGAAATGATCAGTCACTTTCAATACATTCAATGTATGATATTTGTAGACAAGAGCTAGCTAAAGGATATTTTTCTTATTCATATATAAGGAAATGCTTCAGATTTGCATTTTCTTGTCCCTGAGAATACCGTTGCTTGTGCATTTAGAAGATTTATTTGCGGAATGTGGTGGTGGTGGTAGGAGGCATAGGCGGACCTAGAGGGGGGTCGGGAGGTCCGGAACCCCCCACCCCCGGAAAATTCAAATTTCTTTCATTCACATAGTAAAATTACCGAAAATATGCCTTGGACCTCCTAGCAAACTCAAATATCCCTCGGACCCCCCTCCCCCGGAAAAAAATTATGGATCCGCGCATGGTAGGAGGGGTGGATAAATATGATAATAATTTTTTTCTCAATGACTGTAAAATTATGTCTTTGGACATAAAGGCACACACACCTCTCAAATCGCCTAATCCTTAACTTGTTAAATTTGAAGTATACACCTGCTTATATTACATGTAATTCCATATATTTACCTGAACCAAGTATGATTCCCCCGATATTCTTACGAAAATTGATTGTAATTCACAGCTCTTTGGAAACTGAGAGAACTGAAATCTTCATGATCCAGCTCTAACCAGTTTATCGATCGGTCGAAACCTTCAGCAACCTAAGAAAAATCACGGACTGCACGAAATAATTATGATGATTTCGCTACCTTCATATTCCGCATGAATCACCAAAGAAATTTTAAGCTTTTATTCTTTAAGTCAATACATCGATATCGATGTTATGCAGTCACTAGTACAAGGCAAAACATTGCTCTTATATTGCATGCAATATATATTTCAATATATCAAATTACTGTACATATATTGGTGCATCAACAGTTTCGTCAACTTTTAAGTGTGAAATTTGATAAAAAGTAAACATATACATTACAAGTATGCACATGTTCTTTCTTCATTGTAGATTAGACCTTATCCTTGTTTTGCCAATTTAATTTGGTTCGGAAACATGTTTTAATCGTTGCGAAATTGCATATATTTGGCCATCGTCTCAAGTCACGGTCCGGAGTCCGCATAGCTCCGTTGCAACCGCTTTTAAAATAATTATTTCACTAGTGGTTGTATTTCAATAGAGGTTGCAACATAGCTCTCTCCAGATGGGAGAGGATCGTACAAATTGGCCGTGGTTTGCGACGATGACGTTTGACATGCAGAGAGTTATTAATATGAAACATGCCATGCATGCTGTTGACCTGGATTTTACAAAATTATTCTTAAGAATGCGTCATAGAATACAACCATAATTTTCAAGAAAATAACAAGAAGACGACAATAAAAGCAAAGAAGAAATTGACTTAATATATACAAATCATGCTTGAAATGTGATAAGAATAAAGTTTGATGATTTTTTTTTTCAGTATTTTAATTTATAATTTTAAAAAATATGTCCATTTTTAATTATAAATCAAGGGATGATTAACAACAAAACAAATAATAATACAGCTGTTAAATATACACGGCGTTTGTGTTGAGGGGGCGGGCGGGGGTGGGGGATTATGGGTTTGGGGTGGGGGTAATTTTTATCAATTGTAATAAAGTTTAGGTGCGCTATTAGTATAATATACAAATATGTTTTGTGTTGATTACTACTTGTACTAAGGTGACATTGTGACAGTGAATGAACTAACCGACCGACTGACCCACTCAAGTGACAAATAATCGGTTTACAGAAACTTTTACAATTTTGTTTTCCTTTTCACCGTCTCACAATGGAAGTCTCTCCCATAGCGCACAATCTCTCCCGTCAGAGGTGACCTATGGGTCCTTTCTCTACCATACCATACATACATACATACATACCTAACCATTCTAACAGACAGGTTTATATGATCTTAAAATCGTCAAAACAAATATTTATTTCGTACGTTTACAATACACAATTGAAAGATTTGTGGCGGGAGATTCAGCGAGGTGAAAGCGCGCGCCAGTCGAGTCTTAGCAGACGTTCAATGTTTTCGTTTTGGCGACGAAAATCGGGAGAAAATTTCGTCGAAGAAATGAAACATGTTAGAAATCCTAAATTTACCATGAGAAAGAGAAAAGAAACGATTACATTTCTCTAACAATGAAAATTTAACGTCAAATTGAACTAAATATTCATTTTGGTATTGGAACTTCATATATGAATTATTAACGCATGGCATTTTGGCAGTCGCGTTTTTTGGATCGAAGAGAGTAATATGTTTGTTGAGATTTTTAAAACCTTTTTGAGGCTAGGTGGGATCAATAAAGATACGTTTGTGTGAGAAATAAATAAAAGTGGAAAAAATGTATATTAACTTTGCTTGCCCTAAATTTTAAAAAAATTAAAAATAATATCAAACTCATATTCTGTAAAATTTAAATGACCTTTACCTTGAAGAGTTATGGCATGTTTAAAGAACTTTATGCTTAACTGATCATACGTTTATCTTTGCTTCTGGCGGCATTTGTCTCAACAAAAGTTTTCATTTTGTCGAATCATTCTTTGGTCATATCTTGTTTATAAATAAATAACGATTTTATGTAGAAGTTTTGCCTTGAAATTATATGGCAAAATAATTGCATAAATCATAAATAAATTATTAATAAGCTATATTTCACATGGAAGATATAATTGAAAATTCCCCTGAAAATCGATAATGTTATAATGTTGATATAACAAAACACGAAGTGTCATGACATCGAAGGCATGCATTATTTAAAATTCAAGCCTGGCCGGTAATGAAGTAAAATGCCAGTAATTTTTTTTTAGAGAAGTGGGGAAAAATTTGCAAAGTTGTTGTCTAGGATGAATTTTTCATTTAGTTATTATTCAAGGACTTTATTTATTTGCAAACTTTGATCAAGTCAAACATGAGTTTTGTGACTATTTTCCATGTATAATAAGCATTTCAAATTTGTTACGAGTCTGCATAGCTTCTACGAAAGTGTTTTACTTATAATCGATAACACAAACAACTTCAAAAAAAAAATAATTCCTCTCACTAATCAAACAACCTGACGAAAAATTGTTGTCAACGTGAAT
The DNA here is from genome assembly GCA_016163765.1 of Magallana hongkongensis. Taxonomy (NCBI): domain Eukaryota; kingdom Metazoa; phylum Mollusca; class Bivalvia; order Ostreida; family Ostreidae; genus Magallana; species Magallana hongkongensis. Next base: position 50,875,179 of record WFKH01003881.1, read on the forward strand.
TGAAATTTACATAATCCATATTTATCCTAATCCATCACAACCCACTTACTTTTAAGATCATCCCACTTCAGTTGCAGCCATTTTTGTGCGTTAATTAGCCGAATTTTTTCGCAGTCGAACACTTGATGATCAGCCGGCCCCATAGCTCCTTGATAATTATAACGCCTTCAACACGGAACTAATTTTATTTTTTATTTTTCTGTCCTTAACTGCCTCTCGACTGCGAGACCACTTGACACCTAAATCAGTATTATAAATACTGACATTATTATTGATCGGTGTGTATATATCGACAAAATACTGTCTGGGAGAACCCATATAGAACCGTGTATTCCCAAGTAAATGATAATAATAACTCCACGAGAAGATTATAATCCTATTATACCGAAGTACTCGGGGTCAATTCTATGTTTTTATAGCGGATTTCGCGCCTATCAGTGTTTACACCGGCCGTATCAGGCATCTTTGTACAAATTCTTTTATATCAAATTATTGATGATGCTGGACTTTCCTTACAAGTAAAGCAACATAACTTGCATTAAACTTATATCATGCATTTACCACATACGGGTACTTGCATATCGTGGTCTAGAGATCTATTCAATATTTTTAAATTTCACTTTTTTCATCAATGCATATTTGACGATGCTACATTGTATGTTTTCAAACGATAAATTTCCCTCTGTTATCATTAAGCACGATTTAAATAAAATCATAAATTGAATTAAAATTAACAACAAGAAATAATTTCTTTGTTTTGTACATTAAAAAACTCAACGTTCATATGATAAAGGTGGGTAAAATGAACTACTTCGGGTTTTGTGATTTTTGTTACCTTTAAGTACATGTAATATATGTGAGTAAAAGATCTTAAATGATAGAACTAATCTGCCTCATCAATCAAAGCTGTCAATTATATTTTATGGACCTCGCCCTCGCCTTTCAATTACTCATTCGTAAACAAGGAAATGCAATGATATTTGACTATCAGTAACATGTATAGACGGAAAATGTTGGGGGGGGGGGGGGGGGGCGGCAACGAAATAATTAATTCAATTTACTCGTCTATTATATGTAAATCTGTACTTAAATGATCTGACTTTCTCAAACGTAGATATTCGAAATAAAATTCATTTTCTAACATTTATCATACATGTATTTCTCGAAAAATGTTTAACTTAAGGATACAGTTAAACAAATTAAAGAAATTATAGGTGAATTTCTAAATATCTAAATATCAAACATCATTTTAAGTTCATGTACATTCTACATAAGTGCCTATTGAATAAAATATATACTACAAAGATAAAAATTGGAAAATAAATTACACTTATAATTAAATGTAAGGCATATCCTGAAAGGTTTGGAATGCATGGCATGCGAACAATCGACAGATGCGCAAATACACTACCCCTATAAAGGAGAGAGAATAATACTTTTTTTAATTCAGAAGTCAAGAAGTACATGTAATTCATTAAAGTTTAATTAAAAAATTCCTCGTCATTCATTCTTATTGAAAATGCTGAATAGACAAAGTATAAAAGTTTGTTTGCCCTAACATTATCCTATACCACTACGCTATTTACTTTTTGCCAGACCTGGATTGTGCGAAAAAGGAATGCGACCTTTTGTGATAAGATTAATTAACTAATTTTACGATAAATACGTATAAATTCTGCCAAAGCTCTTGATAGCCTGTAGACTCTTGTATGTTCGACATGCAGACGATCGCACGTGCGTGTGATGCAATCCAGGTGTACATGTAGACATTTAGCGGGTTTGCCGAGTTATTTAACAGGGCGCATGCAACATTTACCGTGCCTTGAATAATCTTAAGTCTTAAAACCTACTTTTTAGCTTATGCAAATCTTTAAAGATAATTGCCGAGTGAATAAAAAAGCATGGATTCAGGAATTCTTTCAGGGCGGGTGGGAGTACGAGGGGGTGTTTTGTTTGTACCTAATTTCTAATTTTTAGAAATTTTTACATTTTTTATGAAAATTTTAGGAGGGGGGAGTTGGGGTGTGTGGTGAGGGTTCTGACCCCTCAGAGCCCCCCCCCCCCCCCCCCCCCAATTACTACACCTTGAGCATTTTACAAAGTGTTAAATGGGTTATGTATTGTCTGCAATCAACATTTGAGATTGACATAACATGCATTTTGGTTTTTCGATTCACCACGCGGATACGTCGCCAAACTATTCTCATATTTTCCCACAATTTCCGTACCAGAGAGAGAACGCTAATGAACCAAGTACATTGTTCTCGCTATCGACCAGGAAGAGTGAATCGCATAGTATAACATGCGTAAATTTTTTAATTTTTTATACGCTAATAAAAAATTAACTCAGCTCAAGGACAGTAAAAATAAACATGTACTCTTCTCTCTCTCTCTCTCTCTCTCTCTCTCTCTCTCTCTCTCTCTCTCTGGTCTCACCTTCTTCAAACGCCGACTCAGATATAGTCCGTACACGTGGATAAAACAATTTCCCGTACAAACGTCTCACGGAATCACCGTCTAGCCCCCCACCCCAGGGGTAGCCACGCCCGTGGGTCTTAAGGTCCACCTCATACGTCCCGTCCCACGATCTCACTCTCCGCCGAGAACGTAGGTCCAAACACGGGGCACTGTTTTGCTTCTGCAGTATTCGCGACCTTGGAAAATTCATTTCACCCGACACACACTAAATCATAATCCTAGAGTTGAATGATATTCACTACGTATTTACTCTATATTAATAAAGGGCCATCTCATTTTTTTCATTATCTCTCTCACATTCTTTAATAAAGGAGGCTAGCGGCATGGGTTTTATTCTTGATCCTTGTGTGAAAGATACTTCTCCTGAATTCACTGGTCCAAAAAATCATCTAAAGTCCCTTGATAAAACATTTTGCCCAGCTTTCGGCGCCATTTCCTAATGTTTCACCAACGGATTAATTTCCTAAGTGCTTCAAGTCTCCGAGCGAAGCAATTTCCACCAAAATTGTCTATACTTCTTTACATTGTAAATAATTCATAGTAGCGAGAAAAGGAAAATTTTCGCCAAAACAAGTGGCGGATCATCGTTAAAAATGATCCCTTTCAATACAATCCTCAAACTCTTTCAAACACTGTAGATTAATTTACTGGTTCGCTCTGTTTGTGGTCACGATATCATGTTTTCATATTTTTATATCCAGTCCACATGATGAAATTTTGGCAACATCGGCCACCGGCATATAGTATACATGCAAAAAAGATTTCCCCCCTCTGTCGATCTTGCGCGCGGGGTGAATTATCGCGACAATAGACCATTGATCACGTAGAGAAAGGAACAAATTGGATAAAAGCGACAGACTATGGATAAAATGCAATATACCAGATTGAATTCTATTGTCGAGTGAAATCGAGAGGTGTAGCAACGGTCCCCCACCATTGCAAGATCTAGCTAGCCGAACACACAAAAAACCTCATATATTCTAATTGGAGAGTCTATAAACACACATTAACGAGAAACGGATTAAGAAATCCCTCCTAATCGGTTCCATTCTGAAGCAAATCTGCGCCTCCAGTTGGAATTTCGTTACCTTCTTTTTTAAATTAACAATTTTGAGTGTACATGTATTTGTTTGGCTTAGAAAACCTGGCGTTTCAATCCCTGTGTATGTACTCTATCACTCTACACAAGGCAAGAATGCTGTACACTTTAATTCCCTGAGTTTCTTAAATATATGAAAAGAAAATAAATATTGGCTGAGCAATTTTGAAGGACTAAGAGAGATTCTTGGGATTCGATAATTAACATCATAACACTTGTAAATTTCGTCCTTTTCACACGTACCCGTGATATACACACGGAAAACGTTTTTCAAAATGACCCCAACTCTCGTCTGCGATTAAAAGTCGTGTTCTGGTTTGGACAGTTTTTCAACCCCCCTTGTCTGTGCGGGGCGACGCTTAAACCCGCAAAACGTCTCTCAAGACAACGAAAATTAAAGCCCCCCTTGTGTGACAAAAGGGGTCAAAATAACACGTAGTATCCGACACTGATAAAAAGCCCAGGGCTGGAGCCACTCAACGGAATGAACACTGAAGTTCAATGCTTAATTTTCCATAAAAATCAAACGCTTTTGATAACCCTATCGGAGTTATTTGACCCAGGTATATTATACGTGCATACCTATAGGTATTTTGTTTTTGTTTTTATTGCCAACGTGATATTTGACGATGTGAAGAAAAATGGTGTTTATTTTGTAAACATCTCAAGATAACAGAACATTAACCTGCTCAATTATCTCTTATCCATTAATTCCAGATTCGATAACATCTTTTCATCAGGTTTATATGGCAAAAAATTGATATCCGAGTCCGAAAGGACAGATTTAGTTGAAAGCGATCTTTTAATGGAAAGTGTTTTTTAAATACCTATGGAGGTGTGGGTTGACAAATTATACCTTATTTTGATACTTTTAAAAATAAATAAAATTGAATTAAGTTTTGCGATACTTTTCTTTCATGCGGCCAATTACAAATTGATTTGTAAATTTTGTACTTGCATATATTTTAATGTTTAAAAAATCGATTAAAAAAGCGGCGGATTGCGTATCTGAATTTATGTCATTTAAGAAATAAAACACACACGAACCTTGCCAAGTCAAGTAATATTTTACAGAACATAGACACAGACACTTGCACAAAACAATTTAACTTTCACTTTGAAAAAAAATAGTGTTCAAAGTATGCGCTTCGCCTGCACAATGGTGCTGGGAATAAAACAAAAAGTCATTGAAGAAGATTTAATTTGATTCCTCTGCAAGATTAAATGGCTAAACTATGCTTCACTTTTATACTAAATCTCAGAGGAACCATTTCTGAATGTCAGTATGTCTGGGATGCGATGTTGATGGAATATTATACCTCTGTAAAATGGAGTATTATGACTTTTAACTATTAAAACTGCTTGATTATTAAAAACTGTTATCTTTTCCGCTTAAACCAAATAGTCCACAAACAAATGCAAATTTGAAGCAAAACAAAAAAAAAAATAAATAAATGATTTACTAGTAATCAAAAAATTTCCGAAAAGACGGACGAGATAACACATAGAAAGTTCAACTCTTCTCTAACGATGCACAAATACATGTACACTGTGCCAAGACTCCAAGACTGCGTATATACGCATCCAAAGTTTCGGGATCATCATTCTCTCTCTCTCTCTCTCTCTCTCTCTCTCTCTCTCTCTCTCTCCGGATTTATTGATGTTCCCTATCATTGTTCCTGAGTTCATAACAATTAAGTCTATCGCGACAGGGACTATCCAATAGAACACCGCCGGATCGAGAGGAAAAATCAGATTCCCCCGCGGGATTATTTGATATTCAATTTCGTAAAACGTAGAAGAGTCATGGAAAAAACTTGATATTTAACTCCGATATTTATAAATGGATGCTCGCTAGACGAGTTTGTGTTAAATAATTGAACGGCCTCCGTTCGAATCTGTATTTATAATACATGTATGCATTAGTTTTCTCTCTCAATAGCCAACATATTTCTAATTTTCTAGAATGCAAACCAATGTCAGAATTTCTGCACCTACTATGAATATTCATAAATTATTGATTGTAAAATTTTTAAACGAGCACGCAAAGTAAGTGATACCGTCTAGTTAAGGTTTTTTAGTGTTAATTAAAATTGTTGAGAGAGAGAGAGAGAGAGAGAGAGAGAGAGGGGAGAGAGAGAATTGGAATTGAAAAGACGATCGTAACCCCCTCCCTCTTGAGGCGGGGATATTTACCATATCTGTATGCTAAAATAAGCTCTGCTTTGCATGCGTAAAGATAAAAAAGGGAGCTAATAAGTGTTAAATGTGTATTAGATGAAAGAATGTTTTGGTTAACGACGAAGAGACATTTCTATGCAACAGTTCGAATGGAGGTCCTTTACGGTACATATGTATGTATGTACCCAGTGATATCTTACGGGGGCCCGACAAGACAGTAAGAAATCGAACTCAGAAAATTAGCTATGTGCCAATTGCTTCAAGAATGATGCATAATTAAATTCAATCACCATGTATATATCAGATGAAAGAATGGGACTAATGCCCATCTCTGCATTTCTTGGTCAATTCCTGTTCATCATTATAAAATCTCGCGAGAGCGAGAAGGAAACCAAAACGACAGTAAAAATTTGCACATTTCACCTTGCAAATTGAATTCTTATGATTCATTCGCATGAAAATTTAATCAGTTGAGTTAATCTATCAGTAATAACATTAGAAAAGTCTGCAACGTAATGATAACTCAGACTTTCTGCTATAGTCGCCGATAAACACTGGATTTGTATTTTTACTTTTCGAATTTCATATACTTGTACTAGCAGTTAATTAAATATTTCATTAAGGAGAGCTCGAGCCCGAGGTGTTTCGGTAAGACAAGTTCATTGAATATGATTAGATCAAAGACACGCATATTGAACCGATGTCTATATCGGGGGTGGGGATGTGGGGATGGGGAGGGGGGGGGGGGGTCCTGACCTCTAGCACTTGTGGTTTACATGTACATGGTGACATCTGAATGGAAAAAGAAGACTTTCTCTGTTATGCAAAATTACACTTAAAATCCCAAATTTTCCGAATTGATTCTAAGTGACAGCACGCTTGATAACTGGCGAAATTTTATCTCATGATTATGGTAATTCTTAAACCTGCATAAAAGTAAATAGAATTAATATCATAAAAGAATAAAAAGATTGGAATAATTTGCATAAAGCATGCATGACAGAGAAAGATGCAGCAGAGCAGCAGATGGAATCACACGCAAATAAAGTTGCTCGCCATCAATTTAAAGTATTTGCGTAGACAGAGTGTAATGATAATATATAAGCTCCATTTTCAAAAGATAGTACAGGTACATTACCCTAAATGTTTAATTTTAATGTTTTTTAAAAGTGTATGTTGTCATGGACGTCTACATTATTAAATATATTCGGGGTTGTTATACATAAGTCTGCACAATATTTTTTATTAAACGCATGATAGCATGTTGTGACAATGCAACGCAGACACCGCATTAAGATTGATTTATATGCATATACATTATTAACAAATTACTAAGGCAACAACTGCATTTGTACGTAATTATACAGCTTATACATCTTATAAATATAAATGATATAAAAATTGGAAATGAAATAAGCATATCCCTCGTAGATTAGCTCGACGCAATTCTAGCTCCAATATGTTTTTCAGTCTTTAATTTCTTTTCGTTCTTTTTATCCGACAAAAAGAAAAGGAATTCTTGAATCGGTTTCGGAAATGTCAAACATCCGTTCTAACCATTACTGAGTGATTGATGTTTATCTGTTCGTCAAGCAAATATCATAATCTGATAGCATATCTGTTGATATACTGCCCAAAAATGTTTGAAATAGTCACGTTTATTCGCTACATGTATATCACACTTAAAATCGATGCATGTTGAAGATTTTTCTTTCATGGAATTTCTATATTGGAATGATTTCAGAAACAGATTCTATAACGTTGCAATAATTCAATATTAATGTCGAAAAAAAACCAACCATGGCTTTTTATTCAAGACCACTGTTCTAAATATAGCAAGCAAACAATGTATGTTATATTTATTTTAATATAATATGGTTATCTGATATCTTAAACTGAGAGAGAGAGAGAGAGAGAGAGAGAGAGAGAGAGAGAGAGAGAGAGAGTGAA
>WFKH01003881.1:50910530-50931222 GCA_016163765.1 Magallana hongkongensis
TGATGTTTTCACCTGTCATGTGAGATATTTATCTTAAAGTTTATAAAGATATTCATTCTGTAAAAATTAGCGTAAAATTTGTGAAATGTGTTGAATATCATGCAGGATAGATAAAAAACTAAAACATAAAATATACTTTTATAATTAATAACAATAATAGTATTCCCAGCACATTTTAATTCAAAAAGAATTTAAGAAAACTCCATTAGGATTTTAAAATATGATGACATAAAAAATATTCTTAAAGAAACCTACCTGTTCAATGCCTGTGCGTTGATGCTAAATGAAACAACATACAACATTACGACAGGATTATTAGTAAAATCTTACGCGATTCTCTAATATATCCTGTAGGAAAAATATATTTTTCCTTCAAATTAGTATTTTGAATTTTGAATTTTTTTTTTATTTTTTTTTACCATTTTTTATTCCTTACAAACAATACTATAATAACATGTTGTTCATGATATTGACATATCAGTACTACCACACAACATTGCATATGTCGAAAAAATATTTACAATATATATCAGGATTCCATGAAATAAAAATATTAAATGTACACTGTACATGTATACGTGTTTATCAGTTAAAAAAGAAAAAATCCTTGTATTGATAATTTTCATAAGATTAGAGTGGATACTCAATATCTATATACATATTCAACCACACAGTACATCACTGTAGATAAACAGGAACATAATTCATACATAAACATGTGTTTTTATCTGGCCCACACTTATCAAAGGGTTTCAGTACCATCAGTCAAAGTCTGTGTCCATGTTAGAAACCCTTGGTATACAACCGAGGGACTGTCTCCCTCGGAGGGTGGGCGTTTATATATATATATATATATATATATATATATATATATATATATATATGAAAAAAGTTAGAAGTATATATACATATTCAGAGCATAAGTGCAAAATTTTGAAAAAGCTTTTTTTCATTCATTTGATGTATAAAAGATAGAATTGAACAATATGACAAAGTATTCTCTTTAATAGACATTCTCAACGATTGACTTGTTTCTTCAAAATTTTCAATTCTACAGTACATTTTGTATTTGTAAATTCTGAATGCTATAAAAGAGAGGAAGATATTATAAAGCTTTGTTGTTTCGTTGTTATCTACAAAAAAACCAACAATGACATTTTTCCAAACAATAGTAATATTTAAACATTGGCTTGCCATATGCCAAACATGTTTTACATTTACACAATCAAAAATTAGATGTTGTGCATTTTCTATCTCGGTTCTACATATTTTGCATTTGTTATTTACCCCTTTATTCCACTTACCGATTAACAGATTATTACTAAGTAAATTGTTTAGAAGTTTATAATTAAATTCCGCTATAATTTTATCTTTGACAATTTTAATTTTGTTGAAATATATTGATTTCCAAACTTCCCTATCTAAGATTTGGAAATCCCTACCAAGCTTTCCTTGTGAAACTGGACTATGAAATTTGAGCTTTACAAGCTTCGAATAAAAACATTTCGTTTTGTATTCTTCGTCCTTCTGTTGCATTTTGATATAGGGGATTTTAGAAAAATCATACATGAATTCGAATTTCTTAAACACTTTTTGTATTATTTTGTATTCGCAGATCCAATTATTTTTCTTGTTTAACCTATCTAATATTTCTGTTGTACTTTTTAAGCTTCCGTTTTCTTTAAAAATGTCTTTAACGTACAGTATTCTGCTTTTAATCCATTCATCAAAGCATAACGTTTTACCTTTAAAAGTGAAGAAAGTATTTGACCAAATTGGTTGCAATAAAAACGATTCGGTATTTAATGACCTGACATTATTTTGATTGAGATCTTTACATAAATTAAAACAGGTAAAAACTTGTTTATAGAATTCTGGAAAGTTTTTTAGTATACCATAATTTTCAGTCGATATTTCTGTTGTGCTCATCATATAGTTTATATTAATATTCAGCGCTTTACAGAGACTATCTATATATTTTTTACAACATGATTTGTTGTAAGTAGGCGGGCAATCCACGTTGCCTTCATAGCCTTTATTTTTGAGTCTATATCGGTAATGCCTATACCCCCATCCATAATATCACCTATCATCGTGTTTCGTTTGATTCTGTTTGTTTTATTCCATATGAAATTGTATATTAATCTATTTAAATCATTCACATAATTTCTGTCTGGAAGTTCCAAAATACTGGCTACATATATAAGTTTAGGTAAGGCAAGAGAATTGACTACAGTAACTTTACCGAATAATGTTAACTTTCTCTTTTTCCACGATTCAAACAATATTTCAATATCGTGATAAATCTTCATCCAGTTTTTATTATAACATTCGATTTTATCATGTCCCACAAAAATACCTAAGCATTTTACAGCCTGTTTAGCTACTTTAATACCCTCTAAATTGTCGAACTGGTCTTTTAAATTTCCTAACAATATGCATTCAGTTTTTGATAGGTTAATCTTTGATCCAGCTAATTTGCAAAATTTATCTATGGTGTTAATTGCATGTTTCATAGATTCTATATCCCCTAATGTAACCGTCATATCGTCCGCGTGCTGCACGTTTTTTATTTCATCATGTAAATTTTTTGAAGTAAATCCATGTATTAAATTATTTTCTTAAATTTTACTTGATAAAATTTCCGCAACAAATAAATATAATATAGCAGAAATCGGGCATCCTTGCCTTATTCCTCTATTCATTGTGCATGTTTTTGAAATCCACCCATTATTTTTTAATCGGAAAACGGGATTTTTATAAAGAATTTTTATCCGTTTTATAAAATCTGTTCCGAAATTAAATTTTTTCAAAGTTTTAAAAAGAAAGTTCCATTCAACTGAGTCGAAAGCTTTTTCAAAGTCTAGAAATAGTGGTATGCCGTTTTGATTATTATTTTCACAATATTCGAAAATGTCAAGTATAAGCCTTGCATTGCTTCCAATATATCTCCCTTTTATATATGCTGTTTGTTCATTTCCTATATAGTTCTCAATATTTTTTTAAGACGGCGAGCAAATATAAAAGCAATTAATTTGTAATCAGTATAAGTGAGACTTATTGGTCTATAGTTGGTAAGCAGTGACCGTTCTCCTTTTTTGTGAATTAAAGATAATACGGCAATTCGTTGTGAAAATGTCATTTCGTCTGAACTAAATATTTCTTTAAGCATATTATGAAAAAGTAATGATATTTTATCCCAGAAACATTGATAGAATTCTACTGGTATTCCGTCTAAACCTGGTGATTTATTATATTTCATGTTCATTACGGTATCTCTACACTCTTCTAAGCTTGGAAATTGATCACATGATATTACTATTTTGTATGTAGTTTTCAATATCAGAACTACTTATATTTTTACTACGATAGAGTTCTTCATAAAAGCTACACATTTCACCTAATATGTCATCATCAGTAGTAAGGGTTTCATTATTATTATTTTTAAGTTCATAAATAGTATTCTGTGTTTAATGCTTTTTTCCAAACCTAAAAAGAATTTCGTGTTTTTCTCCCCTTCATTTATCCACTTTGCACGAGATCTAATTTGAGCGCCTTTTGCACTTCTATCGTATAATTCGCTTAGTTGCCTTTCAAGAGTTCGCTTTTTATTCATATTAATTTCTAAATAAGGTAACGATTCTATCTCGATTATTTCTTTTTCTATGTTTTTAATCTGATCTTTGTAGCTCTTTTGACTTTTTATTGAATAATGAATAGAAAATCGTTTGACCCTTCTGTTTTAAGTTTTCCCATTTTTGCATAATAAGCTGATATTTTGAATAATGTCATATATTTTTTTCTTATAATCCGTTTTTTCAGGTAGAGATGTATTAAGTTTCCAATAACCTGTTCCTCTTTCATTTTCGTGTAATAGGGAAAAATTATCACTTCATAATACTCAAAGAATGATTCCTTTTTCCTTAATTATCTCTATTGGCTTTCGAGTGTTTCGCTGCAGTACGGATTCCCTAACTAGATCGTGTTAATTTTTACGAAATTCTAATTCTAAACAAAGGGAATGGAAAGTTTGGAAATAAATACTAATACACAGTACCAACAAAATTAAGAGAAATGTTTGGTTGTGTTCAAATCCCATTAAATCTAACCGTCATGTTTATGACGTCGCGTTAAAGGCTTTGTAAAATTTCGACGTTTCGTTTAAACAAGGCGCCGTGTTTAACGTAAAAATGATCATACTTACATTTAAGTTATATGAATAAATTATATACCATTGAGTTTTGTTTATTCTTGGCTTTTGAAAATGGTAAGTATCATTAGATTTTAAAACACGGCAATATTTGGCCAATAACGTCCCTTGTTCTTATTTCAACTCTTTATACCGTCTTCCAAGGAAGACGGTAATGAGAAGTTTATATGCATTAGATATGAAAGAAACGGCATCATTGGGTAAACATTTCGTTGCTTACATTCTGCTAAAGTATTTTTTTGAGCGTTGTATAAGTACTGCACAGCACAGCTACAATGGTCATTCTTATCTGCCCAGGTAAAGAACACCTGTTAGACGCCCACCATCTACATCATTGTGCCAAAAATAAAAAAATCTCTTTATGGGATGGATTTTTTATACACTGATTTTATGTGAGCAGTAAAGAGTTATAGTATATAATATGTAATGAAATATAGTTTCTAAGAGATAGGTAACAAAAAATGTCTAATTAGATGGATTAAAATTGAAGAATCAAATAATAACTGTACTTATTGAGGATTACAATCTGCATTTTTTAGCAAACATGTACCAATAGCATTTTGGAAAATCAACCCAATAAATTCTCAGATGTCAAAAAGATTAATGTCAGATGAAAACATTAAATGTTTATACAGTTGTTAATCCAATCAATGACTTTGAGACAGAGTTTAATGTAATGTGCAAATTAAGTTGAAGAAACAAAAGAAAATAATTTATTATGAGAAATCATGAGAAAAAATATGTGATATATGGGAAAATATATCCTATGTAAAAAATCATGGGATATATCCCATCTTCTTTATTATGTGGGATTTTTTGGAGAAAAAATCCCATCTTTTAACAATAGTGGGATTTTTTCTTCCACATGGGACAATTTATCCCACAGTACTTTTTCTCCCATTGGGATTTTGATGGGATTTTAGATGGGATGAAAAATCCCACGATTCTCCAATGGGGTTTTGAAATTTGAGAGACAATTATAGGAAAACTAGAGCAATGCGTACATTCAGGTTGGCATGATAGGTTCCAAGTAAAAAGTCATACCAAAATATATAAGCAAAAGTTAGTTATGTCTAACCGAAAGGGTAGCTGAAAGTCCGGACTGTATCGTGTCCGGACTTAAATGTCGCACTGTTTATACCTTGGTGTAAGCACGCTTTGTTTGAGGACAAAAACCATTTACTTTGTGTTACTCGAGACAGTTGCCACATAAAAAAATCATGCCGAGCAAAAAATTTTTAGTTGAATCGGTAGTAAGCTAAGGTGTTGGACGCGGGTGATGAGCACCAAAAAAAAAATACAGCTGACAGTTATAAGCAAAAATCCAGGCCGAATTGACTGTGTTCAATAAATCAAATATGGCAGCGATGGATATAGTGCTTTGCATATTTTTAAGTAGGGATTATTATTTTTATTATGAGAAAAATATATAACGTCAGGAGCCTGTGAACAGAACAGGGGACTCGCCAATTGACAACAAGCGGTGCTAATTTTTTAATGAATAACTGACAATATTCTATAATCTGATCTTGTTTTCAAGCTGTAGGGCTACATTTCAATATGGACACAACTTCTTAAATTTCATTTTTTATAATTTGCATTTCTTACAAGAATGACCTTTTTCGAAATTACATGTATCATCTGCAAAGAAATGAGTTGGAAAAAGACGTATATACACTAACGGGATTAGCAACTTCTTTATCGCCATGTTTAATACATTTACTTCGATAATATCCTGCACGTTTTGAAAAAAAATCTCAAATTTTGCGTTATCCTCCAACATTGAGACCCCATCGCGTAAAACATCCGTACCAACGAGAGACATTTATATTATATTTGATATTAAAACTTGCTTGTCAATCGTTGTGAAATAAATAAGTTCAAATAAAAAATCTTGTAAAAACATTGCTTCCGATCAAAGCAAATGGATGTGTTCTTCTTGTTTATACGGATCTGTTTCAGAGATTTTGAATTATCATGTTCAAAACTGAATAAGATATAAGGAAAATAAATACCCGATTTTAACGTCATTGTGGACAAGGCACATGTGATAATTTAATCATTAATTATCATCCTATATGGGAATGAAGAAAAATAACACATTCCTTATTTCTTAAAGGATATTGTGTAAATTTTTTTAATAGAATAGAAGAAGATTGATGCATAAAACGACCTTTGAAAGTCTCACGCGAGACTTTCGATAGTTGCTTATATGTCACTGGTTGTAAATAAACGCATATAAAGTACATGTATCGTATTATAGAAAGTAAACTGAAAATAAAATTTAAAGATAATAAAGTAAAAAAAGTGTCCATAACTCATACTGCTCTGACAACGACTATGAAACTTTTTTTCAATCACTATACATTATGAGAACTAGAATCTAAGAGTTTACTTTGTATGGCCTAAAACCAAGAAGTGGAACTGAAATCGATGTGCTTTTTGTAAAGACAGAAACCAATACCGGCCCTATAGTCCAATTCTTTTGTTATAATTATACAATTGATCCTTTGTTTGGTTTTTTTTTTTGGTTTTTTTTTATGTCAGACAATAAACGTGTTTACTTCTTGAATAAATAATTTATAGTTATGATTATGGTACTTGTATTCAAATATTGATTTTTCAAATTTTTACAATCACTTGGACAGGAAATAAGCAGAGTAAAGGGAGAAAAGGGGTCCCCGGAAACCCTGGAACATTGAGCATCCGGTTTTTCAAGTGCACCAGAAATAACTGGAATGAGCTTGCTTTGCCCTACCTTGCGAACGTGTTTAAATTTCATCTTCATGACGTCGATGTTGACCTTGAGCATGGCGTCATTCAAATTGTCTCAGAAACCAATGAGATTGCGGAAAACTTGACTCTGGCATTTAGCGTAGCTCTGATGCATGTGCTTTGCCAGCCGCGACCTTTGACCCCGGAAGGAGAAGGCGCCACGGCAACTTCGGGAACTCCAATCAGGGGATCAAAGGAGATTAAACATATACCATCGGAAGACCTAGGATGTTGTTGCAGCCGGATACACAGAGAAAACGCCAAATAACCAGTACCTATACAGAAAACATGGCGCCGAGGGAGCTTCCGGATCTAAAACGGACCAAAATGGCGTGGGATACATGTACGCCATTGATCCTGTTGACGTTATTGAGCCTGCAGCAGAGGAGACACCGGCGACTGAAAATCAGACTGACCCGACAGATGAAATTCGACCTGCTACGGAAACTGCTGCCGAACACGAAGCAAACGGAGAAAACCGGACGGATATTACGGACACGGCCGGATGTGGAGGTTGCGGAGGATGTGGAGGTTGTGGAGGATCGTGTGGGAGCTGCGGCGCTTGTGGTGGCTGCGGTGGTTAATTGGCGGTGATCTACGTACAGTTTAGATTGCTCACCTACACACAGTTTATTTATATGTTAGGGAGTTTACATGTAAGCAGTAGATCGTACTTAATAAAGTAGCTGCTAGACAGCTAGCATACATGTATGGATTAGCTCAATGAACTACAAAGAATTATTCTAATGTAGAATATTTAATTTATTCGTCACATATGTCTATATGTACAAGCCGATGGCTTTACGATAGTGTTTATTTTTTAAATCGTTTAAGGCTTTTCTTACTTACATGTATATCAATATTTAAAGAAGACCAATTATAATTGCATTTGAAAACTGTTGGGAATAATAGTAGAAAAAAGGTCGGATATTTCTGTCCCCTAAGGAGAATTTGTCAACATATGCAAGATAATACATAAAATAAAAATATGCGATGCAAAATGAAAGTTTTGATTATATATATTAAGTATATTTACATTTTAATAGTAAATATTTTTTCCTCTATTTCTCACGAAAATCGATTGTTATTTATACAGCAATCCAGTAAAATGACCTAGCCGCGACGTTTGATTATAAGCATTCTCAACTGCTTTTTGATGCAATGTTTAGCTACTTTAATTCTATAGTTGGTATAATAAAGAATTTTTACACCGTTCATTGATGTCTTTATTGTATTTTTGCTGTTGATTTTGCGTGGATTATTTCTTGAACAATCGAAACTAAAGCTTCATTGAGAGCACGAACTCCACGTGCACGGTCTTGCACGTCTGACCGGGCCAACTGGTGGAATCGAACCAGGATACAAAAAAACCCCTTTAGATATGCGGTAAGTGACAGCTGTGAAGCCAACTGAGCTATTCAAACCTTACAGGTGTACACGCATATATAAACTACTATAATACAAATAAGTTTTAATTAATTTTTTTGTAGGTATTTTGCAAGTTTCGCCCCTAAAAATCCTATCTTAATTTATTTCTTTGATTAAAACTTATCAAAATGTCTAAGTTTTTTACGGGCAGGCCTGATCTGATGGATTTCTAGGCCAAAATTCATGCAGAAATAGACCGATTTACTGCAAAAAATGATGTTTTTGCCAACTTTGAAGGTTAATTTAGGTATACAAGGGCAATATACTAGGTTCTAAATGAAAATTCGAAAAATTTAGAAATATTTACAGCAGAAAATATCAAATAAACTTGGACTTTTAAAAGTGTTTTTTTTTCGGGAAATCGATCTCCCCTTCAGATCCTTTAGATCCATTCTTTTGTTATATACAAGGGATCCTTTTTGGCGAGCCCCCGCTCTGCTGAAAACGCCTTAACTACCAAGTAGCTGTAGCTACCTTAGTAACCTTCACATAAATGGAAATGGCTGTTCCTGATATGTAAAATTCTTATCGACAATGAGACAAATTTTCGTACTTTTACTCACTTTTTACGGATAATTGGTTATATGATCTAAAGATACATGTAAAGGTAAACATTAACAGTAAAATGCTTAAAGTTTCTTTGGTGCTTCATTCGAGCTATGTCGGTACAAAACTAGCACTGCAAAAAAGAAAATACTAATACATATAAATACAGGTAATATAAATTATATGAAAATGTGTTTGGTAACATATTTGTACATGTAGTTTAACCTTCTGACAAGCAATTAATGTACGAGTTTTTATTTGCAAGAAGTAAATGGTAACCGGTGTTATTTCTGACACACGGACAAACTCGGTTGGGTCATATTTTATGTCTCATAAATGTTTATAGGTAAAATTGCTAAGCGCACAGTGTGCTTTAAACACCATGCAATAGTATGAATTTTGAAATTATTATGCAGGGTGTAGAGAGAATGTCTGATGATATGCTTTATATTCCAGAATTAACATTATTCATAAAATGTAATTTTACTAAGCACTGTTTTAAGATGATGCTCTCAGATAATAAATATGAAAAATATATAACAATTATCTTGTCATAATATTGGTTTTCAGATCAGCAGGCAATCCGAAAAAAAAAAACGTTTAATGATATTTATCCATATTTGAGACCTCAACGTTTCATATCATCGTATATCTATGCTGAATAACTTAATTTCTGTGTAAGGTGGACCAAATTTGTGCTTATTTAAGAAATACGGAATCATCGTTCCAGTATTATGAGGTGATAATTTCGGTAGGGGCGTGGTCAAATCCATAAGAGCCCGAAGGGCTTTATGATCGATTTGATCACGCCACGACCGAAATTTTCAACTTATAATATTCCAATAATGGTTCCTAATTACTAATATTTATGTATAGTTTTCAGCAATTGCACTGTTGAATATTAAATATTGACATATGTATGTAATTTCTTTCTTTTAATTAGACAAACCGCGCTTACGCCCCAATGATACGTCATTGTTTATTGGACTATACAATCCAAATTCTAATCGTAGTGTTCTCACAGACAAAGACAATGAACAATGTAAATATAAACATGTAAAAGTTATGACGTCATAAAATCGCACTTCCTTGATCCGACTTCCACAGTAGGACATTGTTTGTATACCCCTTTTTTGGGTACCTGAAAACTACATGTTGGACCGACCGACACTTTCAATTGAAATTGTGTTAACACGGTCAAGAGTTTGAAGCGGAAAGTCTGGGCACGACATTATGTCACATGCTTCTTCAAGTTACATTGATGATGTTCATTGTTTTTTCCTTCTTACGTCGACATCCTTCCTGACAAAACAATGATACCCACAATGTACCAATTCTCCGGCAATACACGTCATTGTTTTCTTTCAGTATAAATTCCACAAACATCTTATATCTTAATAAGTATTTTAAGACTGTGAATGTTAATAGAGGTAAGATGTTCATTCGCAAAGTAACTGTTTTCACGAATTTACGTTAGCCTTATTTAGTAAATATGTAATTGTTTACAATTCATGACATCATAAAAAATCTAGATCTGTCTAAGCGATTTCAAGTATATATAACTGACAATTGGAATTTGCAATCAAAAGTAGTTCAAGTTTTTTTTTCTTCTAAAATCTTTTTTAAATCTACACACACGGTTCAGCAAAAAAAATAAAACAAACAAAACCAAAAAAAAAAAAAAAAAAAAATAAATAACCAAAAAAAACCCCATGACTATTCTTCATTTAAAGGGCAACTTACAGATAAATAGGTTTTTTCTCTATTGTTTTATCGAATGAACCATGAAACAAAATACAAACTTAGTCAATATAAATTTAATAAAATAATTATCAAGAAAAAGTTCCCAAACATATCAGCTAATAATATTTCGGCCTTTTTGCTTAGTCTAACAAAACGCTATTTTCAGACATTCATTTCAAAATCAGTAAAATTAAATATACAAAAATTTTATATATGGAATGATATATGCTTACTTTAGGCAAAAAAATTAAAGTTAGTTTTTTCTTGACTTTAAGGTAATGATCCATACCCCACTACATAAATAAAATACCTACAGAATTTTTTCAAATTTCTCAAACATGTATCTGAGGATATACCCTTATCAAATTTTACCCAGTTGGCTGGTCCATCGGTATTATAAAAGCTGGGACCGTTGCTAAAAATAAAACCAATTGCGGAAAATGGTGCTTTTTACATACATTAGGAATAATAGCCTAAGCCTGAAATTTGACTTTCAGAAAATCATTTTTGACTGATATCCTATGTAAAATGAACGAATTTATTTTTTTTAAACAAATACTTTAATGTTACACATGCTTATTTATTAAAAAATAGATAAATTTGTTTACAAATGAGATAAAATGAAACAAATTTTCAAAGAGAATTAAATCTCTTATAATTTTATTAACCTACAGAATTCTCTGAAATAGTGATAATGTTTACCCCTTAAGGCCCTTAATCAAAAGAAAATAAAATTACCCAAAGGACCGGCCTTTTTAGGATCACAATGGGCGTATTTTTGGTAAAATTCACGATAATATATATTTTGAAAAAATGTCCGTAAAAATAAAATTTTGCATGGTTTTATCATTTCATCTCTCTAAAAAGTTTATTTAGCTTTTTGTTAAATAGAAAACATGATCTGAACAAACCGTTGATCAATCTGTATTATATAAATCGCATAAGATGGGGTTTTTTGAATATCGGTAAGTATTATTGATCGAGATCGGTATTTAGAAATTGTAGTCACATACGCAGAAAACGCTAATTACCTGATATGCTTCTAAGACAAAACCTATATTCAACTATTTTTACTGGTTTTAAAGACTGTTCTAAAAAATTAAATAATAACTTTTCTTTAACGTATAATTTTAATTCTAAAAACAATTTTTAGCTACAATATATTTATGTTCGTTGCTAAGCGTATAGAGTAAAGATCGGGCACGGGCAAGACGTAATAACGCGTGAATTACGTTATACGTTGTTTTGTGACGTATGGACAATTACCTTAAGAAACATTTAATAAGTCGAGAAAAAAATCATAAAAATTTGTTAAAATATGTTCCTATATTACTCTTTGTTTGCATTATAATTAGAATAGTTAATAATTATAAATTGCATACCTTGAAATCACTGCATATCAAAAACATAAATAGTATGATAACAAATAAAGTCTTCGTAGGGGTCTGACCAATATCCTTGTAATATCATTAATTAATTGCCACAACGTACCGAGTTGTATTACAAAAACAAATGCCCAGAATACAAAAGCTTATTTATAGACTAACGTTTTCCTGAGTTAGGGTTAACAACGTTGGTTAAATCATATCAAACGTGCACCTCAACCATTATCTTTTAAAATATTTAATTTAAAACCTTTGAGTTAATCTTATTTTATTATTTACTGCAGATTTGTTCCTTCTGACGTGGGAAAAACTTCAAGAACACTGAATCACAGAAAAGTCAACCTTTAGAGAAAATGTCTGTCAAATATTTCAATATAACTCCAAATTACTACGCTTTAGTTGATAATGACAAAAACCGCAACAATTTAACCTCAGGAATAAATACAACTTTCCCCGAGTACGATCCGGAGCGACAAACAGAGAAATTGCCACTTAACGGTTCTCTCATATCCATTTGTATCCTTATAGCAGCCTTGGGCATCATTGGGAATTCCGTTACAATGGCCAAAATCCTGTACGATTCTAAATTACACACACCGACCTTTGCTGCTATTGGACACCTGGCATTTGCAGATTTTTTTGCACTAATTGTTGTCACCTTCCACTTATTTATGGCCACGGGGGTTCTCGAATTCAGGAAACTGTGGATACAGTTGACTATTGTGTCTATTAGCGATATAATATATTTAAGTTCTGCCTGTCACGTGTTGTTACTGTCGTCTGTGAGATATTTGATCACAGTCCATCCTTTACAAAGCAGACGACGTTTAACGATAAAAGCAGTGTCTCTGTGTTCCCTGCCAGTGTGGCTTATAAGCTTCCTGTTCGGAGTCCTCAAATCATATTTATACTATGTTTATTTACAAACCAAAACCAATTTCATGATGCTTATCAATGGTATCACCTATATTATTCTATTGGTTTTAGTTTGTTTTTTTACGATTTCTTTGCATGTTTGGAAAATCAGAGCTTTACAAATCTCTCGCTCTACTACAAGACATTTACAAAAGAGAATGAATCTTGTTGTAACGGTAATCATTGCTGTTTTTCTGATTTTTCAGATTTTTGTTACTACAAGATCGCTGTTCATTTACAATAACTGTAATTATGACTGTGGATTTAGATCTATTGAAGGTTATACATTTTTTCACTTAAGTGTGATTTTGTCTGGATATTTGACTTATTCTATCAATCCGTACATATTCTTTTTTCTGTCATTTTTTTTGTCTTGTACAAAGAAGAAGAAATTAAATGTATCAGTGTCAACCAATGTTCAAGCATTAGACATAAGCAACTCTGTAAGGTCGCTCAAAATGATAAGACATTTTTCTAAATCTTAATATCAACTCCATCTGTAAACAATATGTAAATAAATGATCATAATAAAAAAAAAGATTTTAAAGTCGACAAGTTTCGATATTTTTAACTGCTTAGATGTACTTTTTTAAATGACATCAATGTATCATCAAATGTTTATTTTTTTCGATCTCAAATTGTATTATTTAGCTGCAGTATTATTTTTAGTGGGGCAAAATAAATGATACATTTTTAAGACAAATTGTACTGAAAAAGCAATGAACACTGTCACGAATGTTTATGCCAGGACCAAGATGACATTTAAGCACCCGTCTAAGGTGCGGCTTTCGGAAAACTCATATATGTCATAGAGAAGTAAAGACCGTTTGTTCGAGAGATTACATTCACTTTAGTTCTTGATGTTTTCACCTGTCATTTGAGATACTTATCTTTATAAAAATATTCCTTTTGAAAAATTAATCTATCTGTAAAATGTGTTGAATTTCCTGGCGGAATAAAAGTATTCCCAAAATTCCAAAGGAATTTTTGAAAAACTCATTAGGATTTTAAAATCTAATGAAAGAAAAAATTCTTAAGGAAAACTACCTGTCTGAATATCATTCCTGTAGGAAATACGTACGTTTATGCTAAATGAAACAAAATTAGGACAGAATTTCTGAAAAATCCTACGCCATTTCTACATATCCTGTAGGAAAACTATATCTTTCCGTTAGAATTCCAATTTTCCAATATGATATTAATTTAGAGGGATATGTATTACCTGGAAGGTGAGGCATACGAAAACCGAAAGTGCTTTATATATGTTCTTTTTAATAATTTATATGTTCTTTTAATCCATCAGCGTGGATTTTAAAGAAAGAACGCCTAAGTGGGTTCAAAATACTGTATACAGGGTTAATTTCGCCCGGTGTAATTATCGCCCTTTTATCCTTGCAAACAGTTTCGCCCCGTCTTGAATACGCCCAGACACAGTTGTGTTTAAAGAGAGATAATTTGAGACATTGGAATTCGCCCAGTCTTAAATTTGCCCACTGACAACGAGGGCGAAAGGGGCGAAAATAAAACGGGGGCAAATATTTCCCTGTATACAGTACCACCTGGCCACTAGCATACATACCCTGCAGAGTGTAAGTTTTTTTTTGTTTTGTTTTGTTTTTTTTGCCAAGTGCTTTGTAGTATATGTCAGGATTCTGACCACTAAATAAATGCAACTTTATATCATTAGTAGATGTATCATTAGAGATTACTAAGCTGCATAATTACGCTCAAATAGCTGAATTCATCTTTTGTGTTTCATTTTTATTTTGTGAGATTTCAATTGATAAGGTCCTCAACACTATTTATGTCATTACATCAGCGGAGAATTGGAACATGATATCTTTACTGATATGTCGTTGACTATATAACCAGTCAACGAATTTTTTTCCGCTACCAAACTTAGGACTAATAAGTCTTTTGCAAACCAGTATTATATCCAAACTAGTAACTTTGTAGTTTTGGTCCTAATTTAAGAATTGTTTTACTCAAACATAAACAAATACAAGAGAATATTTGAACAACAGTGACTGTCCTAAGAGTCATTCTATAAGTTTTTTTGTTTTATTGTCATTAGGATAATAACTTGAGTACATGTGCATTTTACTTTACATACCGCTTCCAAAAAACTAATTTACATCATTGGCTCATAATTTGATTTATTAAATCTGGTCAACTTTTCAGTCGAAATCTATTCTTATTAATACTGTAGTATATTATGTTTGTCTGCACGGATATAATGTAAACATATATCTCATAGATGTACTTAGTATAAGCTTGCAGATAAATGTCACGTGATTTAAATAGGTTTGTTTTTGACTCGATAAGATTAATTTGGGACCCAGATTTATGATATCGACTCAGATCTAATAATTATTTATATATTCTTCCAACATTTTGAAAAATGTCGTTGAAAAAAATGTATCGTATATGATATATATATTTTTAAAATATATAAATAAATTGTATATTTATATAGGTACACTTCAAATTTAATATATTATATGCATTCACGTCAGAAATGACTGAAAAAGAAAGGTTTTTGGCAACAGTTATTGTTCTTACCTTGCATAAATTTTTTAATAAATTATGATAAAATAATGTTTATATTTTTGTTCTATGTAACAATTAAACTACGTCGATATACTACTTCCATAAATGAGGTGAACGTTAACGTTTAACTTCAAGGAGTGTTTTTAATATACAAAATGAACATATCTGAAAATTGGTAAAGTTTAAGTCGTATTTTAATTCATTAAAATTTTTTTGTATTTTTCTAATAATTTATAAAAAAAAATATCAAAGTGCAAGTACTATACGCATCTCTGATATATGTTAAATTCATTAAAAAATAAGAACTTTCTAATTTGATAACTTGGGAGGAGGTATCCAGACGAGGGTGTACCATATACAGTAAAACTTGTTTAGTACGAACACGGATATACATGTAGCGAATTCTCGGATATAGTGAAGTTTTTTTGAGTCCCCGGTAAAATTCTTAACAAATCTTTGCAAAATTTTAAGGTTATAACGAATTCGGATATAACGAATTTACTGATATAGCGAACTGATTACCATAGAGGTAAATAATAGCGAAATTTAACACTTTTATAACGAATTTCTTTACAGTTTAAAAAGTTTGCACTACCATATAAATTTTTCAATTCACAATCCGATTATTAAAGATATCAAATGAAGCCTCAATTAGCAAAAACTAGTCTGGTGAAAGAAAAAAATGTATATAGTGAATTCGCAATAGTTATTATTACGAATTCGTTATACGGATATAACGAATTACGGATATAACGAAGAAAATCTATTGGACCCGAGGACTTCGCTATAACCGAGTTTTACTGTATGCAATATTTTGCAAAAGAAAAAAAATACCAAGTTCAACAGCTGATATTTGTTTCACAAATTAACAAAAAGCAAAACCCAAGCATTTTGAACATTCTGATATATGTACAGTTGATCTGCAAAAGAAAAAAAGTGTTTATTTGAAACATAGGTAATCAAATATTATGAAACTCACCTCGACGAATTTTATTTACAAGTATGGCACATTTCGTATCATGTTTTTTTCCAGTTAGTGTACATCCCAAAATCAATATGATGCAAGCATGTTTAAGTAAGACTTATAGTTACTTTGAAATTGACAAACTTTTAATCTGTTACTGATTAAGAAAATTTGGTCAGTTCTAACATCTAAAGCGAGTCTAGAAGTTGTCATCCTTATATGCACTATCTATGCAAGTTTAATCATAACAGGCCATACTATTATATAGCTACTCTAAAAACAGTACCCTGGTCACTCACCTGAAAATATTGGTCAGATTCAGAATCCAAAGCAATTCTGGAAGTGTCCATCTTAAGATACATCCTCCCTGCTAATATTTGTTTAAATATGGCTAAAATCACTCATGTGGAAAATCTATGTCAGATCAAGCATCTGAAGCAGGCTGCTTAGTCTACACTCCTAGATCCATCATCCATGCAAGTTTCGTACAGGTAGGACTTATAGTTACCTGGGAACGGACCTACTCCAAAAGCTTTAACCCAGTCAGACGGAAGTGAACATAAGCATTGATATTCTGGGATTGTTTTATCCAAAAAACTTTCCAAATTCTAAAAAAATTATTTAAAAAATTGTAGCATAACATACAGTGGCCTAATTGAACAAAGCTTAAGTACAAAAAAAAAGAATCGGTCAAATTACACCACCCTATCCTATATAATCATTAGAGCCCTGCCCTAACACCAGAACCCCTGACCAAGGGGCCATGAAATTCATAATTTTGGAAGAGGCACTCTTCTTCATCATATCTATGTACCTATAGTACATCTGCTTAATATTCAGGAGTAAAGGAGAAGATTTTCAAAGAGTTAATGCATTTTCAGTACATGATCATTAGAGCCCCACCCTAACACAAGAACCCCTGACCAAGGGGCCATGAAATTCATAATTTTGGAAGAGGCACTCTTCCTCATCATAACTATGTACTTATTTTATCGGATTAATACTCAGCAGCGGAGGACAAAATTTTCAAAGAATTACTGCATTCATTTAGAGCCCCACCCTAACACCAGAACCCCTGACCCAGGGGCCATGAACTTCACAATTTTGGAAGAGGCACTCTTCCTCATCATAACTATGTACTTATAGTACATCTGCTTAATATTCAGGAGTAAAGGAGAAGATTTTCAAAGAGTTAATGCATTTTCACGACATAATCATTAGAGCCCCAACCTAACACAAGAACCCCTGACCCAGGGGCCATGAAAATCACAATTTTGGAAGAGGTATTCATCCTCATCATTACTATGTACTTAGTTTATCTGCTTAATATCCACGAGCAGAGAAGAAGATTTTTAAAGAATTAATACATTTTCACTATATAATCATTAGAGCCCCACCCTAGCGCCAGAACCCCTGGCCCTGGGTCATGAATTCACAATTTTGGCAGAGAGCTCAATGCCTATTACAACCATGCCAGCAGTTTGACTGCTTGATGTCCAGGAGTAAAGAAGAAGATTTTTTAAAGATTGCATTAAGTTTGATGGTTTTAGCCCCACCCCTTAGGCCCAAGGGGGTCAGGGGCCATGAATTTAACAATTTAATTCCCCTTTATCCAAAGATGTTATATGCTAAATTTTGTTGAAATTGGTTCAGTGGTTCCAGAAAAGAAGCTAAAAATGTCCAAAAGTTTACGACCGACGAACGACGACGGACAAAAACAGATAGCTATAGGTCACCTGAGTGACTCAGGTGACCTAAAAACTTGGACGAGCAATTCAACAATGATGTTTCCAGATCAATTTAACGTCAATCATAACAAATCATTTATTTTAACAAGAGGCCAAAAGGCCTTAACGGTCACCTGAGTAGCATAACCCATACACAAACTTGTCAAGGAGTCTCATATATGCATTTAATTAAGTTTTATTCTGGAATAGAAAATTTTTTAATTTGTAATGACGACCACCTGCCTGCCTAAAATCTTTCAAAAAGGACTATTAAACCTATAATTTTAGCGAAAAACTTAAAAGATCATAAAGTGTGCATGACCTGATATTGAAAAGGTGCAAGACTCTGATAGAAAATAATTTTCCCATATTTATTATTTTTCAGGATAGGTTTTAAGTGTATATGTTTTCATAGGAAAGCTACATAACAAGGTGGCTATTATTCATGTTTTATCTAAGCAACCTCCCATCCCCCATCCCCCCGGGGCAGACAGAAACTCTCCCTGTGAGCATTTAAACCAACGAAAAAAAAAACAGCTTTAAAAGCAATCATGAGTTTCTCACTTCTCCTGTTCCAGATTTTGAATATTCAACCTTCGTTGAGAATCACCATCTGGCATTTATACCAAAATCATTTTACCTTTATATCAGTGATTTTAGTTACCCAATTATTACTTTACTATTAACGGGTCTATTTGTTTATTTTGAAAGTTCAAAAACTGTTTTTGTTTCAAATGATAAAAAGCCTTGCATAACTCTTTTGATCATACAACTTCTTTATAATTACATTATATTCAATGATTAATTACTAAATATGAACAAGCAAAGGAAGATAACTCCTTTAGGCAGAAGCAATGGAAAATAACTCCATTAACTGTTTACCCCCCCCCCTTTCAACTCTTTCCAAATGCTCTCCAAATGCTTGGTCCTGAAAACTGACTTAGGGGTCATGAATTTCACAATTTAGGTAGAGGAGTTCATAACCATGCATTCAGTTTTTTCCCCACATGTGTGGGAGTAAAGATATTTAAGATTTAATACATTTTTACTATATGGCCATATTGGCCCCACCCTAGGACCTAAACACCTGTCCCAGAGGTCATAAATTTCACAATTTAGGTAGAAGACTTCATGTACATCATATCCTTGCATTTAGTTTTACACATATATATATGGGAGTAGAGAAGAAGATTTTTACTAAAATTTAACACATTTTTACTATATGGCCATTTTGGCCCCACCCTTGAGCCTGAACCCCTGACCCAGGGACCATAAATTTCACAATTCTGGTAGAGGGCTTCATGGACATCACATCTTTCATTTAGTTTTTAACAAATATCTATTGGAGTAGAGAAGATTTTCTAAGATTTAATACATTTTTACTATATGGCCATATTGGCCCCACCCTAGAGCCTGAACCCCTGACCCAGAGACCATAAATTTCACAATTTTGGTAAGGGCTTCATGGACATCATAACCATGTATTTAGTTTTTAAAAATATCTATGGGAGTAGAGAAACGGATTTTCTAAGATTTAATACATTTTTACTATGTGGCCATATTGGGCCCACCTTAGAGCCTGAACCCTTGACCCAGGGGCCATGAATTTCACAAATTTGGTAGAGGGCTTCATGGACATCATAACCATGCAATCAGTTTTTTCCTCACATGTGTGGGAGTAGAGAACAAGATTTTTGGAAATTTGGCTGTTTTTTTTTTGGCATATTTGGTCCCACCTGTGGCAACCTGGGGGTGGTAGAACCACCAATTTCACAATTTACATTCCTCTTACCATAGAGATGCTTAACACAAAAAATGGAAACAATTGGCCTTGTAGTTTTTAAGAAGAAGTTAAAAATGTAAATTGTTAATGCACGACGCACGACACACGACGACGGAGGAAAACAGATAGCAATAGTTCACCTGAGTTTACTCAGGTGACCTAAAAATGAAATAGAATGAAACTAGCGTTCACTATGGTCCCTTATTTAAAAGGTTGAGCCGTTTTTTCTTCTATCAAAAGAAAACTCTAGACTTGTAGTTTAAAAGATGTTGTATATTTCAGGAGGAATATTTGGTGAAGACTATTACAGAGACCAACTCTTAATGTCTCTACTGGGGCCATTTGGCTAGAAAAAAAAATGGCATAATATCAAAAGCATTATTTTGAGCATTTCTTGTTTCATATTGTTTTTTTCTAAATATTTCTCCTTTTCCAATTAAAAAAATCAAAGATTTTACACAAAAGTTAGGCTAGCTAAACAACAAGTTCTGGTCTGGTGAACAATGCTGGTTTCCTGCACGAATGGTTCTAACCTCAGCTTCGCACACTAAGCCATCTTCACTTTTGAATTCTCTTTCGATTATGTCAAGTGACCAATTGCTGCGATGCGTTGAAGAATCTCGTATAAGTACACATCATCAGCATTCAAGTTACAGTAAAATGTAT
>WFKH01003881.1:50965529-50985314 GCA_016163765.1 Magallana hongkongensis
ATATATATATATATATATATATATATATATATATATATATATATAAACACTTACACACAACATATGAAGTTAATCAGGGAGCATGCTCATATCACATGCATGGTTTTTCGTAGACATGCTCTTAAAATTTATTTATTTATTTATATTTTTGCTTAACATCCTTTTAAGCTTTTTTACTATGACTGAAATAAAACATCAACTTATGTAATAAATAGACTATATAAATTCATTCCCGAGATGAGATCTTCAAAACTTTCTACATACATGTTGGTGTATAAATAAAAGATGTTGCTAAGAGGAGAAAAATCCGATTCTGTCCTCCTCAGGAAAATCGCCCCTAAGATGACCGTTGAGTTCAAGTATTACCACTGAAGGTAAACAATAGAATCATTTTATTTATGTATATCCTTAACTATTGAAGAACAGGGGCGATTGTATACTGTTTCTGTATCTAAATAAATGCATGTCAGTTTGTAAGTGTATATGAAGAAGAAGCAAAGTGAAGTGAGTAGCTATTTAAAAAATATGTTTTCTTTAATTTCTGATTTTAAAGTATATTGTCGACATGGGCTTTTTGTTTACTCTAACCAGATTGTACCAGTCTAAGTACAGTTTATGATTTAAAATTCAGTTATTGCGCAACCCCGGACAACTTTCCATTCCGGACTTGTCAATCTCACTGTTAATAGTTATTAACTGGATTTATCTGATCCATAATGAACTGTTAAGATACCTTTCGGTTTTATGAAGTCTGTTTTGTTCATTTTTTTTATTTTTTTTTCGTCCTTAGGCTTACTAGTAGTTAACCTTTCTTCATCAATATCTATAGTTGTGATCGAAGTAGATTAAATCAAAACGTTGATGATCATTTAAAAACTGCAATAAGATGGAACTAGATAATTTCAGCTAGATTTCATGTATCCATAACAAGTCCTTTTCATAATGGTTCTCCGCACAGAAGAATGTTTCCTAAACCTGATTTGAAGAGTTAGTAACTGTTACAAAAATGTTATGTTAGGAATAACAAAAGACTGTCAAAGTGACATATCAAAATTATACAGAGAGAGAGAGAGAAAGAGAGAGAGAGAGAGATGTTTTGATATAGGCATTATTTCATCCCGAATTTCACCAACATCTACCTATTAAATATGACAATGTCTTAAAGGGACATAAATTTGAATAATTGTCTTTTATTTAAGGTGTTTTTTCCTGATGACTTGGGAATTCTTGTGGACAACTTCGACTTATACATTACCGGCTTGTGCAAAATGGCAGAGATGAAATTGAATTTAACGCCAAAACACTTTGGAGATGCTGAACACAACATTGCCTCTTTTGGAAAGAACAATTTAACGTCATCAGTAAATTCAAATGGTCCTCAATATGATCTGGAGAATTTTTTTTTATGTCCATCAGTCATTAGAAAATACTTTTATTTTCATTTGTTTCATTGTTGGATCCTTTGGGTTCGTCGGGAATCTTGCTACAATATCTAAGATCGTGCACGATTCAAACTTACATACACCAACCTTTACCGCTATCGGATACCTGGCATTAGCAGATGTTCTGTCAATTATCAATCTCAACTTCATGATTGTCACAAACAACGAGAAATTTTTTTAATAACTAAAAATCCTTTAATAAGGATAAAAGGTAAAATAATACAGGTTTTATCAACATAGTTATATGTCATGTCGAACTTGGCAATATTTGATGTTGTTTTATTATTCTTTTTTTTGGTTTGTTTAATGTTTCATTTGCATGGTAGGGGATTTTTTTGGGTGGGGGTGGGGGTGGGGTGTTTCCTGCATGTATATTGTATTATCTTTGGTCTATTAATTATCTTAATATTTGTGTTGTATGATTGTCAGTTGTACTTTATCTGATTTTGTTGGTTACGAAGAATTCAATCGGAAAATCCGCCGACACGAGTTATGAATTTTTCTGCAATGTTAGCTACCGTCACAATCCGAATGAAGCACCAAAAAGAATGCATTTTAACTCTTATTTTACATCTAATTCTAAATCAGATAATCACTTATCCATTAAAAGTCCTTAAAAGTACGTTGATATTAATATTGATTAAAACGTTACTAAAAAACAACAACCAGTTTTCTATACATGTGATGTTACCATTGTAACTATAGCTGCTTGCATTGGAAGTCTGATATCAGTCCGCACAAACCCGCGGAGTTCGTGCTTTCAAAGTCGCTTTACATTTAAATTCAATTTAAAGATTCTCTCATTAGTTGACCCAAAAGGAACAAAAATGCCGAATAAATAAGCGCAAACTAAATAGATATTCACGCAAACAATAACACTATCTTATAAAGATTAAACGTTTTAAAAGAACTTGAATTTACTTATTGTAGAGACAAATATTCATAAGCGGCATTCGTAATTTGTTTTGGAAACCACTTACATTTAGCACATGTTTATAGCGCTGTAATTAACATCGAAATGAAATAATAACGTGCCAAACAGATGTTGTTTTATTGGAAGAATAATTACTAATGATTTTACAAAATTTGACCATGCGCCTTGAGCTCAATTTTACAGTTTCACATTTTGAATAATTCTTAAATATTAAGGGAAATGTTTTTTTTTTTAGCACAAATTAATTTAAGTTATTGCTTAATTATGTCCCCTAAGTTATGTGATAATATGGCGTTAAGTAAATCATCTAAAACAAAAGTCTTCGTTTTATGCGCCTTTATGTTTCTAAAATTGCAGGTGCCTTCTATTTTGAAGGCTAATAGGTTTTTTCTTTCAAAATTACTTATCAGCATTGTTTTCCCTAAGCATGATTTCATTGTGCATCAGGCAATATATAGTACAAGTCGTCGAAAAGATACAGCTTTTCGGAAATGTTTATCAAAGAACTTCAATCAAATTGATTTTAGGAGAACATAAAGTAGCCAGAAATCATTGTCTGGTCTCCATCAGCCGTATAATCTTGTGCAACCCTCACGAAATCATTTTTACGCAGGCGCAAAATGGCAAGATTAGAACCACTGTCGTAACCTGCAGTGTGTCCGTCAGAGACTGTCCGCCCGACGGTAGAGTCGTTAACTTGCAGGAATGAACGGAGATGTCTATCTAAAACCTCCATGTTCCAAAAAAAAAGATATACACCATCCTTTGGAGCTTGGAAATATGAGGTTGAGAAAGAGTGGGATAAGTCTAAAAATTCTCTGTTGTAGCGTATAGGGGTTGTACTAGTTGAAGTGGAAGTGTACTCGACGAAAGCTGGCGTGTCTGATGTTGCTACAAATGAATACAGATACTGTGGAATCATTTAGATTCGTGGGGACTAATTTTCGTGGATTTTGACTTTTTTGCTTATTCGCGGAGATGTAATTTCGTGGATGCATCGGTTACTGTTTCAGTAACAAATAAAACTCTTTCTAAAATATATTGTTTTCGTTGAGGATTTATATTCGTGGGTGAGGGCTACACCCAATACCACTAAAATTGAGCCACCAAGAAATCTCATAATTCCACAGTATGTAAGTTTTTTCCTAAAAGGGTGTACAGCCAACTGTTAAAAAATTGTTTGTTTTAATCGATGCAGGTAAATGAGAGGGACACAATTTTGAATTGCATCTTATTTTATCAGTTGAAATTCAAAAGCAAAAGATAAAAAATAAATAAACCATCAAGGTTAAAACTTACGGGCCTCGATATGCCATCCAGAAAATGTAGAATGAAAGGGTTTGATAATTGCATCACTTTCAGACGGATACAGATATATTTTGTCTCCCCTTGACAAAAAGAAGAGCTGAAGGGTAGATGAAGTATCCTGAAGCACTCCACTTGAAGAATCAGGCCAGACCCCAATCTCATTTAACTTGCTTCCTCCACGATAAAAATAAACCATAAAGTCTTTGCCACTCGTTTTAGCGGAGAAGGCTAAGGCATACAGACCCGTCTCAGGGCACGTAAATATTCCACTTGTGGAATCATATACATTTCCATTGTTAACAACGCTTTGGAATTCAAAGCCGTGAGATGATGATGATGGTCTATCCAAGGATGACATCGCTTTTGCATAAAATGAAGTGTTATCTGAAATGAAATTAAAATAGGCGCGATCAAAGTTAATATAGTTCTGATATTTTGTTTTGGTATAACCTAACACAAGCCTTTTTAATTTGCTTATAAAATCTCAATTGAAATTAGAATGCACGAAAGGAACTATATACAAGGAATATTCGTATTTTTCTTACCTTTTGATAAAAACCAATTATTTCCAAATAAAACGATATTCTGATATTACATGCATGTAGCAAAACATTGTGTTTTTAACAGTAAAAAATTATATATGTAAAATAATCATGATGTTTGTAAAGTTTTTACATGTTCATGTGCCATTTTTCTGCTGTTTCAAAAACTTTAATTTCCAGTAAAGATCTAGATATTTAGGGTCAAGGGTCCTGAAATTTGTACCTATATTTTATATCAGAAAAAAATACAAGACGTTATTAATGATATTGTATCAATTGTTGAGAGGCTTTTAATTTTAGTTCTGAAACTAAACTGTTCATAATTAACAGCTAGACAAACGTAATAAAAATCAAACATACTTTGCTGAAGCATCCATCCTGAAAACGTAGAATACAAAGCATCAGCTGTTCCATTGATAATGACCCTGACTTTGTCGCCGACCTTGAGGTTATACACAACAAAGCCAGTGCTGGAATCCGCCGTTACACTACTACCGCGGGCATCTGTAAATGACGAGCCAATCGCAACGTCATTTAATACAAGATCTGCGTTGGTGTACCGCTGGCTACTGGTTGCAATCGTCCAAGAAAACGCATAAGTGCCGCTGTATTTGCAAGTAAAAATTCCCGTACTTCCACTGTAAGCCGATCCCTCATTAGTTGTGACGTTGTTGAAAATGACGTGATTGTTTGTGGCCATTGAAGTAAGTTGGGCGTAAAAAGCGTAATTTCCTGGCCTTTCTTGTACACTAGTACCTGTTGGTGCTGTATTAATCAAAAATCATTATTGTAATTAAATGTAAAAGGTATTAAAATCATTAAACGAAAGATGGATGGATGGTATATTTAGCAACCAAAATATCTAATTAGAAATGTTAATCTAAGGTTTTTTAAGTATAAACAAAAAATTTTCAGAGCCAAGAACTACCTATGCAGTAATGCCCAACTTTGAATAGTTAAGTATTGAAAATTAAGATAATTATCATTCCTAAACATCTCATTCTAAACTTCAAAGAAAATGATTGGATTTTCGCTTAGCTGAACCCCAACGCTCATTGGCTTTCTTGTTCAATAAAAAGATGCAAACACAGATGTTGATTAGAAATTTCATCTTTTGCAGTTAATGCACTGCACCTGCAGTACTTCCAGAGTTAACGACAGTATCAGGGGTGAAGGTTGCGTTACAGGCTATGTTACAGAGGTCTCCATGGCAACAGCCAGAACAGGGCGTGTATGACCTTTGCCCTCTCAGGAATCGTTTTCTTCCAAATATTATAGGAGCAGATGCATGATTTTCGCATGCCTGTGCAATGAATCATAAACAATGATTTATTTAAAGTAGTTTTACTGTTGATTGTTATTTAAAAAAATTATTTTAAACAGTCTTATGCTTTCAACAATTGTCACAAAATTTTAGACACGTAAGAAATGCTTTTGTTGCATTTTATCATGCATAAAATATACTCGTACTAATCCGTTACATATCTTTTTGTTTATAAAATCTGTAATCATATTTACGTGTACGTCTTCACAGTGGCTTGTAAAATATCGTTGACCAAAAATGGGTTTTTCCCCAAGAAAGCAGAGCTAAATAAGGGAAACAAAAGTTTGATCTGAACATATGTGCATAATGAGCACTGTTACAAAATGTTAAATTTGAATCACAGATTTACGCAGACGAAGTACGATTATATATAGCCTTTACCTCATTGGCTCCACAGACAGTCACGTGATGACAATCACTTGGGTTTAAAGTGTGAGCACAATTGAAACAAATCGGTCCCCTTGAAGTGGGGAGACCTAGAGAAAATATTACGTGGAACCATTATGATGATTATAATTATTTATGAAGTAGAGAGATTGCCATTGTGTGCGAAAAGAATACTTTATTCGGTATAAGTAAGATCTCAATAGCATTTAAGCTTAAATAACGAATTAAAATTGTATTGTTTTTACTTTTATGTCACAATTTGAATTAGAAAAAAAAATTATTGTAAACCGAATCAAAAAAGAAGAAAAACTATTTATTTAATAATTACTAATAATGTCTATGACTACAATTTAAAGAAAACATGCTGTTGCCTGCACTTATTTAATAAGTTATTACACTTGCTTTATAATTTAAACCTTGACATTGTTTCGTGTCAAGAAGCTCAAATATTTAAGCATTATCTAAGGTATAATATCACCAGCAGACACTCGCCTTTTACTTTCAATTACTTTCTGAATATTTTTTGATATATTGATCAACTAATACAAAACGTTAACATTCACTACACCTATTCTTGTTGTTTTTTCAAAGGATATTAAGTGTTCAATGTATATGACATTTGATACATCTATCAATGTATTAAATTTTATATATATTGGGTTTAATAACGCCAAGCCTTTACCAGGCGCCCCGCAACCCTCGGAGTTGCAGAGATCCCCATCACAACACTCCTGACAGAGTACAGACCCATGGACCGCTCTTCTTCTGTTCGTTTCCAGGATCGTTCTATTCGTGACTTTGGCACAGTTCTTTATGCAAATAAAAAAAAATACATGAAAAACGTAGAAGTTCGAAGTACAATTTGTGAAACTATTAAAAATCGGCCTTACCCATCAAAAATTAAATGAAACGTTTAAAAAGAATTCGTCTTTTTGCGACTTTCATACTAAATACAAAGTATGCTTGATCTGGGAACAAAATAGTTAACCAATACTCGGTCAATATTTTTTTCTTTGTAAACAAGTTTGAATGTTAAATGCAAAATTCTCTAGAAAGGAGAGAACATACTAGTAATCAAAAAAAGGATTCAGAGATTGAGAGATATATTAAACTTACAGAATGTGGTAGACCAGAACCACAACCAGACCAGAAGGAGACATCGCCGTTCTCCTTTCTGTATCTCTGTACACCACAGACCTAGAACAGTTATTATATAAAAATATGTGTAGTTTCATTAACAACATTTCTAAAATTCAAAACACTAAACTATCTAGCGTTGAAATAAGCTGCTCTGGTATGTTACCGCTTTGTTGAAAGCGGCAGCGCATCAGAGCAGCTGATTTTAATCATGAGATCATTAAAATTAAAAAAGTTTATGTTCAAGAAATAACACAACGATAACAAAATAAAATGATTCTGTCATCTTACATCTCCGTCTTGGCAGTACTCAATTCGTTCACAAAAACGAGGCTCTAATACGTCATCACAGCGTAGACATTTTAATCCAAATCCTTAAAAAAATAGATGATATTACGAACATTACCCTCAACTATCATGGCAAATTTTTCCTCCTGCCGGCTCTTGAAATATATTATTTCTGTTCACATGCTAGATTAGATGAAATCGATTAAAATTTATTCATTTCTTTGCAAATGTTTCAAATCGTTTAATCTTTAAACCTTGTTGCAAACTACAATTGTTTTCTGTTCACATGATGAAGTCTAATTTGTACAGTCATGTAAATTAAGTATGTCTACTGGTAAATAATATTTAACTTCTATTTATAATTATTCAGGCACTCGACTCTGTCGTTACATGTATGTACAGTTAAAGAACTTAAACGCAATGTTATCAAAAATATGTTCAAATGAAAACTAAGTAATTTTTCATGAGAACAAAAGTGTACAACAATAGTTTAATCATAATGTCTTGCCTAATTTCCCATAGAAATTGGCCAGACTTTAAAACAGTTTCAGAGGTATGGAATCAACGTAAAAAAAACCACGAAAAGGTATATTTGTATAAAATATTGAAAAAGTAAAAAGAAAAAAAAATGTCTGACGTTTTAAGTAAGATTAGGCATCATTAGGGGTTAGGAATCTTTAAAGACAATGACAGGAATTCATATATATTACTAAATGAAAATACTACAATTCTATGCAAACCATGTTTTTAGCAAAGTATAATGATTAAGAAAAAAAAATAGAATCCAATCTGATAAATGCATGTGAAACTTGTATTTAACTTAATATATACTTTTAACCACAGGCACCTGGCGTTATATATTTTTCTCATAATAAAAAAAAATAGACCTTATACCTATAATAATACACTTGTAGTATATTAAGTAGAAGGTTTATATTTTTATTATGAGAAAAATATAAAACGTCAGATGCCGGTGTTTTTAACAGTTTCCATAGTTATATCTCATTTCAAAAAAAAAGGACAATTTGCATAAAAACATCAATCAATCTCTGTTCCCGGAAAACTTATCTCTACGATAAATGTTAGAACAATGTAAAAAATTATATTTATTTTCATTATTGCAAGGATTGTGAGATCAAAAGAGCAATACATTGGGTTCATTAAGAGTTTCAATAAAATATTCATCGCCGAAAATAAAATGTAAATCATCCTACCTTCTACTCCATAAAAGGCAAGTACAATCAAACCTGGAATTAGATCACGAATTCCAATGAATATTACGTACACATGACATATTCATAAGTATATGAGAGAGAGGGAGAGAGTTAAAAAAAAGAGAGAACGACTGAAAAAGAGAGGAAGAAAGAAAAAAGAGACCGTATATTATGCAAAGACGACGAATCATATTATCCAAAGAGTTCAAAATGGCTGTTTGATTTCTAAATCGCCTCGAATACCAACGTGCAATTTCAAAACTCTTATCAGAGGACTGTTGTACTGGAAATAAAGATAACACAGTTATGCGACTAGTTAAGTCAAAGCCAGGTACAAATAAACGGTATACAGTTTTTGTAAAAGTGGCAATGTCGTAGGTTGATTTCAATGCCCGTACCAGATGAATGGATTAGAAACCGAACAATTTGTTAACTTTATAAACTAGAATCGTCTGCAATCTTTTTAGCCCTTCAAATAAATATTTTCTCCTTGTATACGCTCCTCAAAGATTTTAAAAAACCCATACATGATTGTATATAGTAGTTTAATAATATAGTCTACCCCAGCTTACCCTTTCCGTCTATTTTTAGCGAAAATATACATGTACATACATGTACCTCTTAAAGGACATAACGCATGTTTTTCAACTTCCGGAATTTTTTAAAATAAAATAATTCTATATTGATTAAAAATGAAGTTGATCATCGTTTAAACAAAAATAATCTGGCTAATTCGTTAGTCTGAAGGCGATGAAATTCAAATGTCACAATATGCATATTTTCTCTCTCGATCTACCCGCCATTATGTACATTTGAAATCGACGAATAGGAAAAACATCCTACGGAAACAAATTGCTTAAGGAGATTCATAATGTGAAATGTTGACATCTTTTCTGAATTCGGAAGAAATCGGGAGGACACCTTGCATAAAATTTCAACGTGATCACCCAGGTACTTTCATGCCATGTAAAACCTCCGTAGACTTTTATTATTAGTTGTGTATTGAAACCTGACAAGCTATAGGGGGCGTTTCAAAATCGAACTCTTGGATTTTTTTTTCATATTATTGAATGATCATCGTTTGAACTCTGAGATATTTATCAACATCAAATAATTAAGAAAAAAATGGTGCGATATCTTAGGACAGAGTATAAGAATTAAAAAAAAAATGTCAAATGCGTCTGCATAAACGTGTTTATTGAATGCTAACCATAACATCTTTTATTTTAGAATTATATCAATATTATTATATAGCAATAGGTTGATTAACTATGTACATGTATATACTTATAAAAACTACTGGTGGAATAAGACAAAATGTAAGTACAAATTTCAATGCAAATCTTTTACACGTAGCCTCAAAATCCTGTCTTTTTAGATATACATGTATATCATTAACTAGCCTTTTAGAATATTCAAATTAACTTCAATGCAAAGCCATGTTCTGCAGTTGATCTTGCTCTGTGTTCAAATGATATAATGATATAATGAGATTTGAAGTGAATTATCCGAACATCAGATTATCGCAAGGGCCGTTCGAATTACCGCATTTTCATTTACAATGTAATTTTCTATTAATGTGCAAATAAACATTTTACTTAACAGATTAAAGAAAAAAAATCAAACTTCATTGTTCCATTGTTCATTGTACATATAACGTAAAGGAAAGAAATTTCTACATCTTTGATCAAAACAATTCTTTCAAACAAATTAAACTGATCATGTTTTTAATAATTTTATAAACAGAAAAACACGATCTGCTATATATTTACAAATGTAACTTATATCTAAACAAAAACAAGGTCCATGCTTTGATTATTTAACTTGAAATTCTAAACACTGTATCTAACTTGCATCTTTAATAATGAAATAGCAGGAGAAAAATACATCACGGACGTTTCTTTGACATGTTTGCAAAAATGTTAAACTCCCAAGAATAACTTGTTGATGTGAAAAATTCGACACCCTCTCTATATAATATAAGAAAATATAACAAAATATGAAAATAAATGAATCCGTCTGAAAACTTCATGCTTTTGTAAGAATTGATGCCTGTTTTATGTTTTATTTTAAAAAAAAAAAAGACAAGGTGGAAATTGTGATATGTAGTCACGCTTAAAATTATGAAAAGAGGGAGATGAAAGAAAACGTTTTAATTTCAATCTCCCAGTTATAGAATTTTAAAAGAATAACTTTGTTATAACTGTTATCATGTATGTTGCTTCCCAATCCAATCTTCTCACGGACAATTTTCGTGTGTTTATAAAACGTGTGATAATTTTGTTTATCTTGGACATATTTTCTAGGATGTTATTGAATCAGACTGTTCTTGATCTGATAATCTCATACCATTTACACATTCGATAAGACTATAAATATAAACCATGAGAATGTGTATATAAGTAGCAATATAAAAGTTGACTAACAAAGCTAACCACAACAAGCTAACAATGTTACGAAGTTTTGTCTTTGTCGTTCTCTGTCTGTATGTTGCCTCTGGTGACGAATCGTGCGACCGAAGTGAAATGGAAAACACAATTTGCAGTCTTTGCAGTCAACGAAGAGGAAGTCAGCTTCTCGAAGCAGGTATTTAATTTACATAAAACAGTTCGTTTTCCATAATTTCGATATTTTTGACTTATTCATGTTTAGGAATTTCTACATTTTTTTTTTTGATTAGTCAAAACAATTTTGAAATCTAATTTCCTTTATTTATATCGAATGTATCGATTGTATATCGAATTACACAATCCTATCTGCCTCGACGTCGTGGGGGGGGGGGGCGAATCTTAATAAGGGGCGAAATAACGCGGTACCCACTGATGTAAAGTTTGTTTTGTAAACAAATTTTGCATATCATTTTCCCAGCTTATTGACCGTGAAGGCTACTGCAATGCATATGATTATTATTATATACACATACTAAGTACAACCATTGTTAAAAGCGTTTATAAAATTTGACATAAAATCGGATCAAGCAACTTTAAATAATCATGATTTTATCAAAATATTTTGATAGACCTATAAAAAATAGACCGTTTTTTAACGGCTGTTTTTTAAAGCAAAATTTGTTTTAGCAGAAGAGAATATTAAACTAAGTTACTGTCTAAACCCCTTTAATTGCTGTGCGAAAAAAATGATATTACAGCAACATATTCTCGATGGTTAATGTTCCCAAACAAGTTTTTATCCGCAAAGTAAACTTACAAACACCGTAATGAATTTCACGTCTACAGTATATCAATAAACTAGAGACACTGCAAACGGTTTCATTAATATTCTCCTTTTTATTATATCTATATTCAAATAAAGAATATATATTAACAAATCTGTGTAAACAAGTTATAAATAGTTCGTACATGTAATAATAAATACCATTCTTTTATAAAAAAAGAAAAAGAAAAAAAAGATGTTTACAAAAGTACCGTGTATCCGGGTTTTTTCGCGTCACAACATTTACGAAAATGTGAAACTTTTTTTAATTAAAAAGTTTCTTTAATCAAACAATACCGGATAATATTTCTGCGTATTAAATATTTTGCGTTATGAAAGTTTTCGCGAAAAAAGAGCGAAAATTAGATCATTGCGAAAATTACCGGATGTTCGGTATCACCTTTGAAGTGTTTCTAGTTTAAAAATTATAATAAAAAAAACAACTTTGATAAATGTATGAAAGCTAGATCGGAATGACGGAAAAAAAATTCATTTAACAATCTTATCCAATCACAAACCAATTTTAATGACTGAAAGATTTGTCGATTGAGCACTAAGAAATTAAAGTAAAAGATTTATTATTTCAGGACATCAGATTGC
This sequence comes from Magallana hongkongensis, assembly GCA_016163765.1. Classification (NCBI taxonomy): domain Eukaryota; kingdom Metazoa; phylum Mollusca; class Bivalvia; order Ostreida; family Ostreidae; genus Magallana; species Magallana hongkongensis. Next base: position 50,977,919 of record WFKH01003881.1, read on the forward strand.
CTTTTTTGCCTACATGTCGCAAAATATTCAGATAAATGCCATTTCCAAATACATGACTTTTGTTTACGATCGAGTTGAAACAAACGTTGGAAACGGATATGATGTACGATCTGGCAACTTTACAGCTCCAGAAAACGGGGTCTACGTTTTCCATATCAGCACGACTTCGTATGACAAATCTCACTGCTCGGTAGAAGTTGTTAAAAATGGCCAGGTTAAAGATATCACTTGGGCCGACTCAATGAATCATGATGACAGAGCTGTTGCTTCTTCAATGACTATCCTCAGTTTAACGAAAGGGGACATTGTTCTAGCCCGAGTTGGCGTAACGCACGGTGGAAATTATCTGGAAAGTAATCAATATACCAGAATGAGCTTCTCTGGATTTAAACTGGCATAAAGAAAAATATTACATTTAAAAATGTAATTATGTACATGTATGTGAAACTAGATTATGTAATGAATTGCTATGGTTTTTTCTTCTACTTAAAAATTCAATGAAACATTTATTGATTTGAAACATTCATTTTAAAAATACTCAATGAATGTCAAACGATTTGTTTCTATTTCTATTTGTGACTTTGGATAAGAACTACGTGTAATTGTGTTAGTCATAATACAGTATATATGAACTGCTTTGAAATGTCTACAATATCTGCAGTAATTTTCAATTTTATAAACAAATCTTAAATTTGTTATATATTTGTGTTCATATCATCCAGTGTTATCTTTCTGACCTTGAAATGCCTTTGTTGTCATCTCTGACAAATATACATTATCCAGTAAGCAGGCACCGTCTTTTATAATCTGATTCTAAGGCGCCTGCTTATCTGTTAGTAATTAAAGTTCCGTGGTAAAATATTAACATATGAAGATTCGACACTATTTGCGAAAAGGAAAGTTATAAGGCAAAACGTTCTAGCAAAATCGTAAATTACATGTAGCATTATTAAAACAGGTACCTGGTAATATTGGAGCTTCTAGATAGAGAAAATGATGAATAAGAGCAGGGTAAAGATAATTAAAAAGAGGACACCTCAAAGTGGTGATTTACAGAGTGTACATGTTATACTCTATCGAAAACCAAGTAAACCTATTAATGTATGTTGCTGCTTCGGAGGACGCAGTATCTTTTCTCTAATTTACAAAAAGCCAGCACTACACTTAACAAAAAAGTGTTTACCCTGATTAATAGAATAATTTGAAAATAATGAAGTAAAATGATATGAGTTTTTCAAAACTTTGTAACCGATTTGTTTTCTTAACTGCCAGGTAATAAGACAATACCGATTAAAATTAATTAACCATGACAAAACTTCAAAACATTAAACTGTTATTTTGCAGCGCTTGTTTTATATTAATGGCTACATTTCGTGATGGATATTAGTTTTTGGTAACAGTCTTTTAAAAATGTTAAAAACGGGCATATTGACCGTTGAGGAAAGACCATATACCGATAAAATGTTAGTGACTGGATTGTTCAAACGACAGGTCGTACACAATTTTAGTCCATTGTTAATGTTGTCCTTGACATTGTTTAAAATGTTTGGCAATTTGAAAAGTTATTTCAACATATTTATCTCTCCTATAAGTGTCACGATATTTTCATCAGCAAACCACAACAATCTGAAAGCTCTGGGGGTAATTCAACGAAACCGGAACTGATCGTGATATCCAGCAAATGTCCAGGTCAAACTGTGGTCAAGGCCGCTACATCATCCCAACCACCTAGAAATAGATGAAAATCAGCTACCGCAAAGGCAAGACAAAGGAAGGCTTTCAATTGCCGTCTTATGTTATCTCAAACAGTCCGCGACCACCTCAAAAAGGTACATTTACGAGTCAGACGTCTAAATGGAGGTTATGACCTGACTCAGAAAATTCAAACTACGCGTCTGCATGGATGCGTTTTACGATTTAGAAAGATGTGTAAAACAGATGTTGCAGCAGATAGGACAACCTACGATTCAGAGGTACATTGTATCCATAAAGTGAGTTTCTTTAGAGAGATTAGCGACAGACGAGGTAATATTTTTTTTTCTCTAAATTTGTTGTTCCTTTTCTCATTATTTTGAGGGTTTGTCATGTTTTGAAATGTCTGCCTTAAGGTAATATGAAGTACTTTGCGGATTTTCAAACAGCATTCATTTAGAAATATGTATCACTATTTATGAATAAAAACTGTTTGCATCGTTTGCGTTTATTTCATATATTAACTAAAAGATTATATGGTGCCCACATATAACTTTAGTTCAATGTATACAAACTTGTAAAGAAAGTCACTAGATGCATATGTGTTAAAACAGATCGTTAATCAAAGTAAATGAGAAGTCAAAATGAAATAATTGAAGATTAATAAGATGCATAATTTTGCAAGATATAAGTACAACCTTAATCATAATTCTAGTGTGAAAGTATTTTAAACGCTTACTTACCAAAATATATTTTAATAAGAAGTTATAAGTTTTTAATTTTCTATTAATAATTAATCTAAGATTTGTATATGCAAATAAAAATCATATTGAAATAAACAAAACACTTAATCACAAGTTTGCTACTATTATAGTCTGTCCCAAGTTATTGCTTCCATCACTTTTTCATGATTTTTAATAAAAATACACATACCTGTGAAAGAAATGCTGTTGAAATCAATAAAAAGGGAAAATATCCAAGATATCTTCATATACAAATTATCATTTTTCACTCATAAACTTTCACAGGAACGAAAACAAATTTCTTACGGAGATTTATAATGGGAAATGTTTACATCTTTTCTCCATTCGGAAGTAATCGGGACACCTCGCACAATTTTTTTTTTGACGTTATCATCCGGGCTTATTAATGGCTGATGCAATGCAAAATCCCCGTAGACTTTCTATTTTGGGATGTGTATTGAAACCAGAAGCGGTAGAGGGGGCGTTTCAAAACAGATAATCTGGACATTTTTCATATTAGTGGATGAACGTAGTTTGAGCACAAAGGTATTTATGATTATTGAAATATCAAGCGAAAAGTGGTGGAAGCAAAAACCCCTGTCAGAGTATAAGTAAACATAAACAAATATAAGCAATCTTTGGGTACTTGTTGACAGCAATTGTAAAACCACATAGTAAGAAGTAAGATGGCCCTAACGTTATAAAGTTGTTCAACGGAAAGTTATAAAATGTAAAACCACCGCATAGATGTCTCTCTTTCTTCAAGTACATGTATAAACCAAACGCCATGAAACATCCACCCTCAGTGATCATATAATTCAATTTTCCTTCATTTCATTGCTTTCTCAGAAGAAAGAAGGATAACTCTAATTTTTTTTTTTTGTAAATGCGCAATAAATGAAATATACATTTAAACGTCTGCTAAAAAATTCTTTGTTCAATCATTGCACAAAATAGGCGATTAATAATATCAACGAGGATATCTGCTATTCAGAAAAACCAGTGAAAAAAATACCAGTTTTCAAAATTTATGTGCGACATATCTAGGATTGCAAAATATAAGCAAAGGTGCTTGCAACAGCATACTGCCTCAGAGGCACTTTGCGATGCAGGGTAGAACTCCGTCATATCATGTTCATGAGCGGGCATAGAAAGAAGGATCTATCAGTAGTTATGCCAGAAAATGCACAGGTAATCAAAAAATCGCAATCAGTAAAACATTTTCCAACTTGGTGTCAGCGAGCAATGGCGGTGCAGGGCCCAGCGGTGTTCCGGACGACCAGAGCACATACCTGCTTCAGCAATCAATCTTCAAAGAACAAAATTATCATCCAAACCATTTATCAACAATTGTGTTTTTCACAGCTGTTCGATCAATGTTAATGTACACACGGAGCTATAGAGTAACCATCGTGTTAAAATCAACAAGTCCTAAATAAAATCACTGCGCGTGTTAATAACATGTACTTGTTTGTTTCTTGTTGATTCTTGTTATTTACGATAAATTTAGCTTAAATATACATTACTTGTATTTAAAATTGAATTATAAGCATTTACAGTATTTTTTTTTTTTGTTGCTAATCGAGAGATAAATCTAAAAACCGCATCGCAAACTTTTTTTATGAAAGCCGAAGGCTTTCATAAAAAAAGTTTGCGATGCGGTTTTTAGATTCATTTCTCGATGAACAAAAAAATTACACAGTCAATCCTATAATCAAAAATAGTAAAAGGAGAATTAATGATTCAAAACTAATTATAAAGGTTTTAAAATAAGAAAAAAATAAGAAAAAGAAATCAATGAACATGTATTTCCAGAGTAAATGCATGCTCAAATGTTTGTCATTACTTCATATGTGTTATAAACAGCTTAATATTCTAAAACTAAACTAAAAGCTTTAAGTGTCAATGTAATGGTATATATATTTCCATTCAGCACTAAACAGTTAGCAAAAGGCAATGACTTCTGTAAGGTCTAAAAACGGAGAACTCCAAACAGCCCTCCAATGACAGCAGGAATGAGGCAAATACATTCTTTATGAAGGTGCTCCGTTTGTGACGAGACATCCGATACTGCAACTAAATCAAAATTTAAAAAAAAAGTGCAACATCTAGTTGTTGAAAGGAACAGTTTGGTAAAAAAAAGTTTCAAGGCTGTTGTATTATAAGTGATCAGTATGAATTTTATGCATAAATTATAGGTAAGAATAGAAAACAATTATGATATATTTAAGTATTTCATTAATTGCCTTACAATACAAATGCGTTTTTTTTTCTTTAGGACAAAAAAAATCAATTATAGCTATATGTGGTAATACATTGTAATAATGTTTAAATGTGCAATTATAACTGTTCGTGGATACTTTATTTCCATAAACATCGTGGATCTATCTAGCCAAAAGTTTACATCCACACAAAATTGCTTCTTCAGCTTCTTTAGCGTGTGCAGTTACTTATATTAATAATTTAATTTATTAATTTATTTATTCTTATTTATTAGAAAACGTTGGCTCCTGCGAGCTAACATATACTATGTATTTTAAAACTAAACTAGTTTAACTTATAATTAATATTTCTTTATAGAACAATTCATCAAGTATTGCTGAGCAATATACAAATTTATCTCATAATTATTCTATATACGTGTCATCTGATTGGTCTAGACATTCACATCCACCAGGTTCTCTCTCTCCTCCCTCGCTACAATACCCTATTTCTGAATCGTCAGAATCTTGAAATTCTTCTGCTTCAATTTGAAGCACATCTTATTCATCAGAATTACCGCTGAGAAAATCATTTTGTTGAGAAATAGGGGAAGCAGGAGGTGGCTCGCTTGTAAAGCGGTTAGAGGAAATGCGGGCTGAATCGTTTCCCAGTTTTTCGGCCAGGGAAAGAAGGATAGCAGTATTTTGCTGCTGAAGAGTATAAGACTCTTTCTGAGTTTTTTTTAGAGCGGCTATACGTTTATCTTTTTAAGAAAATGCAAAAGTAAGGGTGTCTGAGGTCACCCATTTTGGACGTCTACCTGCATCACAAGGACCTCAATAATGTCCCTTTCAATTAGGAACTTTCTTCTTACAACCCAGCAGGTTGTTATTATAACCTCAGGAATTACGGGATTGTCCCTACCTGCTCACCACTGAGCACGTTGTCGTTGTCAGCCATGATGATGAACGATATACAACTTACTGCTTTACCAGCTATCCGGCTCGACAAACGTGATTTACGCTGACTAAAACACTGAAAATCACAGCAACACGTCAAGATTTATTCAATTAACACGACTGTCAACCCCAAAAAACCTCAATACTACGGAAGAAATAAAAGCACGAGGCAACCATTACCGCGCCGAAAAGAAGACTGGAGTAACTCTCGCGAGAGTTGGAGGAGATTACAGGGGAGGTCTCAAAGGTAGCGAGACTATCTCAAAGTTTAAAATTTTCGGCGGCTGATTCAACTCGAGCCGGTAAGAAATCCTATAAGTTAGTTGACACAGATAAGTAACCCGAGGCGAAATAAAATTAATTCAACTATACATGATTCTAATTACATGTATGAAGGAAAATGTATAATTAACATAGGAATTCTTTCCTGTTGCTTTTTAAGAGATGAACAACTATTAGAAATCGACCATTTTTGTATACGTATATGTCGTTTAATTTAATATAATTAACAATATTTGGAATGTATATTTGGGACATATGAAGGCAATGCCCTTGGGAAATATGATTATCCTTCAGGTAATGCAATGTATCTCCCTCACCATCTTGCAACAAATGTATAGTTCATACATACATTTAGTATATTTTAATATAAATTTTATCTACATCTGTTCTGTAAATGAACTAAATTAGTTGATGTCTTTAGTTACTTGTAGTTGTATTTGAAGAAAATGACAAATATCTGTACATACTGTATCCCACCGTGAAATTCCTTGTAATCGTAGGAGCGCATGGAAAACAATTACTGTTTTCATTCTTGCAAAGACAACGGTCCGGTCCTTGATTAAAATATGGATCAAAAGGTAAAACCTGAAAAAAATGATACAGTTCTAGTCAATATATCAGGGGTTTTTTTCATCAATTCCTTCATCATTAAAAAAGTTTCCTCTATTTTCCTTGCAACCATCATAAATGTGTTTCGCTTAAACGATTGTTCATGTGAACTGTTGAACAAATTAAATGAGGATCATTTTGTAAATATAAATCATGCATTAATGATTTATTGTGTCTTTTGTAAATCATTGCAGAATTATCTAGTGTGAATATGGGTTTTGTTGACAATATTTAAAACAATGCATCAATTAAATCAAACAGTAGGAATTATTATATCGATTCAAAGAGATAGAGAGTAGGCATATGTCAAAGGAATTGGAAATGAAAAAAAAAATATTTCAAAATACGCTTTTATGGTCGATGTTAACGCACTTAGAAAAATAAAATGTGACTGCTTTTGTCAGAATAGACTTTAAGATAAGACAAAAACTATTCCAACATTGTTTAGCTCAAATGGATAACATTCTATAAAACAGAGAACCCGTGTGATTTTAAGCTAACCTGGTCAGCGGTTTCTCAATGAACAAGTGTTTATAAGCCTATTAGTTGAAAATTAAACACATTAATAAAATTTGCGAGATTTACACTCTCAAACTTTGATAATAGAGGACATGACCTACGTCGCTTCGCCGTCATGTGTCCTTCCATATGTGTGTACTTTTTTTATCTTGTTAAAATAAATACACCGAAATTTAACTTTTGATTTAAATTCTAAATTGCACAATCATTTTAGCGTTTACCAAAAAATTCCAAGATTTGCACTTTATATTCAAATTAAATGAAGAAAACATATTTTTAAATTTCTGTTTAGTAACCATGGGAACGCTCTAAAAATATGCGTTTCTCCATGAATGCTTTTCTTTCTTTTGAAAAATGACATCTATTTTTAATAATATATTCTACCTTGGA
>WFKH01003881.1:50995428-51021485 GCA_016163765.1 Magallana hongkongensis
TTAGATCCGTGTTTACTCTGATGGTGTTTTGTATTTTTTTCTTTGTAATTTTGAGTATGAACACAGTTCGTTATCACCACATGTCATCGTAGAGGCGGAGTTCAGACATTCACTGCTCATGACTTGACTGAGAGAGAGAGAGAGAGAGAGAGAGAGAGAGAGAGAGAGAGAAGTAAATGTACAATTCAAACATGTATATAATCTGTAAAAAAACCATTTGTCAATAAACGCATGTATACATGCATGCCTGTATCTACGTATGTGGAGAAACATTAAACAACCCTCAGTTAAAAGTCATGAATAATAATTGAAACATAAGCATATTGTTAGGAAAACGATTATTTTCTACCCGCAGTCGCTAATTGTTGTGTGCACACAGTCATTGAGATGGCGGTATTTCTTTGATGCCGGCAAAGCGACCCGGCGAGCTCTTATGCGGTCGTATTACAGGGGTGCTTCGGCGGCATGACTTTGATGCCGGCGATGCTACGAGCGTCTGAATTTAGATTGCTGCTGATAAAAAAAAAAGACTGTCACGAAGCAGGAAATTAACGGTATTTCTAACCGGGCTCTATATTTGTACTGAAAAAAACCCCGATATTATTTGATTTATGATAAAATTTAAACATTTTAAACCATCATTTTCAAGATAAAATCGTAAAACAAACCACAGTTAAGAAAGAAAAAACATTCGACACTCGGTGACTGAACCCGGGTCGCCTGGGCACAAGTCCACCACACTAACGACTAAGCTACGCGGACTCTCGCTTCAAGACTTTTGAGCCTAAAATCTCGAGAAAGCGCGGATCGATTTTAAAACGGATTTCATATTCTGAAGTTATTAATGCGTCTTTATTGAATAGTAACATTAAAAAAAACTCAAAACAAAAAAGTTAAATAATGACTGTTTTTTGTTTCCTTCCGGTGACGACCGGAAGTAACGGCAGACGTTCGGATATGCGAAGGGCACTGCGGCCGAAAACTCTCTACCATTCCTGAAAAAATGAAAGTTTTATCTTCAAATTTTTTTTGAGAAAAATCGTGAACAAGCGAAAACATAAAATCTTTAAAATCTCGGGACCGGAAGTGACGATCAAAAAAATTCCACGTAATTTTCTTACAAATTTTGTCCTAAAAAAGATCTGAAAATTTCATGAAAATCAGCTGAAGCGTTTTTGAGAAAACGTGACAGAAAAAAAAAATAATAATAGGGAAAAAGAAACAAAGCAATAACAATAAGGTCTTCCGTTGAAAACGGAAGACCTTAATAATAATAATAGGGAAAAAGAAACAAAGCAATTACAATAAGGTCTTCCGTTGAAAACGGAAGACCTTAATAATTTTTTCTGATATTTGATAAAAATGGATCCTTCGATTCTAAATGCATATTCCACACGCTGACAAATTAATTAAAAATCAGTTTGAAGTTCGATGAAAATATAATTAGTTTTGATTTTGATACAGCTTTGATTTCTTCAAGAGTATATTCACAATAGTAATAAACTGTAATGCATAATACGTATCAAATTAATGAAATGTTTTTAGTGTATCGAGGTGAAAAGTCAAGATCAGTTCATGTACCAAGATACCGTTCGATTGTTTTGCAAAAAGTATAAAAAAAATTATTCTGTTTTAAACCTACACAGACCGACTTCCGGGCTGATATATGGCCTATGAAGGAACCAGATCCTCCTGTGGTTCTATTGGTCAGTCGGAGTCTTCCCCCCGCCCCTGCGGGATATGACCGCTATTTGAAAATGAGAGAGAACGTCGGGAGATGGGGTGAATGGGGACTTTGTGTTCCAAATTCTGGTTGTACAGGTAAGTATATAATCAAAGTACTTCAAGTACGAAGATCCTGGCTCATTTGATGTGTATTGAAAACGTTTTTATGAAATGTTATTATTACAGACTAAATAGACATTTTTGAGGAATTAACTGAGTTTTTAAGCGTATTCACACATATGCATATTGATATCGTAAATATATATATATAATAAATGATTCTGTAAGATTTTCTATTCACTAACTAATATTAACTGTTTTAAACACTCTTAAAGAGGTTCGTTCCTCTCTTTTGGGGTAACTATTTTATGTCACCTCTGGTCTAAAAAATCTGCATCATATATGAATTGTACTTGTTTATTTATATTTTACAATGCTAAATAAACCAAATTAAATAAAATTGTTAAAAGAATATTACATATTTACAGAGTTTAGTAAAGGATTATATTTTGTGGCGGAGAGTTTTCAAGAAGAAAATGAACAATTTTCATAACTCAATAGTTTTTGAGTACTGTTACTTTAGCTTCCTAATTTTCAGCGCAGACCAAACTTCCAGATAGTTGGTGTATTACGATATATTTAATATGTTGTTCTGTAAAACATATTTGAACAATATTTTGATATTTCTGTCGATATATTTTAGTATTTTTAGCTTATCTTTCATATAAGTCAAGTAAAAATTTTTGCCTAAAATTAGCTTATTTCATGCCATATATCAATTTTTTGAGATGTTACTCCTACTTGTTTTACCTTTTGTCTAATTGTATGCAAAGTTTGGGAAAGATGGCATTAATAATATTTTTTTATTTCGCGTTATAATTTGATTACTTCAAAATTCTGTAACAATCATGACACATGCTATTGTGTTCATTACGAACTGACATTTGAAGCCACCTGTAAAGCAAGGTATTTTAAACTTTAACTTAGATATTACTTTTACAGTCACTACATGTGTTCATATGGTATTGAAATTATAATTAAATAATAGTTCAAACTATAAATATTTGTTTTTTCTTCAAATGATTAATATCCATGCCAAATTTTAGCAATACTTTCAGGACAATTATCATTTCTGTTTGGGGCCTCATATTTCCAAAAAAAATGGCATGTGATATGCATGGATCACAAATAAAATTAATGAACATTTAGGTTCCCATCTTTATACCCAAGTGTTTTTCGGATGAATGTCATAACTAGTATTTCAGGTGCCAACCTCCTCAAAACAATTTTCGAAGCAATTATTATTCTCAGCTTGATAACAGAATCTCTTATTTTAGAGTGACACAGGCAATTAGTGTAAACGATGTACTAGTATTTTGCAGCTCAGCAACTTTACATTACAAACTCGAAGTATTTAGAATGTTACAAAGAACAAGATTACTGTTTCATGTTTAAAAATATCAGATGTAAACGTACATTAATTGTTACATAACATTGTAACACATTACGTTCAATCATATAAAATAATATTACATAATACTGCAATTGAAATAAAATTGAATTATGTCACAATTATGCATTTGATATTTATATGATGAAATTATAAAAAAATTTCAAATAGTAATTAATAATAATACACAGATATGAATTTTATTAATCGGATGTATTGAAAAACTGAAATCGAAAATTGGTTACTTAATATCGTCAAACAAATTCCTTGTGGTCTGAAAACGCTAGAATATATAAAGTAAATGTGCATATACGTAAAAATATATACATGAAAAAAAAAAAAAAAAACAAGGAAAAAAAAAAAAAATTTTTTAAAAAAAAATAAAAATTAATATTTTGAAAGGTGGGGGGGAGGTGGTGGATTTTTTAAGAAATCGTCCGATGGAACAGAATCGGTATCAAAAAGTGTTACCCGTGCGGCGTCTTGAAAGAAAGTGAATCAGCGTCTTTCTAAACAAAGATAGTTGCTAGAATTCCCACGTTTAATTTCATTGGTCAAATGATGACACAAACATTACGTGACCATATATAGCACTCTCTACGTCTAAATAATACATATTAAAAAGTGCCATAACTCGTAAGCCGGGAAATTGTAAAATCAATATATATAATTAAAGCATTTTTAGTAAATTTAAAATTTCTATTTGTGCGAAGAACGATTTCAAAGGTTGTTCAGTCAGCATCCGGTAAACCGCGCATCGTAACTATAGCTTCTTGGATATTGCTTACAGTCCCTGAAACGTTCTACTTTCCCATTTTTCCGTGCGTTCACAGTGCGCTCACAATGCACTCACCGTGCGCTCACCGTGCGTTCACCGTCCTTTCACTTGCGCTCTCCGCTCCGTTCGCGCTCACCGTTTACAAAGCGCTCTCCGTGCGCTCACTGTGCGTTCACAAAGCATTCACCTTGCGCTCATCGTTCGTTTAGCGTTCACTTATCGTTCAGTCCGTTTTCATTCATTTTCAATCGGAACTCTAAGGTGGCACGGGACAGTTTTTTTGATACATTTCATTGTAGCCAGGGGATGTGTGTCTTCGGAACTCTGTTACTAGAATTTCCTCAGTTCCCATTGAGCACAAATACCTTTAATTCACTTGTTATAGGGTCAATCACTTATTTCTGAAGAAAATTACTAGTCAAAACCTGTAAAATTTTCTACATACTGGGTTTTATGAGATTTCGACCCTTTCATATTTTGCTAATTTTTCATGATTTTTCAGCTTTTTAGACCTCCCCGAGCTAACTCCCTGCAAAGGGTTGACCTTCCGTACCGTGTGCATGTTGCACCATCATATGTCAGAAACTTACCGGTGTATAGTTTACAATGTCCCATCCACCTACTTTTCGTGTTATTTTACCTCCCGTCTGTCACTTGCAAATTCACTGTGTAAAGTCAACACAACAGTCATAGTCGCGGTTTCGCATTTTACTTCTGATTCTCGTGTACCTAACATATGGGGCCTATTGCAAGTCAATTTCAACAAGAGACATCTCTCTAACTAATGATAATCATTAAAAATAATTTCATGAATTTTAGCAACACTCATAAGCCTTCAAGTACAGCAACTCTCAATTTTACAAAAATATTGACGGGTACTTTATCCGAAAGTGTCCCTTGCTACCTAAAATGAAAGAATCGGTCTTTGCAAGTCAAAACAAAATGAGAAAGGAACGCGTGCGTAAAGGTGGAAGGAAACTTATATTACACATGAGAAACATCATTTTAATCAAAATTTAATACGTAGAATTTAAAGTACACATTCTTGAGCAGATCTGGGGTTATTTAAATGTCTACAAGAAAACCGTTGTATGTTTTTTCACGTCATTCCTAAAGAAGTCATTTAATATGCGTTTGAAATTATGCGAATAATAAAAATAAAAGCAGTAAAGTTTTCTTTGAAATTAAGACATTCCTTGACAATGGTTTTCTCGAGGGTGTCAATTTCAGCTGTCACCCTCCCAAACAGGCACTCCTTATATAATGGTAAAAATAAACAAAACGGTGAAGAATATTGATGCACGCCACATTTTTGTCAATCCGAAAATGGCGTAAGTATGCAGTTACTGTGAAAAATTTAGGTTACACAATACATCGATAAATTACTACACAGATAATATTCATTGCTTCATTTAAAGACTTCAGCCGTTTAAAAGCAGAAGAATTCAATTAACGAACGATTCGACACATATATAAATAGACAAAATAATAAATAAGAAACGGGCGTTGTACTTTTCACGATTCATATATTTATTCCATCGATGTCCGATCACAAATGTACCCATGCCCAACAATAAACTGAACAGATCAAATTAAGAAATGTAAGCTTACTGTAAATGCGCGTGAATTTATAGATTAACAATAATTTCAAATGATTTATCAATAACAGAGATGTTTTTTTAATGATTCATAAAGTACATGTAATTATAATTTCCCGAATCGTGTTTACATTTATCGCCGAACACATCAGCCGATTACCGATTAACTCACATAATTATTATATGATAAGGAAAATAATTATGTAAATGTTTATTTTAACAATAAATAAAAGTTCTTTATCTGCTTTATTCGTTATAATATATATATCTAATAAAAACAAAAACATGTTTGTTTACGTAAGTGTGTACACTCCGCGTACAATTTAATATTTCCGATGCACAGGTAATTAAGTTACCTCGCTCTAAAGATTTTCGGTTTGATGTAATAATTAGTCATTTTCATTATTACATTATTTGATTGTTCGTTGATAAAATTATTATTGTCTTAAATTTTGTTTTACTCAACTCTTATTCCTAAATATAAATGGTATGGTATAAGATAAGATAGGATAGAGATTATTTGCAGGATAGGATGCAGGATATAGGATAGGATAGGATTGTTTTGTCAACTTTCACGATAGAAGCACTGTACATGTAGTTTGTTTGCTTTTTTTCCTGATTACCGACGAAATACAATGTAAAGATAACTCCTGCGGCACTCCGAATAAATCGTTTATCTTGCGTTCAAAAGCGTTCAAATATCGTCCACCGTGCGTTCACCGCTCACTCTGCGCTCCGTTTGTGCAGTCATGTTGTAAATTTTGAATTTACCGGGTGGCAGTAAATACAAAATTTACAACATGACAGTTGTCAAGTTGTCATGTTGTAAATTTTGCATTTACTGCCACCCGGTAAATTCAAATTTACAACATGACAGTGCTCTGCGTTCGCTCATCGTTCACCGTTCATAAGCGTTCACCAAAGTCCGTTCAGCGTGCGCTCACCGTTCGCTCAGAGTGCGCACACCGTTCACTCACCGTTCAAGTGGGAAAGTAGAACGTTTTAGGGACTGTACGAAATTAGCCAGGCAAAAAAATGTTTTGTTCAGAAATATACTTTTTTTTTCTTATATCAGATTGCCATTATTGTTTGGATACAAAATCATGATATTGTTGTAAGAAATAAATTTGATTTTTTACTGTTTGAATCACTATGTAACATTACATCTTTAAATATTTACACAGGTCCTTTGAAAGTTTACTTTATAATTTTTCTAGGCACTCCGACGCCTTCCAGTCAGTGGGTCACGACGGTTATGAACAAAGTCCTCACGAATGACTCGGGTCCTCTTCACAGGATCCTGGTATCGTTTGCCTTGGCTCCCCCTAAATTCCAGTTCACCATTTACACCATCAGTCTGTACAACGACAGTGACACTTCTCCAGTCTCTGCCGTCAACGTCACTAAAGATGTAAGTGTCAGTAACCAACATACGCTTCCATCAATTAAAAAAAATGCATACCTTCACTTTTATAGATAAAACGGGAATCAAGGTCAAGATTTAATATTCTTTTAAAACATCCTGTAAAACTCATTAACATGTTTTCACATTTTTTTTTTATAATTATGCTAAGTATCCATGATATTTGTTATACATCTAACGGATAAGGAGCGCCAACTTAAATAAAGATAACTTGTAGTTGTGTTTAGTTTCCCATTTTCATTGCATTGGTAGCGTTATGCAAGTAAATAGGCTTTTTCAACAAATAACCTATTTCAAATTGTACGCATTTTAATGATACTTACCGAGTTTAATTTGTTGAAAAGAAGTTAAATATTTGTGGGAAAAATCATGCAAAGCATTATTTGTAATTATACTTTTTAGAAATTCATCAATTTAAAAAAAAACCCTCATAACAGTTCATGAATAGTAACCGAATAGTGCAGTTTGTTTAGTATTTGCGTATTTATCTGAGAACCTCTTCAATAATGCCTATTATAATGAATTTGTTCTTAAAAAATTAAAACAACCAAGCAGTAAAATCACAATTTTAGTCAGCAGTTAAATGTTATTAGTAAAATCATACAAAACTCACTGTCTACTAGTACTTTCTAAAAATTGTTCTTTTTTACAGTATCCAAGTCACGTGTTCAAGGGCATTTCACCTGGAACGTATATTGTAAAGGTAAATATTTTCCACATACCAACATTTCAAAACTTTTCAAAAGCAACAAGATGCTAGCCATCTTTATAATATTCTGCATTGTATATTAATACCACGATATGAATATTTTATATTCACGGTACAAAAACATGCATTGTGGCAATGTACTTTATAAAGAATACGCACTTCAATGTGCGTTAAATTGTTGTCCAAAATTAATGCAATTTGAATTCTATTTCTTTTAAAGTGCGTTAATTTTTGGACCAAGTAAACATATTTTAAAACTTTTTCAAAGTTTGTTTTGAGAGTAGATCAACATCTCATCATTAAGACACAAAATGCACTTTAAAAATATGTATAAATAAAAATTTTTGGACCTTCCTTATTATTATATAACATTATAATTATTTATAAACATTGATAAATATGATCAACGTCATTGGAAACGCAGAAAAGTAAAGATTACATCAAAATAGATAGTCATAATTATTATCAGACCAACATTTAAATTGATTACAGGGAGAAGGCCCTTCAAGCCTTATCACTCATTTTCCTTCCTAGTCGTATCTTAATCAGCTAATTATTTCATTACTTAAAGTACGGAAGTTACATTTTTACAGTCATTAATGTATTTTCAGCTAAAAATAACATTGGCGCATCTACTTTCTTGCACTGTTATTCAAACAATATATTGTGCTTGATAAATTCTTATAAGTGCACGGGTGTGTGCATACAATTTTTTATAACGCGCTCAAACGCGTTACTCAATTTCATGCAAACACCGCTGCAGGTATGAGACTATATCTTTCAAAAAATAATGATTCAATGCTTAACTGAAAAAAAAAATAAAATGTGATTTCTTTGGTCAGATTTTTAAATAAGACAAATGATTATTCTAATCTTGTTTAACTCAAATGGATAACATGATACCGGTATTAAACAGAGAACCCATGTGATTTAAAGCTTATCTGATCAGGAGTTTTTCAATGAAAAAGTTTTTATGAGCTTCAATGGTTTAAAATTAAACACATTATTAAATATTTATGAGATTTACTCTCTCAAACTTTGATAATAGGACATGACCAACGTCGCTTAGCCGTCATGTGTCCTTCCATATGTGTGTACATTTTGTACCTTGTTAAAATAAATACACCGCAAATTAACTTTTTAAAAAGGATTTTTTATTTTGTTCAAAACATTGCGCTTTGCCTGAAAAAATAATCTATTTAATTGAAATTCATAATTCAAATAACTTTAATTTCACATATATAATTATGCAAATGAAAAACATAATGATGTAAAAATATACGTTAAGTATGTATATCAAGCACAATATATTTTTTGAATAACAGTGCAAGAAAGTAGATGCGCCAATGTTATTTTTAGTTTAATATCATGTTATCCATTTGAGTTAAACAAGATTAGAATAATCATTTGTCTTATTTAAAAGTCTGACCAAAGAAATCACATTTTATTTTTTTTTCAGTTAAGCATTGAATCATTATTTTTTGAAAGATATAGTCTCATACCTGCAGCGGTGTTTGCATAGAAATTGAGTAACGCGTTTGAGCGCGTTATAAAAAATTGTATGCACACACCGCTGCAGTTATAAGACTATATCTTTCAAAAATAATGATTCAATGCCTAATTGAAAAAATAAAATGTGGAAGAGCCACTGTAACAGCCACAAGCATGAACTGTGATATTCGCTTGTGACGTTGCATTTTACAACGACGTCATAATAAAACTCGACATTTTAAGCTTTCAATGCCCTGTGTGTTACAGTGTTACAACTGCAGTAGCTTTCCACACACTTTACATGCAAAAAATATGAGGAATGTAAATATAGTGCGTTAATATTGACCAAACAAACGCACTTTAAATTTTGTTTTTAGCTCACCTGAGCTGAAAGCTCAAGTGAGCTTTTCTGATCACAGTTTGTCCGTCGTCCGTCTGTTAGTCTGTCTGTCTGTCCGTCTGTAAACTTTTCACATTTTGAACTTCTTCTCTAAAACCACTTGGCCAATTTCAACCAAATTTGGCACAAAGCATCTTTATGATATGGTGAATATAAATTGCAGAAATGAAAGACCGATCTTTATTCAAAGCGGAGAAAACCTCGAAAATTAAAAAAAGGGGGTGCATTTTTAAAAATCTTCTTCTCAAGAACTACTGAGTCAAATTCAACGTAATTTAGCATAAATATTCCTTATGGAAAGGAAAATATCAATTGCAAAAATTATGGGCTAGTTCTGTTTCAAATTTGAGTAATTTACGATAATAACAAAGAGGGAAGTCAATCAGTTTATAACTTCGAGTTCGGTATTTCATATATCGAAAACCAGGTTAGAGACAGAGGACCAGTCTAGTTCTTTGTTTGAAGCAGCCATGTTGAACGCATGATAAGTGGGTCAATGTTACAAAGATGAATTTGCTTGTTGTGCAACAGTTTACGTGCGAAGGGAATATTTGAAACATCCAAAATATATTTGTGCCGATTTTGTGAAGTAAATTGAGGTTAAATATTTCAATGCGTTGAAATTTTCACTTGTGACGGTGGTTTTAGCTTGTTTTGAATTTCGTTTCACTTTCATTTTGCTTTTTAACTTGAGAGGAACTATCGCCTGTATTTTGGAATTTTTACGTATCAAATCAAACATAGACTTCGGTGAATCAGACAGCTGATTGTTTACCTGCGCAAAATGAGCAAAATCTGATGCACTTGCAACATATTATAAAATACTATACATTCTATTTGTACAATGTAATTCGGGTCGATCTCTACGTAATGGTTGATTAATGCAACGTTTTTTGTGAAGATGCTCAGCATTTTCAGTCTCAACGGAGATTAATTTCGCTGCTAGGAATATATAGGTATATATATTATGAAAAATAAAATGTGCTCTTTCTTTGTTTTAGTGCATTTTTCCTTTGTTTTAATTGTTTAAAATTTTCTATTTACTAACCGTATCTGAGAGTCAAGCTTCGAGTTATAAGCAAGATACAGAGCTTTGCTTGAAATGCCATGTTTTTACCCAGAGCTAAGTTCATGCTTCAGTTTGTTTATATTTAAAATGCTGAATAGGAAATACCAAGTTTAAAGGTCTTAAGTTGAATGTCATAAACTCATGTGAACAAAAACATGACTCAAACAAAGCTCTGTATCTTGTTTATAATTCTACGATTGTCAGACGCTTAAATTTTGGTTGATCATTAGAAATGTCTTGCTTTAAACATTAAATACTTGTACAGAAAAATTAAAAGGATGATATGTTGTAACTACTTTTTGGTGCCCCTTCTTACACGATGAATTATATAAAATCTATACCAATTTTGATAGTTTTTCACACACAAGTAAATAAAAACAATGTCTTTTAAACACTTTCCATAGTTCTGACACATTATTATTATGAGGATAAAAGCATTATCGTTGTTTTTTAAAAATTACTGCAGCGGAATATAATCTTTGTAGTCATTTGTTGTTGTTTTTTTTATAAAGATGAAAATAATGGGTGGGCCTTAGTACAATAGAGCGATATGCCTGTCAATACATTGATTAGAATTACAGCTCTTTAATATATCGTGTGACAACATTTTTCAGTTAAGTTTAGTCATCAGTCAAGTGAGTATGTTTATGAAACGTCATACAAATTCACGCCAGGTAAACGACAATCGTTTATAATGGAGAAGACCAATTAAATTTTTGAATGTTTTTAATTTGAGGAATTGAGTGCATTGAGGTACAATTTTCTTCTTTCACATATAGGAATTTTTTAAAAATAAAATACAATAACTAGTAAGTAGTAGGGAGAAATTGTACCTTTATGCTCTCATGTATTTTGATTGCTTTATATAGTGGTGGTGGGGGTGGGGGGGGGGCGCTAAATTAAAGGGAACTGGAAGTTAACCGTGAATCCCTACCAAAAATTTAGTTAAATATCTTGCATATGATCTTATTTTCGGTAAAAATGGTATTTCATAAAGGTACAATGTCACAGATTAAGTGTATGCAAAAATAAGTGTAAAATTTGGATACTTTACGGTATTTTTTTTTGTTATTCTACCAAGGGGCCATATGGCACAATATTCTTTGAACGCCCATATAATGCCATTGGTGCTCAGGTTAGCGATGTGGCCCCATGGGCCTCTTGTTCGAATTCCGTTGACTTTGAAACAATAAAATTATTCATACTATTTGATTTAATTGATACATTGTCTTAAATGTTGTTATCATAAACGGTAATTAACATTAGATAGTAGAGCAATGATTTAAAACATTATAAAGATATCATAAATCATTTAAAATGCATGATTTATATTCACAAAAGGATCTTCATTTATTCAATTGTTCACATGTACGATCGTTCAAGCAAAACACATTTATGATAGTTGCAAGAAAATAGAGGGAACATTTGTAATGACGAAGGAATTGAGAAACAAAAACCTGACATATTGACTAGAACTGTATCATTTGTTTTCAGGTTTTACCTTTTGATCCATATTTAAATCAAGAGCCGGGCCGTTGCCTTTGCAAGAATGAATACGGCAGTTGTTTTCCATGCACTCCTACGATTACAAGGAATTTCACGGTCGGATACAGTATGTACAGAGATTTGTATCTTTCTTTCCAAATACCAGTAACTTCAGACATTCAACTAATTTAAATCATTCAGAGAATAGAGAAATTTTATATTAAAATATATTGAATTATTATGTGTACTGTACATTTGCTGCATGATGATGAGAGATACATTGCATGCCGGTATGTATACATGTATGTACGAATATATGAATTCAAGATCAAACCCCCAAGAATAATCATATTTCCTGAGGGCATCGACCAAGGAAAATGTGATATTTCTCATTGAATAAATCTTCATATATTGCAAATATGCATGCAGTTGTTTGTTTATTATTATATACTATACATTATTTGTTGATTATACCGAACGACATATACTTCTACAAAAATGGTCGATTTCTTTTATTTTTTTAAACTCTTTAAAAGCGAAAATCATTGACATAGTTTGCTTTTTAATCTTTTTTTAACCCTTTTCTTTCATAATAGGAGTCATATAAAGTTGAATTGGTTTTCTAATATAAGAAGAATTAGATTATTAGATATTTACCTTTAAACTTGTTCGTATACGTCGTATGGTCATATCGGTATTTTCATACCAAAGAAATGAAAATAGCAAGGCTTCTTCGGTAAACAGGCGTTTTGTTTGACGTGTTACGTGAATGTTTTGACCAATCATATGACGCGTTATATAAAATAATTATGAAATAAATCGCTTTATTGCACAGCCACATTACATATGATGAACTGTTATATAAAAAACATTACACTAAGTTATTAAGTTAAACTAATCTAGTTTAAAATATATGTATATGTTAGTTCCTAGGCGCCAATGTTCTCAAATATTCAAGAATATAATAAGTAAGTGCAAACACTGAAGAAGCAATTTTGTGTGAATGTAAACTTTTTGCTAGATTTATCCACGATGTTCATGGAAATAAAGCATCCACGGACCGTTATAATTCAACAATTGAACATTTTTACAATATATTTACATTCAGTGTATATTTCCCCTTATGTTTGAATTGGAAATTTCCTTTGAATACACTTAGCCAATTCATGCGTCATGAGCACAAATATAAAACGTCATCACGCGTTTAAAGTATATTTATTATTGTAAAATTAAATGCAATGTTCAAACTAACATATCCAATTTGATATCTATTAATGGAAAATAATCGTTAAATTATATCTAGTCGCGGAAGCGAACTAAATAACACGTCAATATGGCTTTTCCATGTATAATTCATATCCCTGACTAAACGTATATAATGGCTATAAAGCGGCGATACACAAATATTCCATGCTTAGAGAAATCTGTATGAGTATAAATATAAGCATTGAATGCTTAAGTATTACCACAAATAGTTCATTTTTGTCCTAAATAAAAACATCCACATTAATATTGTTAAGCTAGTTTTCGCTTCTTACATATAATTTATGCATAAAAGTCATACGGATCACTTATAACAAACAGCCTTGAAACTATTTTACCCAACTGTTCCTTTAAACAACCACATGATACATTTTTTTAAAAAGTATTCCGGTGTTAGTTGCAGTATCAGATGTCTCATCACAAACTGAGCACCATCATAAAGGAAATATTTGCCTCATTGCTGCTGTCATGGGAGGGCTTTTTGGAGTTCTCCGTTTTTTGATCTCATAGAATTCATCGCCTTCTGCTCACTTTTTAGTGCTGAATGGAAATAAATCTACTATTGCATTAACACATAAAGATTTAAAAATATTTACATGTTTTATAACACCTTTGAAATAATGACAAACATTTTACCATTTCTCAAGAAACACATGTTCAATGATTTCTTTTACTTGTCTAGCCTTTATGATAAGTTTTGTCTCGTTAAATTGTAACAATGAACTGAATTGAGATTTATCTCCACTTGACTAGTGTAAATGTGATCTCCCTGAAAGGTGGTTTTACATTTTATACCTTTCCAGTTATCCAACAACTGTATAATATCAGTGTCATCTCTTTTCAAGCATGTCTCTGTACATCAAATTCTTTGTAATACTAAATTCTTATTAAGGTCTTCCGTTTCCAACGGAAGACCTTGTAGAGACTGTACTGAATATTATTATTATTAAGGTCTTCCGTTTCCAACAGAAGACCTTAAAGTGATTATTGTGGGGGTTTTTTTTTCCATTTTTTTTTCTTTCTTTATTCATTTCCCAATTTTGTCGGCAGAATTTCTCAAAGATGACTAGATTGATTTTTATGAAATTTTCAGTAAATATAGAGAATAAAAATACCTTGGAGCGGTTTTTTTCTTCATATTTTCAAAATCCATTTCCTGTCGTGCATTTCTGATCCCGAGGCTAAAACCCTTGTCCTAACGAGATCTCAAAATAGGAAAAGACTTGAACAACCGAACTTTGTGGGATGGTAGACCTGTGTTTGTAGATGTGTTTAAATTATTTTCTTTGATTTGTTGTAACTTTCGGTCGTTACAGGAAGTACTCCAAAAATTGTTTTGTTTTTTTAATTTTTTTTTATTTTACATGGAAATAATACTTAAGTACAAAGGATTACACATTACATGTATGCAATATTAAAATAACAAAAAAATCTTCTTCCGTTGAGATATCTCAAATATCTCAATTTACTTTGTTTTTTCGAAGTTTTTCCTCGCAAGATCTCAGAAACTTTAAGTGATCAAGAAACAAAACCTTTATGAAACAAAAACATTTGTTTGATGATGTGTATAATGGGTTTTATTTTATCAACCGTCACTGCCGGTTCTCGCCGGAAGAGTTTTAAAAAAAAATAACATTTTAGGAAATTTAACTGATTTTATTTACTATTCGAATAAGCCTGATAAACAAACACGTATTTTTGGTAAACGTACAAGAATGACCATGTTTTTTTTTTAGCTAAGAATAACTATTGTGAATGTTCTTAAAACAATTCTTGCAACATTTTTTTTACTTTCGGCTTGATCACAGAATCTCTTATTTTAGAATGACATGGGCTAGTGTAAAAGATGTACTAGTATTCTGCTGCTCAGCAACGATACATTGCAAACTCGAAGTATTTAGAATGGTACAAAAAAACCCAAAAGCACTGTTCCATTTTTAAAAATATCAGATGTAAACGTACACTGACCTCCTGACATGCTAAACATTCTAAGTTATCTTTTAAATATGAACTACATTTTGTATATTGTTTGTGCGGAGAACGATTGCAACCGATGTTCAGTCAACATCCGGTAAACCGTGCATCGAAGCTATAGATTGGATATTGCTTACGCAATAAGACTGGCTAAAAGGATATTTTATTCACAAATAATAGCCTTTTTATATCAGATTGCCATTATTGTTTAGATACAACATGATGATATTGTTGTAAGAAATAAATTTGATTTCTAAGTAGTTACTGTTTGAATCAATATGTAACATTACATTTTTTTTTAAAATTTTAACTCAGGTCCTTTGAAAGTTTACTTTATAATTTTTCTAGACACTCTGACGCCTTCCAGTCAGTGGGTCACGACGGTTATGAACAAAGTCCTGACGAACGACTCGGGTCCTTTTAACAGGGTCCATGTATCGTTTGCTTTGGCCCCAAATGAATTCATGTTCACCATATACACCATCAGCCTGTACAACGTTAGTGACATTTCTCCAGTCTCTGTCGTCAACGTTACTACAGATGTAAGTGTCAGTGACCAACATACGCTTCCATCAATTAGAAAGCAAGCATTTCTTTATTTTTATCGATAAAACGGGAATCAAGGTCAAGATTTAATATTCTCTTAAAACATCCTGTAAAACTCATTAACATGCTTTGCATTTTTTATAATTATGCTACTATGTATTCATAATATTTGTTATCCTTTTTCTGAAAACGAGCACCTACTTAGGTAAAAAATAAGTTGTATTTGTTACAGGTTTCCCATTTTCATTGCATTGGTAACGTTATGCAACTAAATAGGCTTTTTCAACAAATTACTTACATGTATTTCAACTTGTACGCATTTCAATGATACTTCCCGAGTTTCATATGTTGAAAAGAAGTTGAATATTTTTTGGAAAAATCATGCAAAGCGGAATTGTTCTTATACTTTTTAGATATTCATCAATTTGAAAAAAAACCTCATAACAGGTCACGAATAGTACCGAATAGTGCGGTTTATTTAGTTTTTGCGTATTTATCCGAGAACCTCTTCAATAATGCCTTTAACGAATTTGTTCTTAATAAAACGACTAAGCAGTAAAATAGCAGTTAAATGTTTGTAGGAAAATCATACAAAACGCAATGTCTACTAGTACTTTCTAAAAATTGTTCTTTTTACAGTCTCCAAGTCACGTGTTCAAGGGCATTTCACCTGGAACGTATATTGTAAAGGTAAATATTTTCCACATGCCAACATGTCAAAACTTTTCAAAAGCAACAAAATTCTAGCCATCTTAAGTTTATAATATTCTGCATTGCCTAATAATACCATGCTATGAATATTTTATATTAACGGTACAAAATATGCATGGTGGCTATGCACTTTGAAAAAAATACGCACTTCAACGTGCGTAAAATTGTTGTCCAAAATTAATGCCATGTGAATTTTATTTTTTTAAGGTGCGTTAAATTTTAGACCAAGTCAACATACTTTAGATCAACATTTCATAATTGAGACACTCAATACATTTTAAAAATATATGTATAAATCAGAAATTTTGGACCTTGTTTAAAATTAGTTAACAGTATGATTATTTGTAAACATTGATAAATATGATCGACCCTCATTGGAAACGAGGAAACGTAGAGGTAACATCCAAAAAGACAGTAATTTACCAGACCATCATTTAGATTGATTACAAGGAGAAGGTCCTTCAAGCCTTATCCCTCTAGTTCCTTCCCAAACATATCATAATCATCTAATTATTTCGTTACAAAAAGTGAGGAAGTTACATTTTTACAGCCGTTAATGTATTTTCAACTAAAAATAAACATTGGCGCATCTACTTTCAAAACATGTATTGTGCTTGTTATACATACTTAACGTATATTTCTACGTCATTATTTTTTTTTTCCATTTGCATATGAAATAAAGTCATTTGAATTATGAATCTCTATTAAATAGATTGGTTTTTTCTTCTGGCATAGCGCAACGTTTTGAAGAATATAAAAAAATCTTTTGAAAAGAGTTTATTTGCGGTGTATTTATTTTCACAAGGTAAAAAATGTACACACATATGGAAGGACACATGACGGCTAAGCGACGTTGGTCATGTCCTATTATCAAATTTTATGAGAGTAAATCTCGCAAAGTTTTATTAATGTGTTTCATTTTGAACTATTGAGGCTTATATAAACTTTTTCATTGAGAAACTGCTGATCAGGTAAGCTTAAAATCAAGTGGGTTCTCTGTTTCATATCATGTTATCCTTTTGAGTTAAACAAGATAAGAATAAATATTTGGTTTATTTAAAAATCCTACCAAAGCAATTACATTTTATTTTTTCAAAGTGCGTTAATATCGGCCATATAAGCCCACTTTGAAATAACATTATTTCCTTTTCAAATTCCGTTGATATTGAATCAATAAAATGATTCTTACTGTTTGATTTAATTGATACATTGTTTTAAATGTGTTAATAAAAAACGGTAATTAACATTAGTTGAGCAATAATTTAAAAAAATATATAAAGATATTATAATCATTAATACATGATTTATATTCACAAACCGATCTTCATTTTTTCAATTGTTTACATGGACGATTGTTCAAGCGAAACACATTGATGATGGTTGCAAGAAAAATAGAGGGAACATTTGTAGCGCTGAAGGAATTGAAAAACAAAAACCTGATATATTGGCTAGAACTGTATTGATTTTTTTTCAGGTTTTACCTTTTGATCCATATTTAAATCAAGGACGTGGCCGTTGCCTTTGCAAGGATGAATACGGTAGTTGTTTTCCATGCACTCCTACGATTTCAAGGAATTTCACGGTCGGATACAGTATGTACAGAGATTTGTCTATTTTTTTTTCAAATACCAGTAACTTAAGACATTCAACTAATTTAAATCATTCAGAGAATAGAGAAATTTTATGTAAAAAATACTAAATTATTATGTGTAGTGTACATTTGTTGCATGATGATAAGGGAGATACATTGAATATGTATATGTACGAATATATAAATTCAAGATCAAACCTCCAAGAATAAGATATTTCCTGAGGGCATCGTCCAAGGAAAATGTGATATTTCTCATTGAATAAATCTTCCTATATTGCAAATATGCATGCAGTTGTTTGTTTATTATTATTTATTAAATATTATTTGTTGATTATACCAAACGACATATACTTCTACAAAAATGGTCGATTTCATATATTGTTTTCAACTCTTTCAAAGCGAAAAACATTGAGAAAGTTTGATTTTTAATCTTATTTAACCCTTTTCTTTCAGAATTGGAACCATATACAGTTGAATTGGTTTTTTGATATAAGAAGAATTAGATTATTAGATATTTACCTTTAAACTTGTTCGTATACGTCGTATGGTCATATCGACATTTTCATACCAAAGAAAAGAAAATAGCAAGGCTTCTTCGGTAAACAGGCGTTTTGTTTGACGTGTTAGGTGAATGTCTTAAACAATCAGATGACGCGTTATATAAAATAATTATGAAATAAATCGCTTTATTGCACAGCCACATTACATATGATGAACTGTTATAAAAATTAGACTAAGTTATTAAGTTAAACTAGTCTAGTTTAAAATACATGTATATGTTAGTTCGCAGGCGAGAATGTTCTCTGATATTTAAGAATATAATTAGTGCAAACACTGAAGAAGCAACTTTGCATGAATGTAAACTTTTTGCTAGATTTATCCACGATGTTTATGGAAATAAAGCATCCACGGACCGTTATTATTGAACAATTGAACATTTTTACAATATATTTAGATTCAGTGTATATTTCCCGTTATGTTTGCATTGGAAATCTGCGACGTTAAATCTACTTTGAATTCACTTAGCCAATTCATGCGCCATGAGCACAAATATAAACAATAAAAATTATCATACCGCGCTAAAGCGCGATATTCAATTTGTTTGCACCGCTTGGTGTGTTATAGGACCGACGACATCCAAAGCTAAGAATTCAATGCTTAAGTATTACTACAAATAGTTATAGTTCATTTTTGTCCTGAAAAAAAAAAAAACCCCACATGAATATTGTTAAGCTATTAATGAAATTCTCAAATATTTGATTTTCTCTTCTTACATATAATTTATGCATAAAAGTCATTCGGATCACTTATAAAAAAACACCCTTAAAACTATTTTACCCAACTGTTCCTTTAAACAACCACAAGATGCATTTTTTTAAAAGTATTCCGGAGTTAGTTGCAGTATCAGATGTCTCATCACAAACTGAGCACCATCATAAAGGAAATATTTGCCTCATTGCTGCTGTCATGGGAGGGCTTTTTGGAGTTCTCCGTTTTTTGATCTCATAGAATTCATCGCCTTCTGCTCACTTTTTAGTGCTGAATGGAAATAAATCTACTATTGCATTAACACATAAAGATTTAAAAATATTTACATGTTTTATAACACCTTTGAAATAATGACAAACATTTTACCATTTCTCAAGAAACACATGTTCAATGATTTCTTTTACTTGTCTAGCCTTTATGATAAGTTTTGTCTCGTTAAATTGTAACAATGAACTGAATTGAGATTTATCTCCACTTGATTAGTGTTAATTTGATCACACTGAAAGGTGGATATCTCTGTAAATAAAAAAGGAAAGACATCTTTGCGGTGGTTTTACATTTTATAACTTTCCAGTTATTTGACAACTGTATAATATCAGTGTCATCTCTTTCCAAGCATGTCTCTCTACATAAAATTCTTTGTAATACTAAATTTTTATTAAGGTCTTCCGTTTCCAATGGAAGACCTTATAGAGATTGTACTGAATATTATTATTATTATTATTAAGGTCTTCCCTTTCCAACAGAAGACATTACGCGGGTATGTTAAGGCTGCTCGATTGTTTTCACATTGATGTGTAGAAAGTCACTTGTATGTACTTCATAAGATATTACGTCATAGTTAACTTTGACGTCACGATCTGCATTCCTTTCGATCGTTCTCAGGGAAGGTATCCTAAACGTAATAAAAGAATTTTTTTAACATAATAAAACCGCTTGATTCATTTACATAGATGCTGTTGTAAATAATAGTGATACTAAATTCAATATTATCAATATTGAGTGTAAAAAGATCAGCAGTTTTAAAGCTTCGTGTTAGGTAAATAACTATTTATAAACTAATGGTTTGGAGACTCCCCCTACTACGTGTAAACTAATAAATGGAGATATTTTAATGCATGTAAAAACAGCTTGGAGCAAGTGAAAGATCAATACAATCTTATTTTATTTTACGTGAAATTGGGAGAGAAAATAAATACCAATTTGAATCATGCTGTGGGAAACCTACCAATTGACACAATTTTGTGTAAATCGAGTTTAAAATGGAAATATATGCCTTATTTCGATGATGGTGCGAAATGTTTTGACGAAATATTTATATTAACCTTCAGCAAGAACTGCGAAATACATTACTTATCCAAGGATTTTTCATAAAAATATTTTTGATTTAATGTCATTAACCACTTGCGCCGATGCGATTTAAGTAGATCATATGCCGTGTTAGTATACGAACGTCACGTGCTTAAGAAGAACATATGACGTCACAAAAATGCATCAAATATAGTGTTGAATATCTCTCTTAATTTATGTAATAAAAGTTTAAAGAAATTCGCCCGGTTAAAGTATTTTTTGATAATTAAAACAGTATCGTTTTCAGATATAAATTTAGCTTCAGACAGCCTTAACATAACTGTTTATAGTGATTGTTGTATTTTTTTCTTTTTTTCTTTCTTTATTATTTTCCCTTTTGTCGGCAGAAATTCTCAGATATGACTAGATAGATTTTCATGAAATTTTTCAGTAAATATAGAAAATGAAAATACCTTGGAGCTGGGTTTTTTTCTTCATATTTTCAAAATCCATTTTCTGTCGTCCGTTTTCGGTCCCGAGGCTAAAACCCTTGTCCTAAGAAGATCTCAAAATCGGTAAAGACTTGAACAACCAAACTTTGTGGGATGATAGACCTTTGTATGTAGATGCGTTTAAACTATTTTCTTTGATTTGCTGTAACTTTCGGTCTTCACAGGAAGTACTCCAAAAATTGGGTTTTTTTAAATTTTTTTTTTATTTTACATGGAAATAATACTTAAGTACAAAGGATTACACATGTTTTCTTTGCAATGTTAAGGAGTCTCGGGGGAGAATGTTTCAAACATACAATTTCCTTTAATTTTTTTTTTCTCTTGAAAGTTCAACTTATGAGTAAACTATGTGCAAAATTTAAAGTAAATTGACCTGGTAGTTTTTCTGTTTACCGCGCTCAAATTTTGGTCGTATGTCCGAATCATCACCGACAATAGGATTATATATAGAAAAAAGGGGGTGATCATTTTCAATTTAACATGTAAAGAATTACAAACATACGATTTTCTTTTAATTTTCAGCGATGGAAGGTTAATGTATAAGTGAACTTTTTGCCAAATTAAAACGAAATTGACTGGATAGTTTTTATGCTATCCGTCCTCATAGTTTGGTCCTATAAACGTGTCTTGCCAACCATTTTATATATAGAATTGTATAGAATAAAAGGATGTTTACAAATTAAATTTAATTTTATTTTGTAATTGATTAAAAAACCGTTCTGCTCACACAGAACATGAAAGGATCGTGCATATGTTTTTATTTTGCAAATTATATTTTCAATTTTAATTATTGACGCTGCTATAAAAAATGCACGACGTTTATTCTTGCCAATTGTTACGTCAAAGTTTTGACTGACGTCATCGTAAAACGTTCACTCCGACGTGGATAACGTCGATTTTGAAGAAGTGGCGAAATGATTAAAATACTTCTGAATATTATTCTAAAGGTTAATTTAACTAAAATAGTTTGATAAGTTGTTTTATTTTTAAATAAAAATGTTACATGATAACCTATATATCTGATCATTTTACTTTGCATTTGCGTTTTACGACATTAATGCGCAATACCCTGCGCAGAGGGCGCAAAATTTTAAACCGGAGACCGACCTCAAAATAACAAAACAAATTCTACTTCCGGTGAGATATCTTAAATATCTCAATTTTCTTTGGTTTTATTTACTATCGAATTAGCCTGATAGACAAAAAAGTATTTTGGTAAACGTACAAGAATGGTCATGCTTTATTAACTAAGAATAACTGTTGTGAATGCTTTTAAAACATTTCTCGTAACAATTTTTTTACTTTCAGCTTAATCACAGAATCTCTTATTTTAAATTGACATAGGCTAGTGTAAAAGATGTACTAGTATTCTGCTGCTCAGCAACTTTACGTTGCAAACTCGAAGTATTTAGAATCTTACAAAGAACAAAATTACTGTTCCATTTTTAAAAATATCAGATGTAAACGTACACTGACCTCCTGACATGCTATACATTTAAAGTTTTCTTTTAAGTATGAACTATATTTTTTGTGCTGAGAACGATTGCAACCGTTGTTCAGTCAACATCCGGTAAACCGTGTATCAAAGCTATAGCTTGGATATTGCTTACGCAATAAGCCTGGCTAAAAGAATATTTTATTCGGATTTTATTTTATATCAGATTGCCATTATTGTTTAGATACAACATTATCTTGTTGTAAGAAATAAATTTGATTTTTAAGTAGTTACTGTTTGAATTACAGTGTAACATTACATCTTTAAATTTTTACTCAGGTCCTTTGAAAGTTTACTTTTTAATTTTTCTAGACACTCCGACGCCTTCCAGTCGGTGGGTCACGACGGTTATGAACAAAGTCCTCACGAATGACTCAGGTCCTTTTAACAGGATCTGGGTATCGTTTGCCTTGGCTCCACCTGAATTCCCGTTCACCATTTACACCATCAGCCTTTACAACGTCAACGACACTTCTTCATTCTCTGCCGTCAACGTTACTAAAGATGCAAGTATCAGTAACCAACATACGCTTACATCAATTAGAAAACACGCACTCCTTCATTTTTATCGATAAAACGGGAATCAAGGTCAATGTTTAATATTCTCTTGAAACATCCTGTAAAACTCATTAACATTTTTGCATTTTTTATAATTATGCTATGTATTCATAATATCTGTTATACATTTACTGACAACGAGCGCCAACCTAGATATAAATAAGTTGTATTTGTTATAGGCTTCCCATTTTCATTGCATTGGTAGTGTTGTGCAAGTATATAGGCTTTTTCAACAAATTACTTATTTCAAATGTACGCATTCTAATGATACTTACCGAGTTTCATATGTTGAAAAGAAGTTAAATATTTTTGGGAAAAATCATGCAAAGCAATTTGTACTTTTTTTTTTTTTTTTTAGATATTCATGAATTTGAAAAAAAGCTCATAACAGGTCACGAATAGTACCGAATAGTGCAGTTTTCTTGGTATTTGCGTATTTATCCGAGAATCTCTTCAATAATGCTTATAACGAATGTTCTTAATAAAACGACTGAGGAGCAAAATCACAATTTTAATCTGCAGTTAAATGATTGTAGGAAAATAATACAAAACGCAATGTCTACAGATTGTTTTTCTTTATAGTATCCAAGTCACGTGTTCAAAGGCATTTCACCTGGAACGTATATTGTAAAGGTAAATATTTTCCACATGCCAACATGTCAAAACTGTACAAAATCAACAAAATACTAGCCATCTTAATACAAGGACACAACAGGCACTTTAAAAATGTGTATAAATCAGAAATGGACCTTGTTTAAAATTAGTTAACAGTATATTTATCTGTAAACATTGATTAATTTGATCAACCATCATTGGAAACGGGGAAACGTAGATATAACATTCATATTATCAGTACATCATTCAAATTGATTACATAAAGACGACCCTTCAAGCTTTATTTCTCTATTTCCTTTCTAAACGTATCGTAATCAGCTAATTATTTCATTACAAAAAGTAAGGCAGTTACATTTTTGCAGCCATTAATGTATTTTCAAGTAAAAAAAACATTAGCGCATGTACTTTCTTGCACTGATATTCAAATAATATATCGTGCTTGATATACATACGTAACGTATATTTACACGTCATCATGTTTTTTTTTCATTTGCATTTGAAATTAAAGTCATTTGAATTATGAATTTCAATTGAATATATTGTTTTTATTTTGGCATAGCGCAAGGTTTGGAGCAAAATAAAAAAAATCCTTCTTAAAAGAGTTGATTAACGATATATTTCTTTTAACAAGGTAAAAAAAAGTGCACATATATTAGAGGACACATGACGGCTATGCGACGTAGGTTACACCCTATTATCAAAGACTGAGAGTGTAAATCTCGCAAATTCTTATTAATGTGTTTATTTTTCAACTTATAGGCTTATAAAAACCTTTTCATTGAGAAACTGCTGATTAGGTTATCTTACGATCACATGGGTTCTCTGTTTTATATCAATGACATATTGTCCATTTGAGTTGAACAGTACAGTGAAGTCGCCAATTCCGGGTCACGTTTGATTGTTTCGTTGATATTTTGCAAAGTTGTTTGATTTATATTTTATGCTATACATGTATTGAAAGTACAAACTGTAAACTATTTACCGGTCATTTTGTTTTCAAAATGGATTTACGGGAACATTATTTACAGAGGTTTATCAACGAGACCATGTTTCCCCACTTTCGAATCATTTTCTCCAGTTCCGGGTCATGTGACTTTATGGTGTCTGTAATGTTGAGGGGTCGTCTCGCAACATAATTTTTATCGATTTGCAGCCTTGAAAACATATATGCCGCTCAGGAAAAACGTAACCAACCACATATACACGGGTAACAGTTTTTTATTGTTTAAAATAAAAAGTTGTAAAAAACCAAAATTATAACAAACAAAAAACGAACGGAAAAAAAAAATCAAAATGGTAATAAAAAAATTAAAAATACTAACTATGCATATATGACTAGCAAATACCTGGGAAAAACAAAATGGAAATAAAAAAAATTAAAAATACTAACTATGCATATACATGTACCTGGGAAAAACAAAATGGTAATAAACCAAATTAAAAATACTAACTATGCATATATGACTAGCAAATACCTGGTAAAAATCAAATGGTAATAAACAAATTAAAAATACTAACTATGCATATATGACTAGAAAATACCTGGGAAAAACAAAATGGTAATAAAAAAAATTAAAAATACTAACTATGCATATACATGTACTTGGGAAAAACAAAATGGTAATAAACAAAATTAAAAATACTAACTAGCAAATACCTGGTAAAAATCAAATAATTGTGAACAATTACTGACAGTACAATTTCATCCCAGCACCCTCTGGAATATTCAACAAAACCTTTTTAATCTCATGAAATTGAGAGTCAACATTTTTTATTTTCTTAATAACATATTTACAGGGAATCACTATCCCACCCCCCTCTTCATTTGGAGCAGGCCATGAGGGGAAACTTGGGACTGGATGTCCAGTGGTTTCGGCCTTAATTTCCCCACCTTGATCTATAATGGTACAAAAAAAAAACTGAGACAAGCAATAGGAAGCCCTGCAACATCACTTAACTTTAGTTGACGTTTCTCATCAGTTACCATGTCATGAATATCTGGGGGGAAACTCTCTAGTTGTGGAAGCCAGACTAAACATGCATATTCATCTTTCACACTGGTATATTCTCTATCAATAAATAATTGAGGCACAGGTGTAATATAA
>WFKH01003881.1:51036324-51050243 GCA_016163765.1 Magallana hongkongensis
TTGGAGTATTACCTCCAAAATACACAGAAGTACAGAAACTGATTTTATTTGTCATTTAGCTATAATGTAACGCAATTATAAAACATTTAATCTATAAAATGTATGAATACATCAAATAAATTGAATTTAACAAATTAGATAAGTTTTTAAAATTTTTAGAGTTGTTTTATTTTTCACTGACTTGCTTCTAATTCAGGAATAAGGAATCATTCTTTAAGTATTATGAGGTGATAATTTCGGTCGGGGAGTGGTCAAATCCAATAAAGCCCGAAGGGCTTTATGATAGATTTGACCACGCTCCGACCGAAATCATCACCTCATAATATCTAAAGAATGATTCATTATTACTTATATTTACATTATTTCCAATTTGTACACTTCAAAACAACATTTTAAAACCGCTATTTTTTCATGTAGCACATGGTATGTATTACTACGCGGCGCATCCAATACCGTTTTTTGGTTATGCTATAAGACACGCCCATTTTGTATCACTCATTTTTTATGAAGTTATTGGGCTATAGGCTTCAAAATTGATTCGTTATGTTATCACACACAAAAGCAGTTGAAAAGTGTGTATCTTTATTCCAGTAGCGTTATGCCATTGTCAAATAATGGAAGTTTCCCTGATTTCACATACTTCTCCCTATTTTTCTGTTAGGGAGAAGTGAAGTCTGCCTAAAATTTTGCCCTAGGTTGGTCCCTGTGATACATGTATGAAAGACTTATTGCGTAATTGTGAAAAATTTAAACTTTTCTCTTAAATTCATCAAAATTCAAGTAGACCGAAACGAAAGAGTTGGTTTTGGTAATGACTATACTTAAAGTGAAATTGAGTAAATTAACAAAAATCTTTATTTTTTTTTCTTCCCTGGCATTATCTTTCAAATTTGGGGTTAATAATTCGTTATGCAGACACCTATTTCGTCAAAGAAAGATATTCCCTGAAAGTGTATGAAGATGTATGAAGTGATTTTGTGTAAACTTGATATTGTAGAATCATTAAATATGACTTAAAAATCATTTACATTTATCACATAACTTTTATCAAATAATATTGTATACTTTTAGACATTTAATTTATAAACTAAAGTTTGAGAAATTAATTTAGGTCATGTACATTATCATTAAAATGATATTTAAATGTAAGTTAACATGTACATCAACATTGAAATGATAATGAAATGATAATGAATCTAGTCATGCACATCTAGTTATTAAAACAAACATGTTTAAATTTAAAATAAACAATATTAAATTGTGAATTTGATATTAAATTTGTTTTACATTCCTTTGGTACATGTTCAAGTATAACAATTGTTTAAAATTGGTCATGTTTCTTAGTTTTGTAATTAATAACAGTATTTTATTGATATTTCATTTTTAATTTTAATTTATAATGTAACTATCTTCAATTCTGCCCTGGCAGAAAAAATTATTTACCTACCTACCGACCCAATTTCAAAATTTTGGGTCGGGTTAGGGGAAACAGGGATATTTTTAATGATGGTCTTTGCGATTTAATTTACAAAATGCCAAAAAATCTAAATTCCTTTTTGAGAAAAAAAATAACTCAGATCATGCTTCTTTAAAAATGATTAGGAGAATAAACCTTGAGTTACAGTAGTAGAGTATTTCTGTGTGTAGGTAATATTTTATACAATTATCATGCGCTACAATTTTATCAACTTTTATCAATTTTTGTGGCATAAGGTAATTTACCCTTCTGAACTTCAAAAAGTAAGTTCAAATTAGACAATGTTTTGCATCATGATCATAATGTGTTTTTTTTTTTTATCATTTTATTATTTCTGAAGGTGTAATTCTGAACTAAACAAATATTTCAATCAATCGTTTTCCTTTGTGACGTAGAAAATAATCATTTGCGATAAGGGGGGTTTGGGAGTGGGGTTTGCTTGAAACGGCTCAAATGTTAACTGAACAACCGTTCCAATCGTTCGTCGCACAAATATGTAGTTCATACTTAAAAGAGAATGTGGAATGTATCGTATGTAAGGTGGTTAGTGTAAGTTTACATCTGATATATTAACTTTACACGGTAGTACTGTTTTTTGTAACATTCTAAATACTTCGATATTGCAATGTAAAGAGATATTGTTATGAAGCTGAGAGTTAAAATTTGACAATTTATCCTATGTACGATTCTTAAATGAATATGAATTTATACGCTTATAAACTCAGTTAAATCATAAAAATGCCTCAAATGTTTCTGTTTACATGTAGTATGTAAAAAGCCATTTCATGAAGACGTTTTCAATACACATCGAATGAAACCGGATATAAGTACTTTGATTCTATACTTACCTCTACATCCCGAATTTGGAACACAGAATCCCATTTCACCCCATCTTCCGACGATCTCTGTCTCTGTCAAATAGCGGTCATATTCCGCAGGGGCGGGGGGAAGTCTCCTACTGACCAATAGAACCACGGGAGGATTTGGTTCCATCATAGGCCATATATCCGCCCAGAAGTCGGTCTGTGTAGGTATCAAACAGAAGTATTTTTGTATTTTTTTTTAAATATTGAACTGTATCTTTGTACATGAACTAATCTTTAATGTTTCACCTCGATACGCTAAAACACAATTCATTCATCCGATATTCATAATTTGTTACTGTTTATTACTATTTAGAAGATACACTCTTAAAGAAATCAAGGCATTGTTAAATCAAAACAAATTATATTTTTTATCGAATGTCATAGTTTAATTTGTCAGTATCTGTAATAAATGTAGAATTGTACGATCCCTCTTTTAACGAAAATCTAAAAAATGATAATAAAATCTATTCAAAACGTGTAGATAAGCGTAAACTATAGGTATCGAACAGTATTTCTTTTTGTAACGCGCTTGTTGATTGGTTAAGAGAATGAATTAAATAAATGATATACATGTACATGTATATGCAAATACAAATTTTTTTAACGTCACAGTAGTATACAATATTAATATTTATTACTTTTTTCTCACTGATAAACACTGAACAAAAAAAACTTTTCTCAAGAAAATTGGGGTATTTCAGTTAAGATGACGATAAATCAGATATCAGGCAGCCAAATCTTTGATTCATAATGTAGGAAAAGATAAGTTCAAAGCCATTCAGAATGTTATAGCTTATTTATTGATAAAACCCTTTTAAAATAATTATTGAAATCTAAAAGCAAAACTAGCAAAATTTTCGTTTACAGTGTAAAAAGTATAAATATTTAATAAAACTAATGAAAAATAAGAGCGCTATAGCCCAGTCAGCTTCTTGATCCAGATGAATTTCTTAGAACAAGAGTTATATATTTTAAATGTTAAAACTTATAGTGTGACGCAGTCATAATAAAGGTAAACTTTCGACGGATTTTGCGTTTCATGTATAATTAGGTGGCATTAAGCTTCATTCCAGGATAAGATCAAATTTGTTATCCTTAGATACATACATGTATAACACCCTTTTTTACCTTTCAAAATAAAGAAATAATTCAAAAATTTTAAGTGCATGGTAACATGTCGTTGTTTCCATGATACATACAATGAAAATAAAATTGAATTACCTTCACAACATCTGCGTACCATAGCTTAGCTGCAGATAAATCAAAAATCAGGCAGCCATGCATGTAGATGTTATCCGAATGGAATGAATAGATGAGCTCAAAACCTTTTAGAACCGCAAAATTCGCTTAAAATTAAATTTATACATTTTTAAAAAAAAACATAAAAAGTTATACAACAAAAATATTTTTTTCTGACGGAATCTCAAAAGTAAACATGTTTTTGATAATCTCTCTCTCTCTCTCTCTCTCTCTCTCTCTCTCTCTCTCTCTCTTAATGCATTGATTGGATAAATTGTAGACTTACAGAAAGAACCAAACCTGTGACAGGATCCTTTAGTGTTATCTTTAATCCAGGATAGTAATTATTCATCGTAAAATAATTATTTAAGATTTTCTTAAAGAATGGAATGCTGACCATCGACTCTGGTTTCCCCGGAAAATTTTTTTCCTTCGAAATATCATACAGGTGAGGAAATCGGTAACTGCTTTAGCTGAGCAACCTTCAATATTAACAATGATTATGCATTGTGAAATT
The DNA here is from genome assembly GCA_016163765.1 of Magallana hongkongensis. Lineage (NCBI taxonomy): Eukaryota > Metazoa > Mollusca > Bivalvia > Ostreida > Ostreidae > Magallana > Magallana hongkongensis. The sequence continues at coordinate 51,040,424 of WFKH01003881.1, forward strand.
GGTTTTTATTATGCTGTTTATAGTTGTTTTTATGCTAGGAATTATTTTTTGATGAAATTTTTTTTAAATGTGCCACCCCACAGTGATAAGTACTCAAGTCAAGATAGACAATTATTGAAAAAACTTTACTAAAAATTGCTTAGAATTATAAATTTTAAAAAGTCGTGCAGTCTTTTGCTCTTTTTTCTAACGAACAAATACTTGCAGTCCCGCATACCTGCATTCCGAATATGGTGAATAAAGCAGGTGATGTTGGGCTGCAACATAAAAGACACAAATTATACATGGTGTTGCTAACTTAACATTATACCTAATATACAAAACAAGAAGCTCACAGGAGCGAAAATGGCTGGCCATGTACATGTGTAAGCTGAATAATTGTTTATTCTATTTGGGATTATAATTTAAAAAAAAAAAATAGGAGTTTTCTTTCAGTTTCATAAAAGTAAATCATTTCACAATATACATGTATGCTAGGATATTCAAGTTATACCCATAAAATATATTTAAAGTTAACAGGGCAATTTAAAAAAAATCAATAAATTAAAAGACACATACATGACATTTACTGTTGTTTAAAATACTAGAAATATTTTTAATCGTGCAAAAAAAAAGCAAAACTTATGAGTACTATAATGCACACACTTACCGGTACATTTTGCTACATTCTGATATTACGGATCAATATGCCCGTACTAAAAAACCTACAGTTATGAACTATGCACATGTGTTTATAACGTAATGCTTTAACGATTAAAAATTCAAATGAAGAGAAAAATAACTACTTATAAAAAAAGAACTCGAAGAGTGCACGTGCCTCTATCATCTTCCCTTTAAAAGCACGACTTCTGTATTCCTGAGGTACATTCTCTTCCCGTTACACACTGTGTGTACAGATATGCACAACTGCACTTCGCGTTTTTACCTCCTCTATGAAACTAAAATAGCATGCACATCTCGGATTGTTTTTGGTACGTCGATTTTTCTTTGAGAAGAAAATGTGCATGCGTAGCAGCTGTGAGATGTTTCATTTCTTGGACCGCCATTTTAATTTGATACGTTCTATAACTTTCACATAATACAAATAAAAATGCACTGAAAGCGCTTAAATAATTGTTTCAACGATTAGTAACCAAGAATTACTTGTTTATTTTAATTTCAGAGCATCTGTAACAAGAGTATTTTTCTCGAGATTTTTTTAAATCAATCATATATAGGAATTAAGCATAGATTGATTAAAGTGTCTTCACCTCAGCGAATGCTCATTTAATCAAGTACACCTGGAAATTAAGGTTTCTCTCTCTCTCTCTCTCTGGTTGGTAGTCATTCCATGTTATATATGTACTTACCCTTGATGAACATGTATGATCGAAACTTTCCACACCATCCATTAAATAATCAGTTAATAACTCCGCAGCTTCACACTTAATTAATAGCAGAATATAAAACACGGTATTTATTCCTGAAAGTGAGTTTTGTTTTCCTCTCATTGTACCAAAAGATGTGGTTAAAATTGTTTTTAAAAAATCGTCTTAGTTTCAAACAAAGAGTATGATCGAACGTTTTCTATAGATGGATGTTTGCGATACAATTTATTTCCTAAATATTATGGAAGCACATTAGTGCCACAATGACCCCTATTTTATTTCTCATCTAAATTGTATTATTTACACTTGATTTTAAAATATTTACATTAAAAAGCTTGAAAGGTTAGAGTGTGGTCAGGGTTTTTAACCTAAAAACTTACGTCAGTGTATCTACGGTTGCTACATTAGTGTCACATTGAAATTTTCTGTACACTCAATATAGCGCACATATTCTGTAAAACTTACCCTTAAATTCTTTAATTGGTAACTTTAACGGGAAATATTTGGATTTAACAAAATTCCTCAAAATATAAGGCATAATATAAGACAGGTCTCGTAAATGGAAACTTTGGAAGTTTAGGTACGACAATATTAATTTTTAGTTAGAATTATTCAGTTATTATTTCTGTTAATCTACATTTCAATTACTTTAATTTGTTAAAAATAAAACGATTTAAACCAACTTCAGTATGCAAATTACCTTAACACTTCTTTTATACATGAATAAAAAGATTTGGACTTTACATGTATACATGTATGATATGGGCCGAAAATGGCCCCCTAAAATGAACATCATCATTTTACTGTAATTCTTTGTTTTCTTTGCACAGGTATATACGTGATGGTTTTTTTTTTCATAATTTTCATTTCGATTCAAGTACCCACAATTTAGAAATATTCCATCGTAAAGATAACCTTTTCCCGCCATTTTTGCAGTTTTAGCATAAAACAGCTTGTTTTCAAGCAGTTTTTCTTTCAGAAAACATAGAACGCATGCTTGAACAAACAAAATATTTTAATCAGAGATGTTTTTAGCCAAGAATAATCAGTGACAACAAATTTTCCATGTTCAAAGCGTCGCTCTATATTTTCAATTCGTAAAAAGATATGAAAAATGTCAATTTTTGACTGATTTTGATTGAATTATAAAAATAGCGTCATTTCTGACGTCATATACTGCCAATGAGTGCAAAACAACAAATAAATAGGTAAAGATATATTTTAGAGCATTGGTCTAAAAAAAATTGACTCTTATTATATACAATAAATCTCTAAACGGATAACAAAATACTTATTTTAATCATCGAAACGATATGCAAATGCGAACCGCAAGTTGCAGCTGCGTACCATTAATGATGTCAATCGCTTGTACAGTGGTATCAATGTTATTGTTGACAAATTAATGTTGCAATTTCTCTCAGTAGCTGATTATTATTCATTATTTTTAGTATTATTTAAATTTCAAATTTAATATTTATGGTTTTTTAACCGGCCTTAAAGTGCAGTCTCAAAACTCAACTTTTATTTAACTTTAATCTTTAAAAAATTCCAGTTCTTATTGTTTCAGCATTCTTTACTTTTGATTTCAGAATAAAAGTTGAAATGAAAATCTTTTTGTTTGAACGTTATCCTGAGATTATGCCAATTTAGCGGTAACTGAAATATCTGGAAAGGTGTCTGAACGGCAGAGCTCGTCCTAGCAGTCACCTTCTATAGTCTGTCCCAAGGTATTTATTCCGCACATTTTCTGAAATTATTCAATATTAATAAAAACCTCAGGAATCAAACTATGTCCATTCAATAGTATAAAAAAATCCCAAGATTTCTCTTTTGAAACACCCCCTCTAGCTTGTCGGGTTTCAATGCACGGCTAAAAAACGTGATGTCTACGGGGATTTTGTATTGCAACAGGCCCGGATAATAAATTAGAAAAAATTGTGGAAGGTATTCCGCGTGACTTCCGAATAGAGTAAAGATGTAAACATTTCCCATTATAAATCTCCGTAAGAAATTTGTTTTCGTTCCTGTGAATATTTCAGAGTGAAAAATGATAGAGTGTCAATGAAGATATCTTGGGAATTATCCTTTTTATCAATTTGTATTGCACTTCTTTCACAGGTATGTGTATTTCTACTAAAAATCGTCAAAATGTGCGGCATAAATATCTTGGGACAGACTATAGGTATATTTCTGTCACCTTTTGGCTGACTGGATGGAAGAGATTTAACTGTTCCATGGTTTGATACAGGAACGGGAACAATATTTATTTAGATGCTATGTATTATGTGCATGATTTATATAGTCGTTTCATTTAAAGTTTAATGGTTTCCTTATCGTAAAGATAAAATAGATATTTCTCGCTGTGTTGCCAAGTAAGTTCTTGTATTCAATATTTTTCATGATTTTTTTTTTTATTTTTCGTCCTAAAATAATTAAGAAGAAACGAATCACTTCACTTATTTTCTACAAATTTTGCAATTAAAATTTGGAATTTTTTCAAGCAGTTATAAAAATTGTTAAAATCATTTAAGTAATATTTTCATTTCAACAAAATTAAATGTGTCTTTGATTGCTTTTAAAATCAATTTTATAATGAATCACAGCAAAAATACCCCTATTCAAATCCAAATATCATTGCAAAATACGATAGGTTTAAAGAAAGAAAATCTTTGTAGTTGAGTTGATGACATTTATAGTACTCGTATTTCGATATTCTTATTTTAATTTCAAAATGAAAATCACTTTATCCATTGCTAGCGAAAAACACAAGTGAATACTAACGCGGGTTATATATTTTTTCTGCAAAATCGCCACCTTCATAACACGCATGTATCATCAAAGAAAGCATTTTATTGTTTATATTTACAACATTTTACATATTAATAAAATGATTGTTAAAGTTAAGTCTATGATCGGGTTGAAACCAACTTTGGGTACGGATATGATGTAACGTTGGCAACTTTACAGCTTCAGAAAACAGGGGATACCAGTATGACTTAATTTGACTACTCGTATTGCTCAGTGGAAGTGGGGGTATGGGTTGTTTGTCGTTTTATAGGTGGGGGTTATTGAGATGTATGTTATCAAATCTTTTAAATTTTCGTAGATTTCGACCTTTTACAAATAAAGGCTTTTTGTAGTTTAAAAGTTCAACGATTACCTATGTTATATATTTTATATATCATAACTGTATATCTTTAACATAATTTGCTCGACATGTTTCGAGGGAAATACAGAACCTTCTTTGTGAGACCCAAAGTTTTTCAGGATTTTCACTCAATCTTATTGACTAGGTCTTTAACAAAACCTTGTTATTTTTCAATACATTTTACTTTGGATGTAAAAAGTCCTTTAACGTAAAGTTTTTCTTGTCACTTGTCATTTAAAAAGTTGAAATCATCTCAAACAGCCCACAGGTGCCTCAAAAAGGTGCATTTATGCGTCAAACGTTCAAAAAATCTTTTAAAGAACTGACTCAGAAAGATCATACCATGCCTCTAGCGTGGACATAAAGACATCTTAGACTTTTAAAAAATCATGGTGGAAATGTAATTTCATTTATGAGACCAAAATACGCTGCAAAGTCCTGGTTGTTCAAAAAGGGTGTAACGATTAAAAAGTTGTGTACAACTGTTGTGGCAACAGATAGGACAACTTAAGATTGAGAGGCCCACTGTAATCGTGAAATGAAGTTATCTTGCGAAGATTAGAGTCAACGGTGGTATTTATTTTTTTTTATAAATGTTCTGTTTGGGGTTTTTTTTATTTTGAGGGTGTGTCTTGTTTTATGGTGTTTGACTTAAAGTGATATGGGGTACTTAGCTGATTTTCAAACAACATCCAATTAGATATAGGTATCATTATTTATGATTTTTTTTTCTTTGTATCGGTTGTGTTTGTTTCAGATATTAATCAACAGATTGTAAAGAAAGTCACTGAATGGTTTAAAACAGAAATTAAATTAAAATATATGAAAATGAAATTAATAAAAGTTGTGTATGATGCATGATTTTTAACGATTAAATTACATCTAGTTTGTAAGTATTTAAAATAGTTTACTTTCCAAAAGATATTTCAACAAGAAGTTATACATACTAAATATTTTATTGGTAATTTATCTAAGATTTGTAAAAGCAGATAAAACAGATTAATAATGAATGTAACAAATAATGAATCATAACAGGTTTACTACTATTAAGTAAGCACAAACAAATTTAAGCAATATCTGGGTACTTGTTGACAGCAATTGGCAAACCACGTAAAAACTTAGTATTTCAGAGATTTTGATGAAGAGAGACATGCTTGAAAAAAGATGACACTAATTCTTTAAAGTTGTTCAATGACGGGAAAGTTAAAAAATGTTAAACCACTGCCCAGATCTGACAGTCTTTCTTTTTTCAAGTACATGTATAAACCAAACGTGATAAAACATACACCTTCTAGTGTGACCATATCAACAATAGTAAAAAGACATAAATCTTAATTTAGTTTATAAAAACAAATTGTTTTAAACAAAACAAATCATAAAAGTTAAATCAATAAACATGTATTTCTAGAGTAAATGGTAAAATGTTTGTCATTATTTCATAGGTGTTATCAAACAGTAGATATTCTTAAAATCAGATAATAATGTGTCAACCTAATAGTATACATTCATTCAGCATTAAACAGTTAGCAGAAGGCGATGAATATGAGAACAAAATACGGAGAACTCCAAAAAAAACCCTCCTAGAACAGCAGCAATGAGGCAGATATTTCCTTTATGGTGGTGCTCCATTTGTGACGAGACATCTGATACTTCAACTACATCTACATTTTTTTAAAAGTACATCATATATGACTTGTTTAACTTTATCACTAATGTTCCTTTACATACATGTACATTATGTAAGGATGAGGGAATCCTCCTTTTACTTTAATGGGGAGATCATTACAGTCGGACATGTGATCCAACCCAATAAAGCCCGAAGGTCTTAATGATAGATTTGATCATGTACATTGTACCAAATGTAATCATCACCCCATTAATATTTATCTAATTCTTTAATTATTTTACATCCGATTAACATAATCAATATCTTAAAATAATTTATTTTGATTCAACTTCCGCTTATATTTGAAACAATTACGTCATTTGACACATGTTGAACTTTCAAAGGTATTACCATACGGTGCAAAGCAAATACATGCTCATTTTAAGCAATGAAAAATGATGTATTTATTGAAATATGAAAACACAAAGACAAATCAGCATTATCAGACAAAATAAGCAATTCCAAAAAAATACCAGTTGTTAAGCCTATTGACTGTTTTCAATAAAAAATGCTTTTTAAGAATAAAACCTTATAATGTTACATGTTTCTTTTTGAACTCATAAATTTTGATATAACACTAACTTCTAACTTACGATCTCCATAAAGGTCTGTGAAGAGTGAAAGGTAAGGTAAGGTAATATGAATACGTACTTAACTGCAATAAATTTCACGGTACATTTTATGTATATTGCATTATCCATATTTTCAATATCCTTGTATAAGATTGTTTACAACATAACATAACAGTTATATTATTTAAAATCATATTAGGTGACATGAAACATTGTATCTAAAAATACATGAAAAAACGGTGGTATTGAAAGGCGGTAGTGGTAGTGTTGAATTATTCCAATGAGAACTGTTGTGAACGGTGCTGTGTCAGCAAAAGTCGTTCTACAAAGTTTCATCATGAAAGGACAGCATCAAATATTGCTGTGCGATATATAAATTTATCTCATAATTATTCTATATGACGCGTTATCTGATTGGTCTAGACATTCACGTGACAGAGCAAACAAAACGTCGAGTTTATCGTCAAATAAATATCGTATTCTATTCCTTCCAAGGAAGCCTCGGGATTTTTCTTTTCATTGGTATGAAAATGCCGATATGACCATAGGACAAATTTAAAGATTAACATATAATAATATAATTGTTCTTGTATCAAAAAAACTGTATTTAATTCAAATTATGAAAGAAAGGGGATAATCTAGATAAACCAAGCTTCTCCGACGTTTTTCGCTTTTAAGGAAGGAGTCTTTTCATACTTCAAATATTAAGAATTTAATGAAAATTCGTATTTATGCATTTTAGAACACTCTCTTTCAAAATTGAAAGTTTTATAAAAATCGACCGCCTTATATGGTTGCCAAGGTCACTCAAAGTCAGCATCTTAAAATAGACAATAATTTTCGTTCAATAACCATTTTAAGAACTTTTCTTAGACTTTGATACACCAAAAAAATCTTAAGACTGAAAATTTCCAAACTAACTCGGGATCTAAAATTGTAAGGTCAAAATATTTCAAAACAGAAGAAAAAAAAGAAATTAAATTACAAGTTTTCAAAATAATCAAATCCGAATTTCCTCAGACTTTACAAAAAAATTCAACTCAATTTTGTAATAAATTAATGTATTGTATATCTTTTATTATTGTCTTCCTATAATAAGAATTTCTTTCCTTTGTTATAGTTCCGTAGAATAATATGAGAAAAAAGCTATAGCAAAAGGAAAATAAAATTGACCGTTTGATAACAGAGAATTTTGAACCCGAATTTCCTCTTCTTTTACATAGAAAATTGACCACTCCTTTGCAAAACATCAATGATTTCAACATCTCTTTAAATGTCAACCTATATTGGAAATTTCTTTTCTCAGTTTCACGTTTGCCCAGTCATATGAGCCTATAGTGTTATATACCAAATTAAAAAAAAAATAACCTTATAATAATAGTAGTCTTTAACCCGAATTTCCTCTATCTTTATACAGAAAATCCATTAAATTTCGCAAAATCTCAATGTTTTGAGCATCTTTTATTATTATCATGCTATAATAAGAAATTATTTTTTTAGTTATAGTTCCGTAGAATAATATGAGACAAAGGATTTAGCAGAAGGAAAATAAAATTGACCATTTGATAACAGAGAATTTTTAACCTGAATTTCCTCATTTTTATACAGAAAAATGACAACTCCTTTGCAAAACATCAATGTTTTCAACATCTCTTTAATTTTCAACCTATATTGGAAATTTCTTTTTAGCTGTAGTTTTGCACAGTTGTCACATAATGAGTCAGGTACTGCACCAAATTGAAAAAAAAATGACCATTTAATAAGGGGGAAGGGGTTTTTTTTACCCGAATTTCCTCTATCTTTACCCAGAAAATCCCTTAAATTACGCAAAATCTCAACATTTTCTCATTTTAAAAATGATCATTTCATATTGAAAACTTCATTTCTAAGTAACAGTTTCGTAGATTTGTTAACGGTAAAGGCCATATAGTTAAAGAAAATAAAACTGACCATTTGATAACGAGAATTTTAAACCTGAATTTCCTCCTTTCTTTACACAGAAAGTTGACCACTCCTTTGCAAAACATTGACGTTTCAAATATCTCTTGAATGTCAACCTTTGTTGGAGTTTTTTCAGTTAAAGTTTCCCACAGTCATACATGTATGAGTCAAGTTCTATACCTAGTGGTTCTTGTATTAATACATAGGATCTTCAACCCGAATTTCCTCCTTTTTAATAAAGAAAATCGAACACATTTTACTAAAATATATAAATGTTTTCAACAACATTTTTTTAAATATCAACCTTATGAAATATCAACCTGCTGACATGTCTACACATATACATATAGTACTGATTATAACAGTTATTCGAGAAAAGTGCAATAGCAAGTGGAAGAGAAATAGACAATCCAAGTACATATTCCGTCCAAATTTTCTTCAATCTAACAACATCTAAAACAAATTACATTCCTTGCACAATTAGTTGCAAGCATTTCATCAGTCATTAGAAGGCTATATATATAAATGTTACATCAAATTATCTTTAATTTTTTCCCCTGAATTTTGTTAATTATGGCATATGCATATAAAATATTTTCATTTGAAATTGTGAATTAATACAAAAATTAGGTGTATCAAACTTTCTCTGGCTCTGTGATACTATCATACATATTCAAAGCCATAAAACCTATTTTATAACACATATTTACAAGAGAAAAGCTGTCAATGTGACAGCAAACCTGGACCTGGTTTTCTTTTGTGTGAACAGTATCCATAATCCATTTGTCAACCCTGAATTGATGAACACAATCCAGAGAAATTGGGTACTTGTTATGAAATATTTTTGCCAAAACATAAGTAAGTTCAACAGTTGGTATTGCTTTCACAAATCATCAGAAATCAAAATTATCCTAGAAATGTGCATATGCACCTCTGATAATATTATAAAGAACAATTGATCTGCAATTAAAAGAATAACTTCCTATCTTGAAAACTGAAGAAGGAGTTATATCCGTAGAATAGGGGTACCCTATATATGCAATATTTTGCCAAAAAATGACTAAGTTCAACAGCTGGTATTTTTTTTTATAAATTATTTAAAATCAAAATCCTAGCAAAATGCACA
>WFKH01003881.1:51061897-51090445 GCA_016163765.1 Magallana hongkongensis
TTAAAGTTATGAATATTGATCAAATAATTTAAAAATAAAAGTTTAAAAATAAAATACGTTTTTGTGAGAAAATGGATAAATAATTTGAAGAATGAAATAAATGATAGAATTATAGAAATAATAGAAAAACAAATATATTGTTTTAAAAGTATGCACTCTGTTTAAGAGAAAGTAATTCTCATAATTTATACAGCTAACGGGTTGTCGTAGTTTTTCTCCAGCGTCATTAGTTACACTTAATGCAGATACTGTTTAAACATTCGGATTTGAAAGCAAAGCCACCAATTGATACTTTCTTAAGATTAAGTTTGGTTCTTTTACTTTCAAATTTGTTTTTCTTCCACTTAATATGACTTACAGGTATTTGTCATTACGACTATACAATCGTCTGTCATACCCCATTCTCAGTACACAAAGTTGACAAACTGCAGCAGACGTTTAAATAGGGTTAGGCCCTGTATTATGAAACTTACTCTATTTTTTTAAATTAAATTCTACAATTACTATGAATAAACATGTATATATCACTATATGACACTTACATTTTCACTATAAACTACCTCGGGCGTGGAGAGGATATCGTCTGCGATGAAGTCGTCCTGATCGTGCTGATCATTCCCCGTCTGAAAGCTGGGCGCACTCGTCGAATTTACCGACTCCTCACCCTGTTTGCCACCCCATCGTGTTATTTGGGATTTCCGTACGATTTCAGTTCGTTTTATTTGTTTTTGGGATGCAAACCGACCCTTTTTCCTTGGTTGTTCCATACCTTGTTTACATTTGACGCTCGACAATTTAGTTACGTAATGTCGTAAAATTTTACTAAATCTCGACAGATAAATTAGATTTTAATTAAAAACAATTAGTCTATTGTTACTTGGAGTAATATCATATCTTAAATTCTTAAAAAATAAATATAAACAATTTGTTATTTTACGACTTCAATATGTATGGAGACCCATTCGCGGCAGAAAAACGTGAAAAGACTCCTTCCTTAAAGGATGAAAAACTATTGAAAATCGACCATTTTTGTGTATGTCGTTTAGAATAATAAACAAACTACTGCATGACTAATGCATATTTGACAAATATGAAGATTTATTCCATCAGAAATATCAATTTTCCCTCGGATGATGCTTTCGGGAAATTTGATTATTCTTGGGGGTTTAATCTTCATATATTCGTACATATACATATTCAATGTACATAGATCTCCCTCACAATCATGCAACAAATGTATAGTACACATATTAGTTTAGTATATTTTAATGTAATCTTTCTCAAGTTATGTTTTGTGAATGATTTGAATTCGTTAAATGTTACTGGTAATCTCTGTACATACTGTATCCCACTGTGAAATTCCTTGTAATTGTAGAAATGCATGGAAAACAACTACTGTATTCATTCTTGCAAAGGCAACGGTCCGGCCCTTGATTCAAATATGGATCAAAAGGTAAAACCTGAAAAAATTGATTAGTTTTAGTCAATATATCAAGTTTTTGTTTCTTAATTCCTTCATCAATAAAAGTGTTTCCTCTATTTATTTGCAACCATCATAAATGTGTTTCACTTTAACGATCGGTCTTGTGAACAATTGACGAAATGAAGATATTTAAATTTGTAAATATAAATCATGTATTAATAATTTATGATATATTTATATGTTTTAAATCATTGCACAGCTATCTAATGTGAATTGCGGGGTTTTTTTTAACAACATTTAAAACAATGTATCAATTATATCAAACAGTATGAATTATTATTTTTATTCAATGTCAACGAAATTTGAAAAGAAAAAAAATTATTTCAAAGTGCGTTTATATGGTCGATATTAAAGCACTTTGAAAAAATAAAATGTGATTGCTTGGTCAGACTTTTAAATAAGTCAAATAATCATTCTACTCTTGTTTAGCTCAAATGAATAACATGTCATTGATATAAAACAGAGAACCCATGTGATTTTAAGCTAACCTGATCAGCAGTTTTTCAATGAAAAAGTTTATATAAGTTTCATTAGTTCAAAATTAAACTCATTATTAAAAATTTGCCGAGTTTTACACTCTTAAACTTTGTTAATAGGAAATGTCCTATGTCGCTTAGCCGTCATGTGTCCTTCCATATTTGTGTACAATTTTAACCTTGTTAATATAAATACACCGCAAATGAACTCTTTTAAAAAAGATTTGTTTTGTTTTGTTCAAAACATTGCGCTATGCCAGAAAAACCCAATCTATTTAATTGAAATTCATAATTCAAATGACTTTAATTTCATATGCAAATGAAAAAAAAACCATAATGACGTTAAAATATACGTTAAGTATGTATATCAAGCACAACATATTTTTGAATATCAGTGCAAGAAAGTAAATGCGCCGATGTTTATTTTTAGTTGAAAATACATTAATGGCTGTAAAAATGCAACTTCCTTACTTTTTGTAATGAAATAATTAGCTGATTATGATATGTTTGGGAAGGAAATAGAGGGATAAGGCTTCAAGGGCCTTCTTCCTGTAATCAATTTAAATGTTGGTCTGGTAATATGACTATCTTTTAGGATGTTATCTTTACCTTTTCCCGTTTCCAATGACGGTTGAACATTTTTATCAATGTTTGCAAATAATCATACTGTTATCTAATTTTCAACAAGGTCCAAAATTTCTGATTTATACACATTTTTTCAAAGTGCATCTTTGTTTTAATGATAAAATGTTGATCTACTCTAAAAACGAACTTTGAAAACACATTGAAGTGCGTATTTGTTTTTCAAAGTGCATTGCCACAATGCATGTTTTTGTACCGTTAATATAAAATAATCATATCGTGGTATTAAAATACAATGCAGAATATTATAAAGATGGCTAGAATTTTGTTGCTTTTGAAAATTTTCGTCATGTTGGCATGTGGAAAATATTTACCTTTATAATATATGTTCCAGGTGAAATGCCCTTGAACACGTGACTTTAATACTGTAAAAAGAACAGTCTCTAGAAAGTACTACTAGACATTGCGTTTTGTACGATTTTCCTACAAACATTTAACTCCTGATTAAAATTGTGATTTTGCTGCTTAGTCGCATTATTAAGAACAAATTCATTATAAGCATTATTAAACAGGTTCTCGGATAAATACGCAAATACTACACAAACTGCACTTTTCGGTACTATTCATGAACTGTTATGAGCTTTTTTCAAATTGATGAATATCTGAAAAGTATAAGTACAAATTTTGCTTTGCATGATTTTTCTCACATATATATAACTTCTTTTCAATAAATATAACTCGGTCGGTCATTAAAATGCTTACATTTTGAAATAAGTAATGTGGTAAGAAAGCCTATTTACTTGCATAACACTACCAATGCAATGAGAATGGGAAACCTATACAAATACAACTTATTTTTATCTAAGTTGGCGCTCCTTATCCGTTAAATGTATAAAAAATATCATCAACACAAAACATAATTATAAATAATGCAGAAACATGTTAATCAGTTTTACAGGATGTGTTAAGAGAATACCGGTATTAAATCTTGACCTTGATTACCGTTTTATCGATAAAAAAAAATGAAGGAATGCGTATTTTCTAATTGATGGAAGCGTATGTTGGTTACTGACACTTACATCTTTTGTGACGTTGACTGCAGAGACTGGAGAAGTGTCATTGACATTGTAAAGGCTGATGGTGTATAAGGTGAACGGGAATTCAGGAGGAGCCAATGCAAACGCCACCTGGATCTTATTAAAAGGACCGGAGTCATTTGTGAGGACTTTGTTCATAATCGTCGTAACCCACTGACTGGAAGGCTTCCAGCCTAGAAAGATGCATTTATTGTAACATTATACCGGTAGTCATATTGTATATTTAAACATCACACCGTACTCTTTTTCTTTATATGTTTCTAAATGCTTCGAATTTGTAATGTAAAGTTGCTGAGCGGCGGAATACGTTATTTACACTAATAGCTTAGGTCATTCCAAAATCAGAGATTCCGATATCAAGTTGAGAGTAAAATTGTTGCAAGAATTGTTTTAAGAGCATTTACAACAGTTAATCTTCGTTGGTGTGTTAATAATCTTACCAAATCACGATTTATTCTATCTATCTACGATATCAATATACATATGTATTAATACGCTTATAAACTCAGTTAATTTTATAACAATGTCTATCTGGTCTGTAATGATAACATTTCATGAAAACGTTTTCAATACACATCAAATAAGCCAAGATATCTGTACGTTTAGTACTTTGAGTATATACTTGCCTATACAACCAGAATTTATAGGACAGAATCCCCATTTACCCCACGTCCCGGCGTTCTCTGTCACGTTTAAATAGCGGTCATATTCCTCAGGGGCGGGGGATAGACTCCTACTGACCATTAGAACCGCGGGGGCATCGGTCACCTTCATAGGCCATATATCCACCCAGAAGTCGGACTGTGTAGGTTTAAAACAGAATAATTTTTGTAGTTTTTGAAAAAAAAATCGACCTGTATCTTATTACATGAATTGATTTTTAATTTTTCACCTCGATACGCTAAAACACATTTCATTTATTTGATATTTATTATTTATTACTGTTTATTACTATTGTGAAGATACTCTTGAAGTAATCAAGGCAGTGTTAAAATCAAAACCAATTATATTTTCATCGAACTTCATAGTTTAATTTATATGTGTAATATACATTTAGAATTGAAGGATCTCTCTTTTATCAAAAATCATAAAAATTGATTATAAAATTCATCTAAAACGTTTCATTAATTAAGAGTAAATTATAGGGAAATAATAGTATTTCTATTTGTAACGCTTATTGGTTTATTAAGAGAATAACTTAAATAAATGATATACATGTATATGAAAATAGTTTCTTCTACGTCACATTAACATACATGATCAATATTTATTACTTTTTACACTGATAAACATTGAACAAAAAAACCTCCAAAAACCAACTTGCCTCCACAACATCGGGGTATGTCAGTTTAGATGCCGATAAATTAAATATGAGGCAGCCATTGTTTTGATTCATATTGTAGGAAAAGATAAGTTCAACACCCTTCAGAACTTCATAGCTTGCTTTACAAACAATTTATTGATAAAAGATTTTTTTAAATAATAATTAATGATATTTTAAAGTAAACGAACTATTTCGTTTATACAATGTAAAACGTATACGCTGAAATCTCTAATAGAACTAATGAAAAATAAGGAATAGCCCAGCCGAATATCATGGAACTTCTTGACCCCAATAAATTTCTTAGATCAAGAGTTATATATTGTTAATGTAAGAAAAAAATATATGACACGACAATAATGAAGGTAACGTTTTGCGTGTCATATTTCATTTAATGACATTACATTGTAAGATTCATACCATGATACGACCATATATGATTGTTTTTATCTTTTGATCATACAACACTTTATATTTATTCAGCATGTTACTATGCACTAACAAACACTAATTTAAAGATTATGTATCGATTAACGACTTCTATTGTTTTCATGATACATACAATGATAATGAAATCAACTTGCCTCCACAACATCTGTGTACGTTAGTTTAGCAGCAGATAAATCAAAAATCAGACAGCCGTAGTTGTTATACAAATTGTAGGAATAGATGAGTTCAAAACCTTTCAGAACTTCAAACTCCTCTTAAGAAAAAAAAAACCATAATTATGTTTTAATAAAGAAAAAGCAGAAGTTATACAACAAGAAGTCTTAGAATATTTTCAGCCGTGATCTCAAAAGTAAACATCTATTTGATAATCTTAATCTCTCTCTCTCTCTCTCTCTCTCTCTCTCTCTCTCTCTCTCTCTCTCTCTCTCTCTCTCTCTCTCTCGTGTGTGTGTGTGTGTGTGTGTGCATTGGTTGGATAACTTGTAGACTTATGGAATGAAACCAAACCTGTGAGAGGAGCCTTCAGTTTTATCGTCAATCCAGGATAATATTTATTGTTCGAATGTTTCTTGTAGAATGGAACGCTGACCATCGACAGTGGTTTTTCCGGAAATTTATTTTCCTTTGACAAACTATACAGGTAAGGAAAAGCAGTTGCTGCTCTTTCTGAACACCCTTAAGTAAAAACAAACGATTACGAACGATTTATGTATAATAATTGGGGTTTTAGTTGTTCTAGATTGTAAATATTCTATATTAGAATTGAATTTAGCTCATTTGAAAACGAAATTATGTAAACGTATGCATCTCAGAATAATTGTCAGATGTGCACAATCAAAGTAGTATGTCTTTCACTAAAAATATTAACAGATTAATGTATTTCAAAAACTGGTAATGAAATGTCAGACAAAAGTGTGAATACAGATAGTTAAAGAAGGTGGTTTATTGTTAAGAAGTTATAGTAATGTCCTAGCCAGGAAAAATAATCTTAGTAATTGCTTTGAGAATAATCTTATTATTTGTAGAGCTGAACATGCCTTTAAACTGTTTTATAATATTGATGAAATTGTATAAATAAGGGTAAAATACTTGTTCAAAGTGCAAAAGAAGTGTTCGAAAAATAAACTTATCATTTCTAGAGCTGAACATGTCTTTTTATTGTATTTATGATAAAGTTGAAAAAAGGGTAAAATACTTGTTAAAAGTGCAAAAGAAGTGTTTGGTACAAAATTGTATCTAGATATTTTTTTTCAAATTTTAGGGTACAGTGGTTACATATCTAACAAAGGAATGTAAATATGCAAGGCAGAAATATATAGAAATACCACAAAATTGCAATGAAAAATGAAGGTGGAAAGAAAAACTATGAAAGACGAAATATATACCTAAAATGTCATCATTGAATAATATAGAATTTAAGCATCTCAGATCAAAAGGAATATTGGAATATTTTCAATACCAGCTGTGATAAAAAGTCAACATGTAATGCTGATCTGGAGGACCTTTTCCATCTTTATAGTAAATGTTGGAATGCCTAAAATGATGAACAATGTGAGTGTGGTTTGTCTCAAGATGGGTTTAAAGACTTTTTGTAGCATTACATGTATATGTGGAAAATGCAATTTTATTTACCTATACCCGAGAATATTCAACATTAACTGAATGATTCTCGGAAATATTGTGAAATGCGCCACCCCAAAGTAATAAGTGGTCGAGCAAAATTTGTCATATTCAACTAATTCAAGGTAGATAAAATGTTAAATTACCCTCTGAGTATAAAAATACTGTATTAGAAATTGTTGATAATTATAATTAGGAAAAGTCGTTCTATCTTTCACTCTTTTTCTTTTTTCCGCCTTTCTCTCAAATACCTGTATCCCTTATTAAATAAACGAAGCAGGTGATGCTGGGCTGTAAAATAATAGAAAAACCAATTTATACATAGTGTTGCTGACTGAGCATTTTATCAATACAAAACAAGAAGCCCACAGGGGCCAGAATGGCTGACCTTGCTGTATCACATTAAGAATTTTACATTCTAATTGGAACTGTAAGTTTTATTTTTATTTCATTTAAACTCAATTATTTCACAATATATGCTGAAATACTCAATTTTACTCCTATAAATAATTTCAAGGCAAGCATAAAGCAAATTTGAAAAAAAAAACCAAGAGGTCAATAGGCCTTAACGGTCACCTGAGTAGCATAACCCATACACAAACTTGTCAAGGAGTCTCATATATGCATTTAATTAAGTTTTATTCTGGAAAAGAAAAATTTTTAATTTGTAATGACGACAACCTCCCTGCCTGAAATCTTTCAAAAAGGACTATGAAACCTATAATTTTAGCAAAAAACTTAAAAGATCATAAAAGAGTGCATGGCCTGATATAGAAAAGGTGCAAGACTCTGATAGAAAATAATCTTCCCATATTCATTATTTTTCAGGATAGGTTTTAGGTGTATATGTTTTCATAGAAAAGCTATAACAAGGTGGCTATTATTCATGTTTTATCTAAAACAACCTCCCATCCCCCATCCCCCGGGGCAGACAGAAACTCTCCCTGTGGGCATTTAAACAAACGAAAAAAAAACAGCTTTAAAAGCCATCATGAGTGACTCACTTCTCCTGTTCCAGTTTTTGAATATTCAACCTTCGTTGACAATCACCATCTGGCATTTATACCAAAATCATTTTACCTATCATCAGTGCTTTTAGTTAGCCAATTATTACTTTACTATTAACAAGTCTATTTGTTTATTTTGAAAGTTCAAAAACTGTTTTTGTTTCAAATGATAAAAATCCTTGCATAACTCTTTTGATCATACAACTTCTTTATAATTACATTATATTCAATGATTAATTACTAAATATGAACAAGCAAAGGAAGATAACTCCATTAGGAAGAAGCAAGGGAAAATAACTCCATTAACTGTTTACCCCCCCCCCCCTCCTTTCAACTCTTTCCAAATGCTATCAAAATGCTAGGTCCTGAACCCTGACTAAGGGGTCACGAATTTCACAATTTAGGTAGAGGAGTTCATAACGGTTACCATGCATTCAGTTTTTTCCCACATGTGTGGGAGTAAAGATTTTTAAGACTTAATACCTTTTTACTATATGGCTATATTGGCCCCACCCTAGGGCCTAAACCCCTGTCCCAGGGGTCATGAATTTCAAAATTTAGGTAGAAGACTTCATGGACATCATATCCATGCATTTAGTTTTTTACATATACATGTATATATACGGGAGTATAGAAGAAGATTTTCTAAGATTTAATACATTTTTACTATATGGCCATATTGGCCCCACCCTAGGGCCTAAACCCCTGTCCCAGGGGTCATGATTTTCACAATTTAGGTAGAAGACTTCATGTACATCATATCCATGCATTTAGTTTTTCACAAATATATATGGGAGCAGAGAAGAAGATTTTCTAAGATTTAATACATTTTTAATTATATGGCCATATTGGCCCCACCCTTGAGCCTGAACCCCTGACCCAGGGACCATAAAATTCACAATTTTGGTAGAGGGCTTCATGGACATCATAACCATGCATTTAGTTTTTAACAAATATCTATGGGAGTAGAGAAGAAGATTTTCTAAGATTTAATGCACTTTTACTATATGGCCATATTGGCCCCACCCTACAGCCTGAACCCCTGACCCAGGGACCATAAATTTCACAATTTTGGTAAAGGGCTTCATGGACATCATAACTATGTTTTTAGTTTTTAACAAATATCTATGGGAGTAGAGAAGAAGATTTTCTAAGATTTAATACATTTTTACTATATGGCTATATTGGCCCACCCTAGAGCCTGAATCCCTAACCCAGGGGCCATGAATTTCACAATTCTGGTAGAGGGCTTCATGGACATCATAACCATGCAATCAGTTTTTTCCTCACATGTGTGGGAGTAGAGAAGAAGATTTTTGAAAATTTGGCGCTTTTTTTTTGCATATTTGGCCCCACCTGTGGCACCCTGGGGGTGGCAGAGCCACCAATTTCACAATTTACATTCCTCTTACCATACAGATGCTTCACACCAAAAATGGAAACAATTGGCCTTGTAGTTTTTAAGAAGAAGTTAAAAATGTAAATTGTTAACGCACGACGTACGTCGCACGACGCACGACGCACGACGACGGACGAAAACAGATAGCAATAGGTCACCTGAGTTTACTCAGGTGACCTAAAAAATCAAAAAACACAAACACATACATGACATTTACCGTTAAATAAATATTAGAAACTTGACATTTATATTAATTTTTTAAATAGTGCCAAAAAATCTTACGAATATTACGATGAACTTCCATACATTTTGTTACATTCTGATATTTTAATTTCAATAAAACTTCAGTCATGAACTATGCCTATTTTTCTTATAATGTAAATGAATTAAATATCACAAATTTTTAATTAAAATGAAGGGGAAAATAACTATGATTTAAAAAAACTCGGTGAGTGTCCCCATCATCTTTCCTTCAAAAGCATGACTCCTGTATTCCTGAGGTGCACTTTTTCACGTTACACACTGTGCATTCATGCTTATACAACGGCACTTCGTGTTTTGACCCCGTCTGTGAAACGAAAATAGCATGCACATCTGCAGAATATCGGATTGCTTTTGGTACGTCGAATTCTCTTTGAGAAGAAAATGTGTATGAGTGGCAGCTGAACATGTGTTGTTTCATTTAAATCTCGGAGCGCAATTCTAATTTGATACGTTATATAACGTTAATATAATACAAATATAAATTACACTAAAACCGCTAAAAATGATAAAAATAAATGTTTCAACGATTTAATTAGTACCTTAGAATTACTTGAATTTTATATTTCAGAGTAACTTCTGAACGAATTCATCTGGAAACTAAGGTTTATAATATGTACGTGCAAACAATCGATTTCTCTCTCTCTCTTTCTCTCTCTCTCTCTCTCTCTCTCTCTCTCTCTCTCTCTCTCTCTCTGGTTGGTTATTAGTAGTTCTCTATGTACTTACGTTTGATGAACAGGTGCGATTTGAACCAATTTCCACCCCATTAACAGTAAAACCCGCAGTTTCAGAGTTGGACAATATCAGAATATAAAATACGGCCATTGGTCCTGTAAGCAAGTCTTGTTTTCTTCTCATTTTTACAAAAAATATGTCGTTAAAAGTGTTTCACAAAAACCGTATTTACACCTTCATTTCAAACAAAGAGTGTGGTCGGTCCCTAGAAAACGTTTCCTACGGATGTATGTTTACGATTCAATTTCCTTCCTAAATATTATGGAAGCATATTAGTGCCACATTGACACCTATTTTATTTTCTCATCTTAACTATATTAT
Organism: Magallana hongkongensis; assembly: GCA_016163765.1. Taxonomy (NCBI): domain Eukaryota; kingdom Metazoa; phylum Mollusca; class Bivalvia; order Ostreida; family Ostreidae; genus Magallana; species Magallana hongkongensis. Next base: position 51,072,653 of record WFKH01003881.1, read on the forward strand.
TTACACTTGATTTTGTAATATTCACACTGAAAAGCTTGAAAGGTTGAAGTGTGGACAGTTTTTCTAGCTTAAAAACTTACTTCAGTGTATCTACGGTTGCTACATTAGTGTCACATTGAAATTTTCTATACACTAAATAGAGTGTATATTCTGTAAAACTTACACTTTAATCTGTAACTTTAAAGCTAAAGATGTGGATTTAACAAAATTTTTATTACAATATAATTAGGCCAGTGTCATAAATGAAACCTTTGGAAGTTTAAGTGCCACAATATTATTGTTTATTTAAAATTCTTATTGTTTCTTTCAATCTACAGTTTAATTATTTATATTTGGGAATATTTAAAGAGTAAATTAACTTTGCAAAACTAAAAAATTAAAAAAAAACTTTAAAATTTATAATTAATCTGTAAACAGATTAAGTACTTATTTTAAGCGTCGAAACTTGAATTTTACGATATGCATAATGCGAATCGAAAATTATAGCTGCGTGCCGTCTTGTGTGGCATAATGGTTGTCAATCGCTCGTTCAAGGTGTATGGAATTAATATGTTTTAATATGTATTTATGACTAAAATCAAACTTATTGTTAAAAGCTGTGTTCATGAATCGAAATATACGATTAAATGCTTTATTAATGTAAATTATTTCAAGATTGATAATTCATGGACAGTATTTACAAATCATATGTTAAAATGAGTAAATAAAGCAAACAAAGACCAAGATTTCGATCTGTCATTTGCATTTCTCGTGCATTTTGTAATGTTCTCAAATACTACAAACATAAATAGGAATGTTACGAACGAATTCAATTTAAATCATATATTTATGGTATTGAATATCGGTATAAATTGCTGAAAATTACTTAAACGAATGACATGAGACGATGAAGCAGGTGGCAGGATAAAATCAAGTTTTTCCTAAACAGTATTTGGTCAATTACAAATTTTATATAAATAAAATCGAATTGCAATTACCCTCAGTATCTGATATTTTCATACTTCACTAGTTAAAGTATTATTCAAATATGAAATTAATATTTATGATTTTTAAATCAGCCTTAAAATGTAGTCTGTAATCCAAACTTTCCAGTGCAAATGATTCAGAATCTTAATCTTTTGATGTCGGAATAAAAATTTGCAAATGAAAATCGTTTTTTCCGCTATGCTTATGTCTGGTTTTGCAGGAAAACGGGTCGTTAACATATCAAAACGTTTGATTATGCAACAGGCTGCTTATAATATCAATTTTACATTTTCTTATAGATATAGATTTATCGTTCTCGATCTGTGCTGTGATGCCACAGGATGAAATTGTGCCATTCAGTCAACTGAAATGTAACTGAAACGTGACGGAATGGCATAACTCTATCATTCAGTCTTCTTTCCACACCATTCAGCTAACATTTGTTTTACTGAATGACATACGTTCATCCTGTGAGCGGTTAGAATAAAGCAACATCCAATTCTTGAGTCAAATTGCTTTCATCTGATGAAGGTCAAATACATTAATGGTGGATCTCTTGGTCCGAGTTTGCAAGGTCAGACTGATATATGATATTTTCCCCAAATATAAAATATAAGAATTGAAATAAGGTGTCTTCAATTAGTTACTCAGGCATGTCTAACGAAGACATGAAATTCGTCAGAAACTTTTCAAAATTCTCTAAATTTGACCATTACATTGTCTGCTATTGACACTGCATGAATAATTCAGCCATTGTTTCTTTAAAGATTTAGTAAGATGGTACATTGTAAATAGTTTCTAGTGCCATGACCTGTTCTGAGAGATGTACGTAAAGGTTTTACCACCCAGAATTTGCAATTTTTTTCTTCAGATTGCATTGTCGAATAGTGTGTAATACTTATTTTTTGTATCATTATCAGTAAACAGTAACCATTTAAATCATCTGTTTTGTTTGTTGTAAACAAATTTAAGATCAGACCATTGATTTAAAAATCAAATAAACCAACAGTTTTTAGGAGCGGAAGTCTAAGTTTAATGGCCTTCTTGAGCCCGATTTTCCGTCCTTGAACAGTAACCTGAGATTCGGTCAACTAATCGTTAACTGAAAGGTCTGGAAAGGTGACTGGTCCTTTCAGTCACCGTCAAGTTGCATTTCTGTCACCTTTCGGCTGACTAGATAGAAGAGATCTATCCGTTCCATGGACTTGACACTGGAACAGGAACAATATTCATTTAGCTGTTAGTTATTATGTGCATGATTTATAGAGTCGTTTCATTACAAGTTTGTTTAACTTCTTGATGTTATCCTTATCGTACCAATATTATGGTCTATTCTTTTTGTCTTGCCGAATAATTTCTATAATCTAATTGTTTTTTTTTTTATCTTTCTTTATATTTCATACAAAATTAAGAAGAAACGAATCAGTACAATTTTTTTCTACAAATTTGTAATTAAATAAACTAGGAACTTTTTCAAGGAGTAATGAAAATGGTTAAAATTATTTTAAAGATATTTTCTTTACAACAAAATGAAATGTGTCATTGATCTTTTATTTAATCAACTTCATAATGATTCACAGTAAAAATACAAAAATGTTTATATTTTAGTTAATGACATTTGTAGTATTTTAATGTTTCCATTTCATTATGAAAATCACTTCATCCATTGTTAGCGAAAAAACACAAGTGATTACAAATTAAACAATGTAACATTTTATGGAAACAAATAATTTTGACAACTCGGGACAGCAGGATATCTAGGATAGGTGCCTGAGATAAATATATTTTGCACAATAATCTTCCAAACCTATTACAAAGGCTTATACCCAAAGTATGGTAAATTTCTATTCATTTAAAATAATCTATTCACTTATTATAAGAACCTATAAATGCAATCTTTAAACATTTACAGTTAGTAAATACTGTTTGAAAAAATTGCTTAGTAATGTATCAACATTTTCCATGTAGATGAACATGAGATAGAAATCTCTCTAGTATTTAAATGTACAACTGTATTTTCCTGTAAGTGTCCATGTACAATAAATTTAAAGATGTACGACTCACGTTTAAAGAAATACTTCATCATTATGTTTTTCTTCTTTAAAAAATCCAAGATTATTGAAACCTTTTATGGTTCAAATTTACTTTATCAAGTAACAAGTAATTAAGTTTTATAATCAAAGTAGATTATCTAAACTAGGCAATATATGAATTATATAATATATTATGGGGATAATTTACAAGTAATACTGAAACATTCATTAAGGTGGTATGGGACACCTCCATGTTGTGACGTACTTCCTATCGAAATATACAATAAAATCAAGTATAATTTTGTATTTCTTTTCTTTCCCGAATTTGTTACCTAACAGCGTAGCGTAATAGCTTAGAGCGTTAACCACGAAACTGTTAGTCATGAGTTCGAACCCAGCTGGGACTTTAATAACTTTTACCTTTCAAAAAAAAAGAAATTAAAAATGTTTTTGGTCAAATATTATAAAATTTGACAATTCTGTACTGGTGAAAGTATTTTGATTATATTATTATATTATTATTATTGTTAAATTATAATTTTATCTACATACCTACCTACAGGTTCCCATACCACCTTAATAGTTACCAATATTGCAATGTTTACGTAAAATTAAACTTATTTTAAAATCACAAACACGTATGTAAATGCATAGTTATAAGTCAACAACTACATGTAAATTACGAATGAGACATTCAGAATACAATAAGATAAACAAACATGTCGTTCAGACAACAAACAACAAAATTACTCTATAATTTGCTTAGTTTTAATCTTGCACACCCAGATGTGTACGTGATTAAAGAACGTGGCACATACAGAGATTAGATATCATGGCAAATATTTATTTTCATCTTTTAATCTTATATAGATATCTGCATAACTGTTTTGTTTGTCCGCAACTAATAAATAGTAAATACAATATAAAGACATTTTATTCTTATCTAGCATTAAGGTTAGAGATCATTATAAGAGAAATTAAATTAGATAAAATGATGCACATCACCAAATTTACTCACTTTCTTTTCATTTTGCCTCAATTCAGTACATGTACAACAATTACTGTTTATTTTTTGTTTGTACTGTTTGTGTTCAATTATATTAAGCATTTGAAAAAAAAATCTTGTTGAACTTTTGTTTTTCAGAGAGTAGTCATACAGTACCGATCAGACCCAACTTAACACCAAAGTAAACCCCAACTAAACCCTGGGTTTACTTTTGGGGTTTACTTGGGGTTTACTCTGGGTTTACTTTTTGAAAATTTGGGTCCACTCGGGGTTTACTTTCGGTTTACTCGGGGTTTACTTTGGGTTTACTTGGTAATTGCTTTTGAGGTCAACTGTACGCACTGAATTGTGAAGCAGACATGTCTTTTATCTTACCATCCTACTGCCTGTAGTTCCTGCCCATTGTATATTCCAAATACACAGTTAGCGTCTGCTTTCAGGGGTATACTTCTGACTGGGTTTACTCTCCGTGTACACTCTGGGTTTACTTTGGGTTTACTCTGGGTTTACTCTGGGTCCACTATAGTAAACCAAGAAAGTAAACCCAGGGTTTAGTTGGGGTTTACTTTCTGTTAGGTTGGGTCTGATCGGTACTGAAGATATACAAATAAGATCGCATTTAACACTGAATCACCTTAAAAAGATTATCATTCTTGGACAATATTTCCTCTGTCTCTTTATCTCCAAGTTTTAGCATGGAAATGAAGAACTCCACTTCAATCGTCTTATAGAACAATATATATATAAAGCATACTTGTGAAACAAGAAGGTTATATATCGCATAGCAGTACGCTTGGTTTGAATAACGCGATTGGTCATGATGATGATGATGATTACAGAAAAGATAAAACATTACAGCATACATCTTTAAATAAAACCATTAAAACAGTATCGTATAAGCAGAAGGCTTTACATTTCTTATATGTGTTATACAATTGGTTCAAAATACAACATTTTTAAAATGACAAACTTAACAATTTTAGTTTCTTTTCTTTATAATAAAAGAACATGGATTTTATTAAACGGCCTTTTGTCTAAGATTAGAATGTCAGACGCTAACATTAGTAAAATGTGGCTTGTGTCATCCGATTTTCTTCTTATATATAAAAATAGCACAAAAGAAGATCAGAGCAAGTTTTTATCATGCGTTTGCTAATTCAGACCTAATGTAGATAACTACTGTGTCCTCAGAACAAAGTACAATTTGGTGGTCAGACACTCCTTCCTCCAATGCTTACACAAGATTCGCCATCAAAGGTAGACTCGCTGTCTCGATCTGGCTCTATAAAGTCTTCTGTGGATTCATAGCCAAGATTTCTAAAGTTAAGTGACAGCATTTTATCCATGAGAGCGCCGCTGGTCTCATCAAAGGATACACTGTCGCTTGGGGGATGAAAATCCGACTTCTTTATGGTAGGGAGTTGAGGTTCGTCGCTAACATCCTGTTCGCGGATCAGGTCATTCTGAATTATTACCGTTATACTGTCACCAATGGCTTCACTCCAAGTGTACCTGTTTTGCTCATAGTTTTCTTTAATTGTCTCTTTGTCTTCCTCCGTTAAACTGTCCATTCCGGAGTCGTTTGACATTTTGGAATCCATACGCCGAGGAGACTTAACCTCGTATTCCTTGGCTTTTTGTATTTTTTCCTTCAGTTGAGTCCCGTCCGGAAGTTGTGTGTAGTCATCAACAAATGCCAGTCCAACGTTTTCCATCTTGGTTCTCTGCTGGTCAATCTGGTGAACATGGCAGAGGAATTCTCGGAGATGCTTCATCAAAACGTATTCTCCTCCAGAGTTAAGTTCCGTAATGGTGTGTTCTTTCGAGGTGTATTCAAAACGAACCATGATAAACTTCCTGTAATTGGACTGATTATTCAGCCGAATGCAGGTTTGGTTCAGGATTGGGATAAACAAATCTGCCAGTGGACTGCCTTCAAAGATTTTACTATCCTTCTTGCCATTTGTTTTCCATTGTTTAAATTGTTCGAACGCCGTGAAAGAATTAACTATAACGGTATAATCTGCTTGGTCCATAGAGTTAATAACCCATCGGAATTTGTCCTGCATGATATCACTTAATCGCCATGGTGCAAAGATCACATTGCAGCGACAGTGTGTCTGTAGAAAATTTGCGAATGATGTTAACACATCTTTGTGCGATTCGTGGTCTTCAGCATAGGCAAGAAAAATTGTTTTCTTTGGGAGAACACGTCTTACACCTATAATGAACAATGAAACAAAATATGTGATACAGTTTACTGTATAATTTATTTACGGTGGTATGGGACACCTCCATGTTGTGACGTAGTATTTATCGAAATAAACAATAAAATCAAGTGTAATTTTATAAATAGTTTCTTTCCCGAAATTGTCAGCTAACGGCGTCGCGGAATGAGTAAGATGGTTCACTATGAATCTGTAAGTCATGAGTTCGATTTAAAATTTTTACCTTTTCAAAATTTGTTTGAACGTATTTTGTGGCTAAATATCGTAAAATTTGAAAATTCTAAACCGATGAAAGTATTTCAATTATAATGTACTTTAATCCACATTAATATCGACAGATATCCCATACCATCTAAATAGTGTTTTGAGACGACATAACTGCATAATCGAAATGTCAATTAAACAATCTTTTAAAAGTTAGATTTCAAAATATATATTATTACAAACTTTAACAAAAACATAATATTTTTACCTACCATCGTTATCTTCTAAAGCATCATTTTGATACCACAGTGGGTTGCCTTTATCAGCGATTTTTATGTTTTCGTCTTCGATGTTTTGATAATGATCACCTCTTTCAGTGTCATTATCATCGTCATCTAGAATGAAAAGACGGTTGGAACACTGGATTTTTGTGCAATGCTGATATGACATACAAAACTGTCTTATTGTATCGACAGCTTTATCATGTAAAATAAAGGACACACTTTTAATATTGTCACTGATCAGTTAAAAATTTCTTTTATTGAGAAACGTGTACTTCGAAGTGTTAATAAAATAGGTGTGTCATTTTTTCAAATGAAACTAGAATTGGTGGTTCGTGATTCAAGAATGTACCTTTTCTGTCTTTATTTCTCCAGCAGAAGAAAAAGAATCCGATGACAACAACCAATAAAACTCCTAACAATACACCAATGACGGCTGCAATAACGCCTCCATCTGTATGAGTTGTATCGTTTGTTTTTTCAACGATGTCTGCAGCTGTAACAGATTCAATGGTTGTAGGAGAATGAGAATCCGCGGCTGTAATAGAATCAGTGATTGGAGGAGAATGTGAATCCGAAGTTGTAACAGAATCAGTGATTGGTGGAGGACGTATAACTGGAAGTTTAATAGAAAAAAAAACTGATTTAAAAAAATTGTACATGCAATCTTTGAATGTATCAATGTTAGGTGGAAGCTCTTTTCTAAATCATATACTGTAAGGTTTTTATCACATACACAATATGAGCAATTTTCAGACTTCTTGCCTAACTTTTTAAATCAAAGTACTGAAGTACTGAAAGCCGGGCTCTTTTGATGTGTCTTTATGCATATTGTGTAGTAAAGACTGAAAATTCTTCTCTCTCTCTCTCTCTCTCTCTCTCTCTCTCTCATATTTTTAATGTCGACAAAGCGTCAGAGAGCGACCGAATTTTGTAAGCGGCTATAAACAAAAATATGTCTGCCTAGTAGAAAAAAATTTAACAGTGGCTGCGTTGAATTTTGCAACAAGCGTTATAAATTCAATCCCCTATTTCTTCAATGTGCAGCAAAGTAGTTCATGGAAATCCATGCGCATTGTATGTGTCTAAAATGCAGAGTCTTGTTTTTTAAACACGTAATTAATAAGAAAACTTAAAAAGGTTGACAATCCTTTCGAAATAAAAAAAAAAAACAAAAACAAAACAAAAAAAACCCAACACATTTGACAAAACATGGCTCTTTGTGTAACTATTTAGTATAGCGGAAGCTTTTACTTTGACGCTGTTCGGTTTTTTGTTTACTTCTGAAGTCGTGCTATTTATAGTAACATTGGCGATTTGCCTGCCTACAGCCAGGACTCTGCTTTCAGCAGAGCCCGGCTAAAAATCAAAATGATACACATATATGTACATATGACATGTATTTGAAAATTTTGAAATTCTAAGAAATTTGTTTTATCGCAAAAAAACAATAAGCATGGTAATTGTATCAGCGGGGTATCATTCGATTTCCCATTAGACAAAATATTGTATAGATATTGATAGATATTATATATTTGTACATAATTCATTTTACATATTTCTTTGATTTTACGTACGTTTAAAAAACTAATTTGAGAATTAATAATTTTTTAGTTCAAAGTTCTGCATCTCTTTAAAAATGAAATCAAAGAAAAGAACAGTGACTGTATATTTATTACTTGGAGATGTAACTTACAGATTCCATATCATTATCATTTTTATCTAATTACAATTTTATTATCTGTAATAATTGTTCAATTTCATTACGAAAAAATATCTTTGGCATTGAATCTGCATTTTCAGAACATAAATATATGTTTCAATGGTTTCGCAACTTTGTTTGATATTAAAGGTTTTACCAAATGTAAAAGCATCTTGAACTTAAGCTACTGATATGTATTGTTATAAATTATCAACACTAAACGATATTTCAATGCACATTTAGTTTGTTTCATACGTGCTATCAAGCAGACGTTGACTTCTATATTGCAAAATAAAGTTCCCACTTATATAAACACAAGTTTCATTCCCCGTTAAAAGACATGTCCCAGTCAGTCGATTGCATGGTCTGGAAAGGTGACTGAATGTCTGAGTTATATCATTCAGTCACCATATGTAACAGTTCAGTCTCTTGTCAGTTGAATGAATGGCAAACCAACAGTGATAACAATAACAAAAACGGTAAAAGACAATAATTATTATAGCTCTTTCAAAACGTTAACATGCTTATATAACTTTTAAACAACCACTGGATAATTCTAGCTTTATCTAGTTTGAAATTCACGCATTAAGAGGGCTCGATGGTCGTGGCCATTTTTAGACTGTATTGATCTCCTTTAGAAGAAGATGATTTCTATATAAAAAAAAAATATAGGAAAATACCCAAATTTAAGTTAAAATGTTTAGATTGTTTTTTGGGGTAAAAATAGTCTATAGGTAAACACATCATATCCTAAAATTCTAGGTAGATCTGATTGTTAATTTGTTGACCATCCAGCCTCCTTAATTTGTTTCGTTTTGTACTAAGTGGAGATCAGTACTGTTGTGATTTTTGACGTAATTTTGTTTTTGATGACACAACTTTAAAATTGATTGAGAACAAAGGTTTGTACATACTGTATCCCACAGTGAAATTCGTTGTTATTGTTGTTGTACACGGAAAACAACTATTGTATTCATTCTTGCAAAGACAACGGCCTGGTCCTTGATTGAAATATGGATCAAAAGGTAAAACCTAGAAGAAAAATGATGATTGATACACATTGTCATCGATATATTACTATTCCTATTTATTTATATTTTTTTTTTTTCATTTAAAGGGTGTATGGAATTAACTTAGTGTGTATTCATTGAATTTGACATTTCCCACTTTTAAAATCGCTGTTGACAAACATTGTTTAATGGGTTACTAGTATATGGTTTTTAAGCATTTTATCTTTGTGATAAAATGATTTGTTCAAACCATTACACACAAAGATCAAGGATACAAATAATTAAAGTGAATATCGTGTTTACACTATATATAAGATTGAACAATCATGGTGGTATGATTTTAAAATATGAGTGAAAAAACTTCACATAATTCATAAATTTTCATGATAAGGAAAATATATTAATATGTAGATTTTATTTTCAAGTTATATAAAATCAAAAAATATAAGAATACAAATTTTCATCTACAATTTGAAGGGGAAATAATTCATAAAAGTCAGTATACTTCTGGACATTTACCTTTACAATATACGTTCCAGGTGGAATGCCTTTGAACACGTGACTTGGATACTGTGAAAAGAAAGATTTCCTTCATGTATCTATATATCTAAGGCGAAGAATGATATATTCTTCAAGTTCTTGTTCTCTTGATAAATGAAGATATATTTTACAATTCACGTTTAGAGATTTTCATTAATCTCGTGAATCATGTTATCGTGTTAACGTTATCAACCAGTAAGTTGGGTTTTATAGGCTGTACCTTTATTGAAAAGTTTCGCTTTAATTTTTGTGAATCAAATATAAAGGACCTATAACACCAAGTTGCGTTCCCACAGAGTAATCACGGGGCGTTGTAAAATTCCTGGAATTCACCGAAGGATCGCAGAAAAAAATCAGAAAAATTGTACAATTTTATTTAAAATTTTTACAAGTGAAGATGTCAAGGCGGCCTGACGGCGACCAAGGCGTTTCTACAGACCTCCCTCGGCGTGTAACTGCGTTTCGACAGAGTTCGACTGCCCTTTCGCCGAGTATCCGCCTCGCGTTCACTGCGTGCTCAGTGCGCTGACTGCACAAGACGTTCTTTACTTTTGGGTATATAAAGTTTGTTTGTACAATTGTACGCGAAACAAACAAGAATTTTGAACTTTATTACTAGTAAATAAATAATAAAAACATTTTTCTTTTGTTTTAATGAAATAAGAAAATTGAAACATAACTTTCGAAATAATTTGTGACCAGACAAAAATCTTAGTAGACGGGTCTATAAAAAATAACCGTTATTAGCTGTTAGAAAACATAGAAAGGCTAGTAACATCAGGAAAAAAATGGCATGAATTACATGCACGCCCTGGAATAGGTCCGGAAATAATCGCAAATGCTACTTTTTACATGGTAATCCACATCAAGTTTGAGAATACTATATCGCTTGGTATTGTACAACAGCCATCACATTGTTCAAGTTTTTGTGGTCTGGCTGACAACGCACTAAAAACACCGTGAAGGCGCGTGATAGACGCTAATGAACACAAAAGAAACGCCAAGAGAGCGCGATAATTGCAGCTACAGTTCTTTCGGGTCGCTGTGTGAACGCAGCAAAATGAAAAACAACACCTTCTTGAAAACGCTTTGGATGCGCAGTGAGAGCGCGATAGAGACCCAGTGACATTACAAAGGACTCCGAGAGGTCTCTCTGCAAGCGCAATCGACTTATCACTGCGTCTATACTGCGATTATGTGCGTTCCTTGAGCCCGCCAACGGAGCTCTAGTGGCGCTGTTGGAGACCTTACGGCGCTGTCACGGCGACCCCACTTCAATTCTACTACGTGTTTACCAAAACGCAGAGCCACGGCGCGTACTTTGTGCATGCTCAAAGTGCGCGCCGTCGCATGGCGTTCTAGACGATCCAACCGCGACAAATGAAGATGCTGCTGCGCTGTTTCGGCGCTGTAGGAGTCTCTACTGCGTGCACCTTGGCGTTTTACATTTTTAGGACGCAGCAAAAATGCTTTGAGGACGCAGTCTCGGTGTGACAGGGGTTTAATGAAGGTCAATGTTAGCAGTCGGTTTACGGTCAGTATCTAAGCATTCAGGACTGGCTTCATGGGTTTTTTAATGGTTTATTGTTGTTGGGGTTTTTTTTTGGGGGGGGGGATATTTGAAAAAAAACCCCACTTACCTCTTTTGTGACGTTGACGACAGAGACTGGAGAAGTGCCATTGACGTTGTAAAGGCTGATGGTGTATATGGTGAACGGGAATTCAGTGGGAGCTAAGGCAAACGCCACCTGGATCTTGTTAAAAGGACCGGAGTCATTCGTGAGGGCTTTGTTCATAATCGTCGTGACCCACTGACAGGAAGGCTTCGGGTCTAGAAAGATGCATTTATTGTATCATTATACCTTTAGTCATGAAACTGATGGGTACATCTGCACTCGAACTCAGGGTTTACATTTTGCAGGTATTTACACTGTGTGACATGCTTAAGGTATCATTGAAGTTGTACATGGTCTATATAGCTGGTGGGTGTCAATGCGGGAACTCGGGTACATGTATATACACTGTACATGTATTGCCAAGATTTCAAAATCTGGGCCACCATGCAGGCTTCAGGATCAAGAAGCATTTTAACACTTAGGTCCAAATTACAATCTTTTATAAAATTATAATATGTCATGAAAATACGCTAAAAATTGTAACTATCAACATAATATAGAGACACATTCTAATAGCACTTCTCTTTTTTTTTTATTTTGTCAATCACAAGAAAATAAGACAAAATTTGGCTTAAGTCTAAGATTGCTTCATGATCCTGGGGCCTGGACCCGATATATGTTTACTGATATTCCTAGGTATTTTGACTTGCATGGTTTCACAAAAACATGTACTATATATATAATAACTATTCATTTTATGTAATTAATATATGGATATAACTGTAGTACATGTAGTTCGCGAAAAAATTACAACATTTGATAGTCTTGAGAACATTTCAGTGTATAAATATTATTTTAATTTTGTGTGAAGATTATGCCGTTGTTTTGTACTTATTTTACTTACCTAAACAAGCCGAATTTGCAGGACAGAATCCCCATTCACCCCACCTTCCGGCGTTTTCTGTCGCGTTCAAATAGCGGTCATATTCCGCCGGGGCTGGGGGAAGACTCCTACTGACCAATAGAACCGCGGGGGGAGTGGGTACCTTCATAGGCCATATATCCACCGAGAAGTCGGTCTGTGTAGGTATCAAACAGAATTATTTTATGTGGCTCGACATTTTATTAATATATCAATTCATGATCTATGAAGTATCTTTTTTTTTAAATAATTTCACAAACAATTTTTTTATCTTCTTTTTTTTTTTGGTAGTTTTTTTTAAGTGAAACTGAAAACAGAGTAATCTGTAAATGAGATATAAGATAGTACATGTATTTAAAATATGGCCGAGGATATAAAGATTAAATATATTTTTATGATAATTTTTATCATGATCTCAAGTTTGACCAAAAAAATTCTTAGAACCAGTTATCTATTGTCAATTTGAACAAAAAAAATTATTACACGGTCATTTCGAGGGATTTTTGTGTCATATTGCCTTGAATGGCATTTATCGCCATACCAGGATACGACCAGATTACATTTTTTTTATCTTCAGATCATGCCGCACTCCATATTTACCTTTTAAAATCAATATACATAATCTGAAATTTTTGTTTGTGAATGGTAACATGTTGAAATAAGGGTTCTCATTGCCATTTATGATACAAACTTAATGTTACACAATGATAATAAAATCAACTTGCCTCCACAACATCCGTGTACGTTAGTTTAGCAGCAGATAAATCAAAAATCAGACAGCCATAGTTGTTATCCAAATTGTAGGAGTAGATGAGTTCAAAACCTTTCAGAACCTCAAAGCTCGCTTTAAAAAAAGACAATATCATAATGATGTTTTAACAAAGAATAAAACAGAAGGTATAAATCAAATAGAACATTTTCTCTCTCAGAAATTCAAAGTATTAAATCAAACAATATTGAATTGACTTAAGAATTGACAAAAACCAAACCTGTGACAGGAGCCTTCAGTGTTATCGTTAACCCAGGGTAATATTTATTGTTCGAAGGAAATTTCTTGTTGAATGGATTGCTGACCATAGACTGTGGTTTTTCCGGAAATTTATTTTCCTTCGACACATCATACAGGTGAGGAAAAGCGGTAACAGCTTTTGCTGAACACCCTAAGTTCCAACAATCACACATGTATATAAGTAATTCCTCTATTCATAACTTATGAACACAATTAAATCGATTATGAAAGTTAGAGAAACTTTATAGTTCGATTTCATAATATAATATCTACCAGAAGGTGGAAGGAAAGAGATATATTCCAAATTATCTTAATTTTTCTAAATGTAAAATTAATCAACCTAACCACCACCCCCCCCCCACCAACCCCCACACACACACCAGGGTTGCAAATAACATTTTCAAACCCAGGGGCCATGTGGGTCCCAACTTTTCAAGTTATACAAGCCCACAATAATTTTTAGGGGCCCACTGATATTCACAATGAAGTTAGTTTATAATATAAAAATATAGAGAATAAAAATTGTTAATTGCCATTATTAATTAATTTAAATTAGATCCAATTGATTAAATTTATTTTTTATGTATTCATACATTTTATAGATGAAATGTTTTGTAATTGTTTTAGCTAAATGACAAATAAAATCGGTCTCTGTTTTTCTGTGTATTTTGGAGGTATTAGTCCAACCCTTTGACCCAATTACAACCATTATGTAAAGGATCTTATTGTTTTAAGATAACCGTAAACAAACGGTTTTATGATTATTTTAGCATTAATTTGGCAGAATTATGAACCAATTACAAGTTACCAACTAATTGTAATATCAACGCTAAAAGTAATAAACATCGGTTGCACAGTATGTGGTTGCATCACCCGTATTTATAACCCCTAAAGATAAGACAATCTCGGAGTTATTAATTACAACAGGGGTTAACTGAGACTGAAAACGTTTTCAGAATTAGTTAATTATCATTTGATCGCCATTGGGGTTAATTTAAACGATTGTGAACTCATAATACAGGGCGACTTCAACTTCTTTTTCGGAGGAAATTCCGGTGAAGTTACCGATGAAAAAGCGAGTTGGTCCTTGAGTGCCAATAAAATTTACACTCGCCATGTGGGCAATTAAATCTTTGAGAAATAGTCGCCCACAGTAAAAATTACTCGCATTTGCGAGTGGGCGAGTGGTTATTTGCAACCCTGCACACACACACAGACACACACACAGGGAAAATATGTTGATCGATCCAAACTTACCATAAAACATGTTTGAGAGAGAGAGAGAGAGAGAGAGAGAGAGATTTTACAAATGTACGTCAGTTATATTTGTTTCATAAATGATGTATACGTAAATTACTGAATTTTTTATTTTTTTTAATATCTATTTTGCACGTTCCAAAATAATGTTGGTGGGAAAAAATCTTACAATTATGGACATTTTTCATTGCTAAAAAATAAAGCTAGAGTTTGCTCATTCTATATACATGTACTAGCTAATAAAGCATATCGCTTCGCACACGGACCTCTATTACCTTTAAAGGGTACAAGTGTACTTAATGTACTGACTTCCGCGAGAAATACGAAGCTTCTTAAGATATTAGAGTCAACTTTTGTTAAACGCTGTAGATATTCAGTGACCTTTGAGATTGGCCTAAACCCGGAAGAAGACAAAATTATTGGCCGGGTGCCGATTTTTACCTATGTATATAAAC
This sequence comes from Magallana hongkongensis, assembly GCA_016163765.1. Lineage (NCBI taxonomy): Eukaryota > Metazoa > Mollusca > Bivalvia > Ostreida > Ostreidae > Magallana > Magallana hongkongensis. The sequence goes on from WFKH01003881.1 coordinate 51,087,882, forward strand.
TTAAAGATTTTTTTCAAGTAGGTCCATTGACAAGATCTTTAAAAATCGTAAATCACTTGTACTATCAGTTGTCAAACTGTTAAGATTTTTCTGTTGCGCCTTTTTAAAACTATTTTATTTTAAACCTCAAGAGTGTCAAAGAAATTGAGGATAATACAGTCATGTATATCCAAAATCTCTCTCTCTCTCTCTCTCTCTCTCTCTCTCTCTCTCTCTCTCTCTTCCAAACAACAATACATACCTGCATCGCTTATATAATAAACAAAACAGGTAATGTTTGGCTGAAATAAAAACAAAAGAACTAATAAATGCTCATTAAATTATATTAAAATCACATTGTATACTTGTAACAGTTAATAAGATACAAATAAAAAGGTTAAATATGATGTGATATTTTATCTAGTTACACGCACTTGATTCTAATTAAAAGAATTTTAATCTATTTTCAACCATACTTTCTTAAGAGGGATGGATGGTCGTGACCAATTTTAGATTATATTTCTCTCCTTTAGCAGGAGAACTCTGTTTAAAGATATAGAAAAATATTTATATTTTAAAGCTTAAGTATTTAGATTTCTCTTTCCAAAATAATAGTTTAAGGTTAAATATTATATCATCTCTAAAATTTTAAGGTAGATATAATGGGTAATTTGCTGACCACTCAACCTTCTTAACATAATATACTATAAATCAACCAACATCTCTCTCTCCCTCTCTCTCTCATTTTCTCTTTCTTTCTTTCTTTCTTTCTTTCTTTCTTTCTTTCTTTCTTTCTTTCTTTCTTTCTTTCTTCAGCGGTTGTAAAACAGCGTTAAGATTTTTCTGTTGCGTTGTTTCAATAAAGATAACGGTTGCAATCTCTCTCTCTCTCTCTCTCTCTCTCTCTCTCTCTCTCCAAAAAAAAATATTGAATTCGAAAACTGAATATTAATAATTATGAATATTGACTTGTTACATGTGCATATACATATATCTTTTAACTTCATATATAATACAGTATACCATGCTTTGAATTGAATCACTAATTAAAGTTATTATCAGATAAATATTTATGCAAACATAATTTTTTGACTTGTATTTTTTTTCAAATGGCAGATAATGTAAAAAAAAACTTAAAGAAATTACTAATGTAAATATACACATATGGGCTACAGTAGACAGTTTTTTTACCATGAGTTTAAAAATTATCTTTATCTAACATTTTGTAATTAAGCTGAAAATTGTTAATTCTTTTTAATCAATCAATAACCAGCTACAAAAAAAAAGGAGGGAGGAGAAAGCTTAATTATTGTATATATCTGCTAGCATTCTTTCATTTGCTTATATTTATTCATTTATTGAATTAATTTAATATCTAAATAAAATCATTGATATATCAATTTAAATAGGGTTGTTTTTTTTTTCGATAGGATGTGTGCGTGCCTGTGTGTCTATATATCTAGTAAATACTTGCTAATGTGGTTGTCATATTGTACATTTTGAATTTCCTGGGTGATTGTATAAATACACAAAATTTACAATGCTACGATTTTTTAAATAAAATTTACACCCACCGATAAGCTCAAAATTCATATACAATGTGACATGGTAACCGATTAAAATCTGTCACATGTGCAAACAAACCAATTGTACAAATTTGTTTATGTTCATTCCCAATATATGGTCTTGGGGCCTGTCCGTTCTGAATTTGAAGGATAGTGGGTCTAAATCATATTAATGTTAAGAATACTAAATATGATTAAACTCAGTCTTTATTGGAGCCTGTTGGTACTTTAATTTAATGGGATACTGAACCGGGTTGGCACTGTTTCTGAAAGATAAAAAGTCAAAGGGATACTGAATATTTTGGATACCGAATGGATATTGAATCGGGTGGATACTTCATCTAATGGGTATTATTTCTGATGGGTAATAAGATACTGAATCTGTGGGATAATAATTTGATAAATATACTGAATCTACTAAATATGGAATCTGTTGGATATTGTATATATTTGATATTGAATATCAGGATATTTGAATCTGTTGGATACATGTACTGAAAATAAAGGCCATTGAATCTGTGGGATACTGAATATCCAGGATATTGAATCGGTGGGATAATGAACATTCAGGATATTGAATCTGTGGGATACTGAACATTAAGGATAGTTAATTTGAAGGATACTGAGTCCTGTTTTCAGGAAGACTTGCAGATGGCGTCATTTAATATATGTAGGTCAATGCTCAGATGAGAGTACACTTCAATATACTGTAACATGTATCGTAGGGTCCCTCCTATTAAACTGACACCACTTGAAGGACTCTTGCCGATTCCTCGTGACTGTTTAAGTTCAACTTAAATCGAGAAATTGACCACAGTTCGTAGTATAGTACTTTTCGAAAGCGAAAATCTCTCTTATTTTTAACACTTGAATGTTGATATTAAATGTTTCACAAAGTACATCAATTATAAGTACGCCAACCCATCTATTTATCTATCATCTGTCTGTCTATCTGTCTATCTATCTATCTATCTATCTATCTATCTATCTATCTATCTATCTATCTATCTATCTATCTAG
>WFKH01003881.1:51101830-51115299 GCA_016163765.1 Magallana hongkongensis
TTAGTGTGTATTCATTGAATTTGACATTTCCCACTTTTAAAATCGCTCTTGACAAACATTGTTTAATGGGTTACTAGTATATGGTTTTTAAGCATTTTATCTTTGTGATAAAGTGATTTGTTCAAACCATTACACACAAAGATCAAGGATACAAATAATTAAAGTGAATATCGTGTTTACACTATATATAAGATTGAACAATCATGGTGGTATGATTTTAAAATATGAGTGAAAAAACTTCACATAATTCATAAATTTTCATGATAAGGAAAATATATTAATATGTAGATTTTATTTTCAAGTTATATAAAATCAAAAAATATAATAATACAAATTTTCATCTACAATTTGAAGGGGAAATAATTCATAAAAGTCAATATACTTCTGGACATTTACCTTTACAATATACGTTCCAGGTGGAATGCCTTTGAACACGTGACTTGGATACTGTGAAAAGAAAGATTTCCTTCATGTATCTATATATCTAAGGCGAAGAATGATATATTCTTTAAGTTCTTGTTCTCTTGATAAATGAAGATATATTTTACAATTCACGTTTAGAGATTTTCATTAATCTCGTGAATCATGTTATCGTGTTAACGTTATCAACCAGTAAGTTTGGTTTTATAGGCTGTACCTTTATTGAAAAGTTTCGCTTTCATTTTTGTGAATCAAATATAAAGGACCTGTAACGCCAAATTGCGTTCCCACAGAGTAATCACGGGGCGTTGTAAAATTCCTGGAATCACCGAAGGATCGCAGGAAAAATTCAGAAAAATTGTACAATTTTATTTAAAATTTTTACAAGTGAAGATGTCAAGGCGTCCTGACGGCGAGCAAGGCGTTTCTACAGACCTTCCGCGGCGTGTAATTGCGTTTCGACAGAGTTCGACTGCCCTTTCGCCGAGTATCCGCCTCGCGTTCACTCCGTGCTCAGTGCGCTGACTGCACAAGACGTTCTTTACTTTTGGGTATATAAAATTTAATTTGTACAATTGTACGCGAAACAAACAAGAACTTTGAACTTTATTACTAGTAAATGAATGATAAAAACATTTTTCTTTTGTTTTAATGAAATAAGATAATTGAAACATAACTTTCGAAATAATTTGTGACCAGACAAAAATCTTAGTAGACGGGTCTACAAAAAATAACCGTTATTAGCTTTTAGAAAACATAGAAAGGCTAGTAACATCAGAAAAAAAATGGCATGAATTACATGCACGCCCTGGAATTGGTCCTGAAATAATCGCAAATGCTACTTTTTACATGGTAATCCACATCAAGTTTGAGAATACTATATCGCTTGGTATTGTACAACAGCCATCACATTGTTTAAGTTTTTGTGGTCTGGCTGAAAACGCACTAAAAACACCGTGAAGGGGCGTTATAGAGGCTAATGAACGCAAAAGAAACGCCAAGAGAGCGCGATAATCGCAGTTACAGTTCTTTGGGGTCGCTGTGTGAACGCAGCAAAATGAAAAACAACACAATCTTGAAAACGCTGTGGATGCGCAGTGAGAGCGCGATAGAGACCCAGTGACATTACAAAGGACTCCGAAAGGTCTCTCTGCAAGCGCAATCGACTTATCACTGCGTCTATACTGCGGTTATGTGCGTTCCTTGAGCGCGCCAACGGAGCTCTAGTGGCGCTGTTGGAGACCTTACGGCGCTGTCACGGCGACCCCACTTCAATTCTACTACATGTTTATCAAAACGCAGAGCCACGGCGCGTACTTTGTGCATGCTCAAAGTGCGCGCCGTCGCATGGCGTTCTAGACGATCCAACCGCGACAAATGAAGATGCTGCTGCGCTGTTGCGGCGCTGTAGGAGTCTCTACTGCGTGCAGCTTGGCGTTTTACATTTTTAGGACGCAGCAAGAATGCTTTGAGGACGCAGTCTCGGTGTGACAGGGGTTTAATGGAGGTCAATGTTAGCAGTCGGTCTACGGTCAGTATCTAAGCATTCAGGACTGGCTTCCTGGGTATTATAATTGTTTATTGTTGTTAGATTTTTTTTTTTGGGGGGGGGGGATATTTGAAAAAAAAAAACAACTTACATCTTTTGTGACGTTGACGACAGAGACTGGAGAAGTGCCATTGACGTTGTACAGACTGACAGTGTACACGGTGAACGGGAATTCATTGGGAGCTAAGGCAAACGCCACCTGGATCTTGTTAAAAGGACCGGAGACATTCGTGAGGGCTTTGTTCATAATCGTCGTGACCCATTGACAGGAAGGCTTCGGGTTATCTAGAAAGATGCATTTATCGTATCATTATACCTTTCGTCATGAAACTGATGGGTACATCTGCACTCGAACTCAGGGTTTACATTTTCCAGGTATTTACACTGTGTGACATGCTTGAGGTATCATTGAAGTTGTACATAGTGTATATACACTGTAGCTGGTGGGTGTCAATGCGGGAACTCGGGTACATGTATATACACTGTACATGTATTGCCAAGATTTCAAACTCTGGGCCACCATGCAGGCCTCAGGATCAAGAAGCATTTTAACACTTAGGTCCAAATTACAATCTTTTATAAAATTATAATATGTCATGAAAATACGCTAAAATTGTAACTATCAAGTGAACATAATATAGAGACACATTCTAATAGCACTTTTTTTTTTTGATGTTGTCAATCACAAGAAAATAAGACAAAATTTGGCTTAAGTCTAAGATTGCTTCATGATCCTGGGGCCCGATAAATGGTTACTGATATTCCTAGGTATTTTGACCTGGTTTCACAAAACAACATGCACTACAATGTATAATTATATATAATAATCATTCGTTTTACGTAATTAACTTCGTGGATATAACTAGTTTAAATATCGAATTCGCAAAAAAAATCATAACATTTGACAGTCTTGAGAACATTTCAGAGTATAAATATTATTATATTTTGTGTGAAGAATGTGCCGTTGTTTTGTATCTATTTTACTTACCTGAACAAGCCGAATTTGCAGGACAGAATCCCCATTCACCCCACATTCCGGCGTTTTCTGTCGCGTTCAAATAGCGGTCATATTCCGCCGGGGCTGGGGGAAGACTCCTACTGACCAATAGAACTACGGGGGGATCTGGTTTCACCATCGGCCATATATCCACCGAGAAGTCGGTCTGTGTAGGTATCAAACAGAATTATTTTATGTGACTCGACATTGTTATTAATATATCAATTTATGATCTGTGAAGTATCTTTTTTTAAATTGATTTCACAAACAAGAGATCGATATTAGCTTTGTTTTTTTATCAATTTTTTGTAGTTTTTTTAAGTGAAACTGAAAACATAGTTTTAACTGTAAATGAGATATAAGATAGTATTTAAAATATGGTCGAGGATATAAGAATTGAATATATTTTTATGATAACTTTTATCATGATCTCAAGTTTGAACAAAAAAATTCGTCGAATTATATATTGTCAATTTGAAAAAAAAATTATGACGCGGTCATTTCGAGGGATTTTGTGTCATATTTCCTTGAGTGGCATTTAGCGCCATACCAGGATACAGCCAGATTAGATTTTTTAGATCAGATCAGATCATGCAACACTCCATATTCACCTTTCAAAATCAATACATATAATCTAAATTTTTTGTTTGTGAATGGTAACATGTTGAAATAAGGACTCTCATCGCTATTTATGATACAAACTAAATTTTACACAATGATAATAAAATCAACTTGCCTCCACAACATCCGTGTACGTGAGTTTAGTTGCAGATAAATCAAAAATCAGGCAGCCATATTTGCTATCCAAATTGTAGGAATATATGAGTTCAAAACCTTTTAGAACCTCAAAGCTTGCTTTAAAAAAAAAACAATATCATAATCATAATAAAAGGAAAGGTATATAAAAAGTATACAAAACACAGTATATAAAACAAATAGAAAACTTCCTCTTTCACAAATTCAAAGTATAAAATCAAACAATATTGAGTTGACTTAAAGAATTGCCAAAAATTAAACCTGTGACAGGGGCCTTCAGGGTTATCGTTAATCCTGGGTAATATCTATTGTTCGAATGTTTCTTGTGGAACGGATTGATGACCATCGATTGTGGTTTTTCCGGAAATTTATTTTCCTTCGACACATCATACAGATGAGGAAAAGCGGTAACTGCTTTAGCTGAACACCCTTAATTCCAACAATGACAAGTTTTACCATTATTACAAGTTATTACGTTATGTACATGCTTTATGTAACAATAAACATATGTAAGAAAAAATGTACGAATACAAAATATTTTATTATCATTAAAAATCACACATGCATATAATTATGTATAACATTAAAGATTGTATGTTATATTGTCATATTCATATATAACTAATGTAAACAAGTCGAAAGGTTAGGATGGGTTTTTTTTTTTAAATTCGTTTAATTTTTCGGACCTGAAACATAAAAAAACATTTTCATGTTCAGGGTAATTAATATCCATCAGAAGAAGGGTGAATGAAAAAAAATATTCAAGTAACTTATTATTTTTTTTAATGGAAGCTTTTAGATTTTACTAATTTTGTAATCTATTCATTTTTTATACCCGGTAGCAATATATGCTTAGCATAGTGGACCTTTGTTACCCTTAAAGGGTACACGTGTACTTAATGCACGATGTTTAAATAAACTTTTGTTAAACACTGTAAATTTCTCGGTAGAATAGACAGAACTTAGTGTTTATTCAGTGACCCCTGAGATTGGCCTAAACCCGGAAGAAGATTATTGGCCGGGTGCCGATTTTTACCTATATGTATATAAACTTAAAGGTTTTCTCCAAGTAGGTCCATTGAAAAGATCTTGAAAAATCGTAAATCATTTGTACTATCAATTGTTAAACTGTTAACATTTTTCTGTTGCGCCTTTTTAAAGCTATTTTTATCAAACCTGAAGAGTGTAAAAGAAATTGAGGATAATACATGCTCATGCTCATTCTCTCTCTCTCTCTCTCTCTCTTTCTCTCTCTCTGCACACAAACAACAATATACATACCTTGATCTCTTATGAAATAAACAAAGCAGGTAATGTTTGGCTGAAATCGAAACAAAAGAACTAATAAATGCTCATTGAAGTATGTAAAATATTAAATTGTACATGTAATAGTGAACAGTATAACTATGCATATAAAAAGGTTAAAAAATGTTGTGGTATTGTTTTATCAATTATGATGCACACGCATTTGATTCAAATTAAAAGAATTTTAATTGATTTTCTACCATACTTTCAATATGGTTGAAGAGGGCTGGCTGATCGTGTTCATTTTTAGATTATAATACTAGTAACCTCTTGTAGAAAGAGAGCTTTGTAAAAATACATGTATATATAGAGAAAATGTTTAAATTCTAAAGCTAAATTTTTGGATTTTTCTTTTCTAAATGATAAATTTAATAAGGCTAAATATTAAATCATCTCTAAAACAGATAGAGGTTTATATGATGGGTAATTTGTTGATCAACCAGCCGCCTAAACATAATATACATGTACAGTTCAACAACCAACATCTCTTTCTTCCTCTACCTCATTCTCTCTTGAAGTCCTTTTTTCTTTTCTTTTATCTCAAGCTGTTGTATAACAACGTTAACATTTTTCTGTTGCACTGTTTTCAAACCATTTTTAAAATTCTTTAGGAATGTCAAAGTGTATATGAAGATAAGGGTTACTCTCTCTCTCTCTCTCTCCTCTCTCTCTCTCTCTCTCTCTCTCTCTCTCTCTCATTAATGAGCTACTATTTTCCTGTTTCAGTCACATTATTTTAACTACTAAGGAAGCGCTTTCTACAGCATGTGATCCTTTATCTCTCATCCAATAGAAACAAAACAGTAAATAAACACAACAAACAAACAAAACTATATGCAGCAGGAAGAGAGTAAAGTTTAGTAATATATTTTATTTACATAAAAACAAGTTACGTACCCTAATTACCCGCGGTTCAAAGCCTCATATTTTGTTGTCATATTGTACATTTTGAATTTCCTGGGTGAGTGTATAATGATTATATAAATACATAATACATGATCACAACATCCATATTTGGGATATTAGCTAAAAATGAAGAATATTGAAACTGCATATCAAGGATATTTTATCTGTAGGATACTGAATCAATGATATTGAATCTGTAAGATACATGTACTAAATATCAAGGATATTGAATCTGTAGGATACTGAACATTAAGGATATTGAATCTGTGGAATACTGAATATCAAGGATATTGAATCTGTAGAATACTGAACATTAAGGATATTGAATCTGTAGGATACTGAATATCAAGGATATTGAATCTGTAGAATACTGAATATCAAGGATATTGAACATTAAGGATATTGAATCTGTGGAATACTGAATATCAAGGATATTGAATATGTGGAATACGGGACATTAAGGATATTGAATCTGTGGAATACTGAATTTTAAGGATATTTAATATGTAGGATACTGAATATAAAGGATATTGAATTTGTAGGATACTCTATATCAAGGATACTCTATATCAAGGATACTGAATATCAAGGATATTTAATTTGAAGGGTCCTGAATCATGTTTTCAGGAAGACTCGCAGATTGCGTCCTTTTGTAAATGTAGGTCATACTTAGATGAGAGTACACTTCAACATACCGGTACACGTATCGTAGGGTCCCTCCTCTAAAATTAACACCACTTGAAGGACTCTTGCCTATTCCTCGTGACTGTATAGGTTCATCTTAAATAGGGAAATTGACCACAGTTCGTCGTTTAGTACTTTCCGAAAGCGAAAATCTCTCTTATTTTTAACACGTGTATGTTGATAGTAAATGTTTCCCTAAGTACATTAATTATAAGTACGTCAACCCATCTATCTATCTATCTATCTATCTATCTATCTATCTATCTATCTATCTATCTATCTATCTATCTATCTATCTAATCTATCCATCTATTTGGAAAAATATTGTGGAGCATATTTTTAATTAGCAACAATTAATATTATTCAATAACACTAACCAGCAAATTGTAATTAATACTTTTCTAAAGGGGAACAATTATAAACCACCAAACCAAATGCACCAAACTACTACACCAGATGTGTGTAAATACTATGCATGACAAATTCTCTAGATAAAAAAAAAAATCGCACGCGTATTAAAAAACTAGGTTAGTACTTCAGAGTCTCTTTGTGTTTAGCGTTTTTACAAAATGTAGTTTTTTTTAAAAGGACTCTTGAATTTGGAGAAAGAGGACTCACTTGATTCAGGAAGTCATTAGTAGAACTTTGAAATGAGCGAACCAGCGAGAGCCAGATGACGGCGCGCTATCTCATGTACGCAATCGTAGCGTACGGATTCTGAGAGGCTTTGAACCGCGGGTATATATGGTACGTAACTTGTTTTTATGAAAATAAAAAAAAGTAATACTTAACTGTACTCTCTTCCTGCTGCAGATAGTTTTGTTTGTTTTGGATTTTGTATTTACTGTTTTGTTTTCATTGCATTAGAGAAGATAGAGGAATTTGATGTAGAAAGCATTTACTAGTAGTTAAAAATACTGAAACAGGAAAAAAAAAATAAATTTTAAAAAAGCATACACAGAAGATCAATGAGAGAGAGAGACAGAGACAGAGAGAGAGAAACAGAGAAAACACATGGACACAAAAAAGATAGGAACAAAGCTCGAAAACAGAAACAGGTAACAAGGTTTACGATTACGCCTGATCGCGCGTAAATACGGGTTACTTTAAAAACCAAGGTAGCAAAACACAGGTAACCCACAAAAAACTTCAGAGATAAGTCTGCATTTTCTTGAGTGCAGCGCCGAGATAATTGGTCTCAGATTTAAATCTGAACAACACCCCTGTACACGGAATGAATAAGTCTCAACCCATCCTAGCTCAAATAGAAGTTTTGTTAACTCTTTGATTTTGTATAGTTTAACTGCATTCAATTCATTTCTTTATTCATCTGTCTGTATCGATTTTCTGCGGATGACCCATTTTTCGTTAATGCCACTAATGAAATGCTAGTTGAAAAGGGGGAATTTTAAATGGAAAAACCACCCCGGAATGTATGGAAGAAGCTACTTGTTTACGCGAGTATTTACAGAAAGAAGAGGAAGAGGGGGGGGGGGGGTACATAAAATGAAATTGTCGGTCTCATTTGTGAACAGTGCGAATAAATGTCTGTTTTTCACCTTAATATATTTCCATATGTTGCAATTCTCTTCCTATTTCTAATTACAATCCTCTTTGTATATTCATTTCTATTTACTATTAAATCAGCAATAGAAATGAGGATGGTATATAACCTTTTGTTGACAAGGTATGAAATCTGAATGTATTTCCCCGTTGATTGAGGACGTTAAATCATTTCTCATGTTGTGTGTGTGCAGTAGCTGCCTGTCGTCATGCAGGATTAAATAGCACTTAACAAAATCAAAATTGAATTCATACAAGGACGAATGCATGAGATGATATGCAAGGGTTTCTTTTAATTTGAATAAATGGATACGACGTAATTATAAAGGAGAAAAAAGATGAGTATATATGTACTTCTGTTAAGCACATTTACATTATTATATGGCAAACAAAACCGTCTAATTGTCACAATAAAGTCAGACTCTTTTTGCCAGAGTTATAATAGGTTGCTAGTGTAAACAGATTTTTATAGATAGCTTTATAGGATATTTACATGTTTGTCGAATCTTTGTGTGCTTTAAAATGAACTTAAAAAATTGTTTCAAGTAACCCGAAGCTATTTTTTTGTGAAAGATAAAACCGTAAATTTAACTCTACCATATCTCTCTCACTCAATCTCTCTCTCTCTCTCTCTCTCTCTCTCTCTCAATATTTTTACTCTCTCTCCTTCTCTCTCTAAAATATATTTCTCTCTCTCTCTCTCTCTCTCTCTCTCTCTCTCTCTCGTCTTTTTTTCATTAAATGTTATCTATGTACTTACGTTTGATGAACAGGTGCTATTGGAAGTAATATTCACACCATTGATAGTTAAACCCGAAGTTTCAGAGTTTGTCAATATCAAAATAAAAATCACTACAGTCAGTCCAGAAAGTACTTGTTGATTTCTTTTCATTGTGACAAAAACTAGTGCCGAAGAGTCAAAATTGTTCCGATAAAAAATCCACCGACCCAAGATGTCCCGATTTACTGATAAAAGTTTTCTTACACATGCCCATACACACCTAGAGATCTTCCTTACTCAAGTTGTAAACAAAACGAGTGGTCGTTCGTAGATGTTGAAGCTACAGGCGCTTACGAAATTTCCGGAACGGAAAAAGCTTCTTAAGATTCAACCACGACTAATGCTTATTTTCCTAAAGTCAATTCACATGGGATTTTTCATCAATGAGGGAGGGACAGGGAACTAAAAATATATTTATAGCACATATACCTCTGTTATCTTCATTGAGATCTCATATATATTTAATCGTTTTCCTTGTTTGATGTCAACTTCGGATTAAAAACTAAAACAATATTGAATTGATTGATTTTCTGAAATGCTGCTATCATTTCCCTATCTTTCTCTATGGCTTTACGGATAGCACTGCAACATTTTAGTTTCATTTTGATCTTGAATTCGATAGAGACCGTGAGAGTTTCAATGAACAAGAGGTCCCAAATTGTGACAGTAATTTTTTTTTTTCAAATTCAACCTTGATGTTAAACACCTTACACGTGCGGATCTAGAGGTGGGGATGGGACGCCTCCCCATGGAAAATTAAAAATTATTAAATTAGCATAGTAAAATAAGAAAAATTGGCACCCATTCTCCGCCCCCCGACCTGCCATACAAACTTTTCCCTCTGAGCTATTTGGCAACATTTTCTGGATCCGCGCATGCCTTACTAATATAATTATATTATTATTATTTAAAATGTAGATATGGTTGATAAAAGAAATATTAATAAACTCGAGTTTATAGAAGAACTGTATTTTTAAGATTTAAATAATACCGGGAAGACTTCATTGTTCTTAGAATATATGACGCATAAAAATGTTAAGGGCGTCAAATTGAAACAGAGAGTTTTAAGGAAATCTTGCTCTTTTTTTTTTGGCCAATCAAAAGACCCGACCTTCTTTCTAATGCTCAAGGTCAGTTACGTGAAAATTACACGTTGCGAGCGAGAAATATATATTTTGAACAAAAATGATAAAAAGTACTAGTTGCAACATACAATGCACATGTATATTGAACAATTACCTAATATCTAACAACCGCAGACACTTTTAGAACCAAAAACGCGGACCTATAAATTTTCACCGGGTGGGGAGAAGAGGATATATTACATGCGCTGATCTAGAGAGGGGGGATGGGGATGGGGTCCAAAACCACCCCCACCCCCGGAAATTCATTCTTTTTTGATTCACAAAAGTGAGTTGAAATAGGTTTTGGACTCCACCCTCTCCTCTTGCATATAAAATTATCTCTGGAGCCCCCTCCCAAGAAAAATCTGGATCTGTGCATGTGCTGGAACTAAATTGTCCGTTTATTTGTGTTATAAAAAAGAATTTTACAAGTATGCTAAGAGCCTCGCACATAAGTTTCAATAGTAATCAATATGTAAGCACCCTGGATCTTCAGAAATTATTTTTTTTCTAAAATAATATGTTTACGATACAAATAACTGTTACAATGGTACAGGCGGAAAATAAAAAAGGAACTTGTTGAGCAGGTGATATTTTTGTGACCTTCAGACTTAGCTGGAAAAGTATTTTTAAAGACCATCTGTTGAAGTTTAATTTTAGTACGATGAAAAGATAAAATCTCTTAAGATTTCAAGTTGTATCTTCCTGGGTGTCTACGACGTTATGGATATGCACCCATTTGGGCGAATCTACATCACTTTATACCATTGAAAAGTGGATTGCAAGTTGGAAATGAGTACTGAATCCAAGGATGCTACGCGATGACTCAGATTAAAAGTAGAAAATACTGTGAGAACTGAGTAACCACTTAAGAGAGTCAGAGTAAAAAAAATACAAAGACAAACTGACAGACAAATACAGAAGAAAAGAGATAGAGAGAAAATCGCGGATATAATTAAACTCAGACATATATATACACACAGCCCATCGAAAATACAAAATCAGAAAGACTGACAGAGACAAAAGCAAATTAAGAGAGAGAGAGAGGGGGGGGGGGGGGCAGGTTGATCGGCGAACAGATCGCACAGGGAATGTAGACAGAAATTCAATGACTGACTTTTAAAAACAAATTGTTCAAATACCCCACTGCATGTTTACGGTTGCATATGGTTTTACCATTTAAAGATTTTTTTAACGATTGTATATACAAAATTGAAAATCATCTACAGAACAGTGCCTCATTCATATCTCTCTCTCTCTCTCTCTCTCTCTCTCTCTCTCTCTCTCTCTCTCAATTTTCAAAACTATGGTGTTAATAGTTAGACAAATGAAAAATTCTTAAGTTATCAACTTTCAATGTACTGTGAAATCATTTAATTTCGTGGGGGTCAATTTTCGAGGATTGTGTGTTTTTTGCTTATATTCGTGGGGATGTCATTTTGTGGATGCGTCGGTTTTCAGTTTCAGGAGGAAAACTAAATCTTTTAAAATTGATTTTCGTTGAGAATGTAAATTCGTGGGTGAGGACTACCCACAAATACCACGAAAATTGAGCCACCACGAATTCTAATGAGTCCACAGTTATGTAAAATAAGCACTATAGACATTTTCAATTAATAAGCTGATAATCGAATATAATAGATCTAGTCGGTCGTAGGCACCAAATGTAAAAAATTTTGTATTCTCCTTTTTATTTGACGTATTTCATAGAAATACAAACAAAGCTATGACGCTCAATGTGGAAATATTTTCCATTCATTCTCGATGAAACAGCAAACGTACATATATTGATTTTTCCAGTAGACACCCGAAAATCGACCCGAACGTGTAATAATTCGATTTTGTAACACAAAGCTACATTGAGAGAGCTTGTCGATTGAAATTAAGGAACCATTTGAGACTGGGCACAAATTAATTTCTTATTTAGATTCAGAAATCATGCTGGAATATTCATTGGCGAGGTTGTTTTTCCTAATCTTGTGTAAGTACATATTCTTAATTTATGTAATATTTGCATACAAGTTATTTCAAAATTGACAGCCATTTTTTCTATCGAATTTTGTGTCCCTTTAATTTATTTCAGGGATTTCATTTCATGCTTTCAACATTATGCATCTATTTATTGAACACGATACCGAGAAAATAAAATGGACCATGTTCTAAATAAATTTTGCAATCGCGAAGTTGTGGGTAAAAATCAATAATAATAACATAGCCAAAAAAACATAACTAAAAACGGCATATATACCTTTAACGATTATTTTTCAAAAGTATCAAATTGGTTAGGTAAGTTTTAACGTTTCATCGAATCTAACAGTAATATACTAATATCTGTGCTCAGGCACCTGATGTAACATATATTTCTCATAATAAAAAATATACCCTCTACCTTATAATACACAAAATATTTAGGTAGGGGTACATGTAGTTTGTTTTATTGTGTCAAAAATATATAACGTCAGGTGCCCTCGTATCTAATATTCAAAACGCGTGATGACGTTTACTTGTGCACATACGCCGTGTGTTATTGAATAACGAAATTTCAATCAAATCTTGCTTTCTGTTGTTGATATTGTTATTTATGAACACATTAAATCTGCTTATCTTCTGAGCCAAAAATCACTTTGTTCAAATTATGGTAATTTCTTTACAATACACTATTTGTAAACAAAAACAATTCTCGAGCGCTAAATTGCTTTGTTTGCATAACAATGAATTCTGACCTCTGTATATCGCTTGGAACATACCCTCTAATATATGGCAAAAGATTCGAAATGCCAAAGATGACAATTTTATACATAAAAAATGGAAAAAAAATATTTTGTAAAAAATCGCATGTAGGTCCCATTGAGATGAAATAAATTCAAAGCCAAGATTAAATGCATCAAAGAGCAAATTTACGATATTGGTTTACAAATCAAGTGAAAAATGTAAACATAACCGAGTTATCTCTCCTTGCGTACATTATTGTCGATTCATCGCAAGACTGCGCGGATCCAGAATCTGAGTGAAAAGTGACACGATGATAATTACAGGTATATAACCTTGCATGATAATATTTTTTGTGATATAAATTGATGTTTAAATGACTTGTGAAGTTCGAGAGCAATGAATTTAGTATCTCAAGGGAAGTGAATTTCACGACCTGTTTTCACGTGAGATTAGAGAAGTGGGGTTCACCTATTGTGACATAAAATGAAACATTCAAAAAGACATGTAACTTTCACTTTATTACTTTGCAGAATATTAAATGTCTGCTTCTGACCCGATCGGAGATTAGATAATGATATTTTGTTTTAAGTTTACATGCGCGGATCTTAAGGGGGAATGTGGAGCAGGGTCCGCCCCCTCCCCCCGGAAAATTCAAATTCATTAAATTCAGAT
>WFKH01003881.1:51147926-51163191 GCA_016163765.1 Magallana hongkongensis
GAAAAATCCCTACATATTATAGAGTACATTTCTATAATTTAGAATATGTTTTTATTGGCACTTTTCTACAGGTATTTCGTTAAAACTTGTTCAGACTTACAGATTTTATTTTTTTTTCCTGAAATAAAAACGTAAAATTGCCTATGTGTTCCCAAATATTATTCATTTATTTCTAATTTTAATATATGTATTCAAAAATTTTATATAGGAGAAAGCTACATGTACACCGACACCGATATTTTGGAACTCAGTTCGAAACGCCATTTAATTCTGTTAAAATCATCTTTTCAACCAAATACTTCAATTAACACTTTAGTCGAGTGGCTATAAGATTGTGAAACACAGATCCTAGAGATTGAATTTCGATTTAATCTGCGTTCATGATTGTAGTGGCTAGGTAGCAACTAGGTTGTTCAACAATAGCTAGCTAGCTGCTAGGTACATGTAGACATACCTAGCCTAAAATTTCATGACTAAGCATCAAATTCAAGATGGATGTCTTAGTTACCAAGTTGCAACAAATACAAAATTTATATTATTTAATGATATTTTGTTCGTTAGATAAGTAATTATAAATTTTAACACATATATTTCTGCATGAAATTACCAAATCATGTCAGTGAAGTTATTCATCTGTTGATAATTTAAAATTCAAATCAATGAACTAGAGGCTAGGCTAGCTTATCATTCAATAGACCTAGATATCTATGACCTAGCGGCTATGCGCGCATCGCAGTTATTGAACGCAGTCCTGGATATTGTTTGTAGTTCAATTTATACAAAAATGCAAAATCTTGGCTATATATATGACGTATGTAAACATTCAAATACATTCATCATGATACATGTAAAATGCAATTATTTTTTGCTCATGTCGGGACAGCTTAGCGCTTCTCAGTACTTTCAGTACTTTGATTTGTTTTTAATTGTGGTGATTTATTGGTCACTGACAAAGAGCCAGAGGAGCAAATGAATGGCAGTAAAATATGAATCTCCTTCAATTAAATTTAATTAATTAAATTAAATTCAATTTAATTAGTTCAGAATATTCTAGGTTATGTACCACATTCGTCATGAACTTTATTAATAAATGATTTCACCCCTACAAGTGTCAAATCACATGCCCCAAGAAGCAAAATAAATGAGAGAAAATCAATTAGAAGTTAAGTAATTGGTGTTATTAAACTTATCTGTTTTCTTGTTTTGAAATTCCTTGTCCGTTTTCTTTCTTTATTATTTTTTTTAATTTTCTTTCATCATGATTGATTTTAATTTATTTTTAAAGGCCTTTTTTTTTTAATTTCTAGGTTAGTGCTCATAAACAATTTATTTTGCCAATATTTTCAAAATTGTAAGCTGAACATGACTCATAAACAGGCACCAGTACATTGCATGGTTATATAAACATTTGGATTTTGATACAATTGATTGCACCATGGCTGCCATGTAATATTCCTAACATTGTTTTAGATTTTGCACAATTTTTCCTTGTTTTAATGTGCATTTTTTGTTATATAATGCACTGACTATTATTTATCATAATGTTACCTTTTCTAATGGCTTGGAATAAGTGCTTAAAATTTGATAATTTCAATGCTACCGAGTAATACTGCAATTTAAGATGTACACCCACACAGGTGAGACCTGTACAGTCAGTGAAATATTATGAACTGTTAAGAGGTCTGCTGCTTATATAGGGGTGGTAGGGATAGCGGTGAGTAAAGAGAGACATGGTGGACACAAGTCATGTTCAGCTATCTTGTAGTAAAATGGAATAAAATAATATTACATGTAGTATTCTTTGGTGTTTGTTTTGTAGCTTTGATGTAACTTTGATGTTGGTTTGGGATTTATGTAATATTCATTGCAAAAGAAACATAAAAATACATCTACTTGGCTTAGATGAAACTCAAGCGATTGCAGTGATTGAGGCCCTGCACAAATTAAAATATAAAATATTCTGTCGTATCTGTCTGTACATTCTAAAGAACAGCATGGATAAAAAATTGTGACAGTTACATTTTAAAACAGTAAGCTTCAAAATATTATTCTAAAAATTCCTCATTAATTGTCACAGTAACTAAAATTATCCATTTTCATGTCAAGAAAGAATTTGAGATAATAATTTATTTAATACACAAAGGACTGCTATTACAATACATGTACAGTGTATATACATTAACCAGGTGCATGTACATGTATACCTCTCCTAGTTTCAAAATACATGTACAAGGTCATTTGACAAATGCACAAAAAATCTATAAGATATACAAATGTGTTCTCTACATAAGTTTTCTGTCATGTGGATACAATTTTTAAAGATTTTTTCCCCAAAAAATTGTACATTAATTAATTTTTTTAGCCTCTGTTTTCTGCTCCTTTTAAAGCCAGTTTATGCATAAAATTCATAATTATTTATAATATTCTTCTTAAATTTGAGTTTCTTGTGCTCAAAAATGAATATACCCAGTACATCTGTACCTCAAATTCAGCAAAGAATGCACTCCGCAGAAGTATTTTCAGGCTGATTTACTGTTAGCTACCAGTATTGTAATTACTCATAATTCTGATACATGTAGATAATTATAAATGATTAGAAATGTAATGGTCAATCTCAGCTTGTTAATACTCTTACATTAGATACATGTCAATATATAGATACTTACGTAATGGTCAATCTCGGCTGGTAGAACAAGTTCTCTAGGTAGCTGTCGTCGTCACTGGCAGATTGATATGGCAGTCTGAACACACGAGACACATCAGGGACGAGCATCTCACCGGACTGTTTCAGTGTCCACGAATCCCAAGACCTGGAGATAAAGATCTTGATTCATTGAAAAATAGTTTTCAAAATTTCTAATCTTAATCATTTCACAGATTTGGTCTATCATGATCATAAGCATTCAATATGCATGTATTATGATCTTAAAAAGTAAGAAATGAAAGAGATATATAACTATAATTGTTCGGTCAGGTTGTTGAATGTATGCCACCCCTATCTTCCCCCTCCCATGATTTTCAATTGAACAGCTCTGTTCAATATGACATTGACCATGATAAAAGTGAAAGTTCAGTAACTATTAATATTAATTATTTTGTATTTATTCCCCTTTCACCCTGACCTCCATAGTTATCAATATAAGATTAAGATCTTATCTTGAAAAACAGAGTTGAGATTAGAATTAACGTATTAGGATATTTAGGTTTCTTTTATATAATTATGTTGAACTAAGATGAGAAAATTTATTATGAATATTACCTCTGCTGACAACATTTCTCCATATTGGATTTCATCTGAGATTTGTACACGGAACGTTTCAGTAGGAATGCTAGACCGGGGAAATCCTCCATTCTATTTACTCGTGTCTTGTCACCCGATGTTGTTTCAAACCCTAATTCATTAAGGTATAATTTTTTAGCAATTATCTTAAAAACATTTTTATCAAATTTTTTCTTACCTGTGATTTAACACGAAATTTTAAATTATTATCCTATGCTTCCTTAAGAATTCCGTTAAATCTAAACCATATTGTTTCTAAACCAAGAGACACTATTATAATACCGCTTACTATATCATTTCTTCTAATAATCTATTGTAATTGAATTTATATACAGAACATACGTACATGTACTGGTACACAACAATTCTATGTATTAAACAGTTTCTTGGATAACATACCATTATAATTGAATGCAGATACGCCAAACAGGCTGTCGTCCGCCTCTAGCGCAGGCAAACACTGAGACAGGAAGTGCAAGAAGTCGGGGGTCAGCACGATCTCCTCTTCTATCACAATCACGTATTTCTGCAGCAATAAAATCAGAATTCATACACTATAAAGGACTTTGGTTTCAGCTGATTCATTTAGGTTGAAAATGATTTTTTTACGGATTTCATTGTTGAGGTTATCCACTTAATTAAATGTAAATAAAAATTCTTCTGAAACATGCCAAAAAATCCTATTGGTAGAAAGATATTGTCCATGAATTTAAGTATCTTTAAAACAAAGAAATTTTCTAAATCCGCAAAATTTGATGCTACAATTAACAAATATTAATGAAGACACAGGATACATGCACATATGCTTCGATCCTTAAAGTTTGTAGTTTTGATCAAACAATTACACGATAATAAAAAATAAAGAAAGACTGGTTTCATTATATATGTTCCATCTTCCAAGCTATTAACATCAAAATTCCAATACTTACACTGTTAGTCTGAGCGAAGAATTTCTCTATGGCACTGTTCATCTTATCTGTCGAGAAAAGAAAATAGTACATCAATTGTATATGAGATTTCAAAAAGTTGTTACAATAAATAACCAATTCAGTAATATTCTAGTCACTTGTAAAAGTAGAAATACAGTTGAACTTCGATATCTCGAACACTGATATCTGGAATAAAATGGATATGTCGAAGTCCTTTGTAAGTCCCAACCACTTATTTTTCTTATTTTTTAAGTATTTTACCCTCGATATCTCGAATACTCGGATATCTCAAAGTTTTGGAACAATCCCATCTAGTTCTAGATAACGAAGTTTGACTGTATGTGTGTTTATGTACAGGTATCAAATCTGTACCGAACACATTAGGACTAAAATAAACACGTAGTCCCGAAATTTCATGAGATACCTTCATATCTAGCTACACTGGCCAGACTTATATTCTGGAATTTGAATAACGTGGCCAGCTGCCCATGATCCGGGGCCTGCTCATCAACTGCTACCTAAAATAGGTATAATATTTATTATATTGTGTTCAGTCATACCTGTAACACCTGTAACACATGTATTATCTATTATATTGTGCACAGGCATACCTGACCATTAAACAGGTGTCATAATTAATAATGGTTTCATAATTGCATACTTTGTATATTTTCTAAGCATAACATTTGATTTGGTATACCGATACCTAGTAAGATGCTCGTATTTGCAAAATTTTGTAAAAAGTATTCAGCATGACACAGTCATGTCAAGACAATAGAAAATGCTTGGGGTTTTTTTGTTTTGTAAAATTCAACTTTGAAGATTTTGTTAACATTAAATCTAGATTCATCTAGAATTTTGTAAAAATCAAGCAAAAAATGCTATTGATGCAATCACATGCAGCCATGTAATTAAAAAGGCCTTACAGTGACAAGCTCCAGTTTAATCCCCGGCTGATTAAGAGTTGTCTCTAGTGTTCTCGCCAAGGCGTTGTGATCTAATCCTGCAATGTCATATTTATACAATCAGCTTGAATTTCAGTTCTTAAATCAGGAAGATTTCACAAGACTTTTAATAGCTCACACCACTTATTGTTAGTTGCTAACAGATATAATACAACCTGCCTTAATAAGATTATGGTAATTCTCAAAAGAGGAAGTTTTTTTTTTATAAATAACACTATACAAAATACAAAATTTGTAGCACCCCTGATAGTTACTACTGTAACAGAGAAACCTATCTATTAAAAATATTAATAATAAGCTTTTCGAATAAAAACCTGTGCAAGAATAGACAGATTGTTGGAAAATAGGGTGTCAAAATCTATTCTGAGTTAATATAAAACAACGGATTTGGGAATGTAAAATAAATTTCAGTCCTTAAAAGAGGATGATTTCACAAAATTGTTCACTTTACTTATCAGATATCATAGAACTTGCCCTTATATTAATTCTCAAATCAGGAAGATTTTTTATAAATAACAACATTGCAAATAGTTTAATAATAAGTAAATAAGTCAGACCTGCCAAGTTAGAAAGATTTGGGGATAAAAATTATGTGCCAGAATAGAGAGTCTGTTGAAAAATAGGGTGTCAAAATCTGAGTTGTGAAACTAGTTTTGGAAACACAAAACCATTATCAGACAGCCACAACTGATCACACTGGTATTTGTTTAGGATACAGATTTTATCTTTAGTATTATAAATCAAATACTGTAGGGTTTTTTGTTGTTCTATACCTGGAATGATAAGAATTGGCGTTTTGTAGATTTCATCATTTTCATTTCCCTTCTCCTCAAGGGGGGCGGGTTTCAGCTCGTCATCAACTCTCTGAGCTGAATTTAACACCAAATAAAATTGTTTTTGCTTCATGCATTTAAATAAAATGAAAAAAAAGATATTTTAAAAATGGTTTAAAAATGGTTGATTCTTCAAAATTACAAATTTGCACTTAATCTTTTACTTAAAATCATTGCATGGTGGAAATTGGAAACAATTCTAAATTGTTAAAAAAAATCGTCCAATGAAACTCACTGTCACAGAACTCGCTATATCCATCGTTGAGCTTGCAGAACTCCCGTTTCTCCACATTACGTTTGCCTCCAAGTTTTGGGGCTACCTTCAGGCTCCCCACTGAAATAAAACAGAGCCAGATCAACATTTTATTTATGCAATTTTTGTCAGTGCTCTCTGATAGACATGATAATTCTATCATTCATCCAAATCATCAGGTAGCTAGGGAAGCATCAAAATTTAATTTGTTTGGTTTTTATTCCCTTTTTTTGGAGAGGGGGGGATGTGTTAGAATTGGTTTATTCTATATATAACCCAGGGCTTTAACAACTTTCAGACAAAATCATCTTTACAGTATTTGATTTAAAAGATAATTCATTTAAGTAGTTGGAATATGTTTTTAATGACCCATGTGAGCAAGACTTACTTGTTCTTGGAAGACAAAGTGATTTCTTGATTTGCTTTGGCCATTCTCCATCATAGGAGGCAAAACTGATCTACAATTCAACAATATGATCAAATTAAGAAAAATAAATATTTCTACATTAAAAAAAAACATTCACTTTTTCATTTTTTTACCCCATATGATTCTAATAAAATATCCTTTCAATATTACATGTACATTGTATGTTTAACAAGGATTTTCACAATATTTAATGAAACCTGAAGAACAGGTGACACCCCATGGCTCTAACTTTTATCTCACAAAGTACTTGTTTGATCCCTCAGAGTTCTTTTTCTTTATGTATACTTGTAACTACTGTAAGAAAATTTTAGACTTTATCTTGAACCTCTGTTATCAAGGGAGAGGGACTTTCAGAGAGGGACCCAGATTTACTTTCAATTGAAAGATCACTAAGTACGATCTAGCTTTCAATTGAAAGTAAATCTGGGTCCCTCTCTACATATTTCATAGGCTTTTATTTTCAATATCTTGCAGTGTTGGTTGCGAATACAGTCCATTAATAATATAAAGCATGTAACACTTGTATCCCCCTCTAACATCTATTACTGAATGTAACATACCTCTTCAAACTTGCTATATCCCTTAATTCCCTTCTGGCCAATGAAATACCAAATATCTCTGAACCCAAGGTTCTGTATTGCACTGCTGCCCAATGAATTCAGTTCTTTTATGGCACCTTGCTTCAATCTAAAAACACAAAAACCAAAAAATTTAAGGTAATGATCCATACCCCACTACATAAATAAAATACCTACAGAATTTTTTCAAATTTCTCAAACTTGTATTTGGGGATATATCCTTATCAAATTTTACCCAGTTAACTGGTCCATCGGTATTATAATAGCTAGGGCTGTTGCTAAAAATAGAACCAATTACGGAAAATGGTGCTTTTTTCATACATTAAGGATATTAGCCTTAGCCTGAAATTTGACTTTCAGAAAATCATTTTTGACTGATATCCTATGTAAAATGAATGAATTTAATTTTTAAAACAAATACTTTAATGTTACATATGGTTATTTATTAAAAAATAGATAAATTTGTTTACAAATGAGATAAAATTAAACAAATTTTCAAAGAGAATTTGATCTTTTATAATTTTATTTACCTACAGATTTCTCTGAAATAGTGATAATGTTTACCCCTTACGGCCCTTAATGAATAGAAAATAAAATTACCTAAAGGACTGGCCTTTTTAGGATCACAATTGGCTTATTTTTGGTAAAATTCATTAAAATATATATTTTGAAAAAAGTTCCGTAAAAATAAAATTTTGCATAGTTTTATCATTTCATATCTTTAAAAAGTATATTTAGCTTTTTGTTAAATAGAAAACATTATTTGAACAAATTAACCGTTGATCAATCTGTATTATATAAATCGCAAAAGATGGGGTTTTTTGAATATCGGTAAGTATTATGAATCGAGATCGGTATTTAGAAATTGCAGTCACATACGCGGAAAATGCTAATTACCTGATATGCTTTCAAGACAAAACCTATATTCAACTATTTTTACTGGTTTTAAAGACTTTTCTAAAAAATGAAGAAATTTTTCTTCATCGATAATTTTAATTCTAAAAACAATTTTAGGGAAAATATATTTATGTTCCTTGCTAAGCGTATAGAGTAAAGATCGGGCACGGGCAAGACGTAATAACGCGTGAATTACGTCATACGTTGTTTTGTGACGTATGGACAATTACCTTAAAAATCTGACATTAACATATTCTTTTTTCAATGACATTAACTCTTTGGAGAATTTTTTTCCCGGAAAAATTAAATGCTTATCAAAACATGGAAACAAAAATAATGGAGAATTCAGTAGAATATTTGACCTTAAACCTATGGTACATTATAGACCTTGACCTCATACTCTAGTTAATTATTCTCTATCAAGTAATTCTCTAGGTGAAGTATGAGCCAGGTTGAGATATGGGGAGAGAAGATATGCCCCAGACAAGTGATCTCGGACTGACATATGGACGGACGGACAGACTTACCAACAGACTGATCACTATAGGTCGTCCACAGGGCAGGGCCCTTATAATTGGTAACACATGGGGTTTTTTTCTTGAAATTCTGAGCAAGTTTCCTCATAAAAGTGTACAAAAGCAGAATATGTGAACCCAAATTCTTTTTTCTTTCATCTGAATGATCTTACTGTTTGGATGCATCGTCATTGATGACCGCTATCACAATGTCTCCCTCGTGTAACCCCTTGAGGAAATCCTCCATATCTTGGCTGTCTGTAATACATGAACTCATCTGATAAATTCATGTTTATTTTATCATTATTTTTTAATCTATTATAAAAAATTATTTTAATTTATTTAATTTTATCTATTTATTAATATTTCAAGTTTATTAGCTTAAAAATCGATTAAATCTTTATTACTTTCTTTTTCACTTATTTTTCTTCCTACTAAAAGATTTCAAAATTCAAATGAAGTATGTTAAACAAATTTCAAGATTGCTGGGCCATTAAGATGTTTTATCATATTGACCTGCTGAATAAGTGTCAAATCTGATCACAAACTTGGGTTTCCTAACTTCATTATCCAGGACCACAACATTGAAACCTCTCCCTGCATTGTTAACATCTTTTTCCATCACCCTTATAAAAAAGCAACATTCAGGTGCAATGGGTAATATATTATACTTTTACAGTTAATATTAAGATGTACATGTAAATCAAAATTACAATACAATATTTACACCTAAACATTTTTCTTTAGGAAAAAATCAACTTCTGAGCTTCATCATCAAACAATTAATTGTCCTTAGACATACCTGGTAAATTATTGTCTTAATCAAATCAATGCAAGCTTCTGATACATGCAAGAATCTAAAAACGTAAAGTATTAAAACCCTCTACACAGCTAATAATACCCATGTCTTGAAATATATACACTCTACAAAATAATATATTACTGAATGTATCAAATTTCTTCAAGAGTTGTCCCTCTTGATTAATAATTGACAGTTTCATATCACACTGGCTCAGAAGACCCATGTTTAATTTTTGATGTCACAATCTTAAACTTGTAAGTTCCTTTCCATACCTTTGGTGCTTGAAAATAAGGCGTATTCACTTAAACGTTTTAAAGTATGCTTTTGAAAACAAGACACTTCTCTGCTTGTAGGAAATAATCTGGAGTATCAAAAGGACACACTCCCCATACTAAACTGCAAAATACAGTTGAACTTCGATATCTCGAACACTGATACCTCGAATACAATGGATATGTCGACGTGCTTTGTAAGTTTCAACCACTTATTTTTTAAGTATTTTACCCTCGATATCTCGAATACTCGGATATCTCAAAGTTTTTAAACAGTCCCATCTAGTTCGAGATAACAAAGTTTGACTGTATGGACATTGAAAAAAAACCCCAGAGAACTATAATTAGACTCTTACATTTTGCCGCCCACACAGACATGTGGCATGACGCTGTCCGTGTCACCTGTGAACACCTGTATGGGGGTCCCCTCACACGCAGTCTCCAGCCCACAGTTCTTAAGCTCTGACCCCATCTTTATCTCCTTCAGAGAGGCCAGTAGTTTGGAGGAGTCTTCCAGGGGACCCACTACAACATAGATATTCATGTGCATTTTTTTGTATCAATTACATAAGGTAGTGTTGATGACTGGGGGGGGGGCTAGCTTGCTAAATAGGTATTGTTTGGAACACGCATGTACTCTGAGGTAGAGATTATAATATTTTGATAATACCACATATTCCCACATGCACTTATTTCTGTGATAAATTTTACCCCTTATTATATTAAAATGACAAAAGTTGCTAAATACAAGTACAATGATGTGTAAACCCTTTCACTGTCAATATCAATTAAAATATGGGTTATGGTTCAGAGAGATATTTTTTCATTCACTTTGACACGTACTGTCAAATCTGACAACCTGCATGTCCATGACAACATTAACTCCCTTACACAAGCTTCTTCATGTTGAGAAGTCTCCATGTATTAGATGTACATAAATAAGCACACATACATGTAAAATTAAGTAGATTCTTTCCCTTTAACTGAATAGAATTATGAAATTCAGCACATATGGAGTCATCATTTCTTTATGTAGTCTGGATTTAGATGACTATTACATGACTTGTAAACATGTTACAAACCTGGAATAGGGAAACATCCTTTCTTTTCTAAAGGCGCTGCATATTCTTCATTTTCTTTCATAGAATTTATCTAAAATGCAAAAAAATAACAACACATAGTTATTATCAAAGGTCATTCACGTAATACTAAATACATGTAAGTAAATTCAGGGCCCTCAGAACACTTTTTAGTACTGGGGTTTAAAATTGGGGAAATTAACCACATTTTGAGGATTTAATGTTTGGAAAATCATTACACTTGTATATTAACTATTTCTTTTTACCAATACTCACAAATATGAGTACCAGTGAGTAAGTAGTGAAGTTTAGTTATTAAATATTCATAATCATTTATAATATTTGAGTTAAACAATTTTACTTTATAGATCAAGGGCAAAACAATCTTCTTTAGGGTTCATTTCAATAACTTAATAAACATGCATGCAAAGTTTGTCATCATGAATTTCATGATTTCACTTTTTAGAGTTTTGTATACAAAGGTGTATCTGATGATAATTATGTAAGACATGATTAATACAACACTGGGTAACTGGGTAAAATTGGGACAAATCTGGCTATTTTTCATGATTTACCCAGCGAAAATATCTCCAAGACAGTTTTTTAACCTAAAACACACAAAAAGAAAGCAAGCACAAAAATCCTAAATACATTTCAGATATTCAATGACATATATTTAAGGAATAAGGAATCATTCTTTGAGTATTATGAGGTGATAATTTCAGTCGGGGCGTGATCAAATCCAATGACACCCGATGTGCTTTATAACAGATTTGATT
Source organism: Magallana hongkongensis (assembly GCA_016163765.1). Lineage (NCBI taxonomy): Eukaryota > Metazoa > Mollusca > Bivalvia > Ostreida > Ostreidae > Magallana > Magallana hongkongensis. Next base: position 51,159,536 of record WFKH01003881.1, read on the forward strand.
ACGCCCCGACCGAAATTATCATCTCATAATATTCAAAGAATGATTCCTTATTACTTATATTTATATAATTTTCAGCAATTGAATAATTAAATATTTGAATATAAATATGCAAACCCCGCTTCCACCCCAATTATACGTCATTTGAATTTATTGGACTGTATAGTACAAAATGGATACGTAGTGTTATCACAGGCAAAGACATTGAAAAATGTAAATATTTATATTTGCAAATATGTTTCCTTACATGAACCTATAGAATAGCTGCAAAAAAGTCTAATTCTGAGTGAACTTTTTAATGACGTCACAATTATTACAGCACGCGCTTATCGTTTGACAGTTGCATTATTGTAAACATAATAAACATAGTTATGTAAATAATTCTGAATGATTTGCCATTCTTAACTGCAAATATAAATAATAAACAGCAATGTTATTATAAAAAAGTTCACTGGGATATGAATTTGGTTGGTACGTGATCAAATGTTCTGAGAAGCCCTTCGGGGTTGAAAGGATTTGATCAGGTGACCAACCAAATTCATATCCCGGTGAACTTTTTAACATGCTGTTTCTTTCTTAAAGTAAAATTCTTTTACAAGGACTTACAAATTCAACAGCATGCCCCTGTTTAAGGCCTCGTTGACCAATAAGAACATAGGCATCACGGAATGCGATTTTGTCTATCTGTGATGCCCCCATCACCTTCAACCAGGTCTTAGCTTCATCTCTCAATCTGAAGAATGAAAGGAAAAGTAACACATCTAAAGGAAATACATACTGATACATACACAGGTATTATCATGAACCTAACCTAAAAATAAATTTATTGGAGCAGATTCAGATTTAAAATCTTCAACAGTCAAGTGATATGTTGCTTTATAAATATTGAGCATAGTATACCAGTACACATCATTATGAATTAATCTCAGATTGAATTTGTTTCAGCAGAATCGAAATCTTCCACATTCTATGCATCTATTAATGAAAGTTCATAAGAGGTGGACAAAAAAATGGAATAATTTTTAATTAATGAATTCCTTTGAAACTTACGAGAAGGATATCTCATCAAAACTTGCTATAATGACGACTGTTTTTTCTTTCATTTCCATCTGCGCATACTGTCGAAAGGACTGGTCTGTGTATACAAGATAAAATAATTAATGATAAAAAACAGTGACTGTCATGTATTATTAGAGGTAAACAAGGAGAACGAAGTTGGTACAAATTGAAGCCAATGTAATTGGCATTACTGCAAGCAAACACAGTTTGTACCATGCTATTTTATTAGATGTACATGTCCTCGGAAAGTCAAAGCTCCACATATTGAAAGCCAACTGGAGGCAAAAACATAAGCATTTGACATTTCTTATGATGTAATAAATAAATATAACATATATCTCACACAGCTACTGGAGATGTTGTTTTTCTCCATCTTTTGATTACCGTAACAAAACTAAAACAATTTTCAAAATCATTGTTCTTCCCTGAATAATGAATAATTAAATGATATATGCATTCAAGCAATCTTCAATAAAATAAACACACTTTAAACCTTACCACTGGTGTAGGTGTCAAACGTTTTCATGTCTCTGACATTGTGTGTATCACCTATCAACAGATAAAATAAATTTTAAAAATTACCTATGAAATTATGTGATCATTGTTACATTCAAATATTATACACATAGTATTCATCAAATTACAAATAATTATTATTTGTTTAAAAAATGACAGTACATTTTCTTTGCAATCAGAATATTATAATGATACTTTTATAGTTAATTAAATAATAAATATTTTTCAAGCTTTCAGTTCTTAATAAATATACATAACTGTACTATGTGATATGCTTCAAATGAATTTTACATGAAAATTTTAAAAATAACATTTTATGAAAAAACCTACACCATTTTCACATGCAATTCACTTGGAGAGAAGTTGATATTAATCGCCATCTTCGCTAGCCAAGAGTTTAGAGGAACAGAGTGGATTGTAAACCTTTGGCTAGTGAAGATAATTAATTGCATGAAATACATGACTGTATAATTTTCCAAAATACAAAACTTTTTTCACTTGAGGCATACATGTATTCTAATTAGTATACTGACCCTGGTGAGAGAAAAGACTCCACTAGCACAAATATCTTGTTTTTTAGATTAGAAATTAAGGATTTCATCTGCATATTACTCGATCACTTCTTACCATCAATAACCAACATGTTGATGCCTCTCCCCACATTCTTTTCTGTATCACTCATGTAGCTAAAAAAAAAAATTATGCATTTTTAAATTTATTTCTTAAAAAAAAATTCTTTGGAACTACATCATGTGCATGTTTGTTAGATGCTTAGATGCATTAAGATCTGTTTTCACCTCAAAGTATAATTACTGTAGTTTACACTGACAATATACAATACAAATAAACTAATACTATCAGCAAACCTCTGACCTAATGGAAAGAGAAACAGTCCATATTTCCAGAATCATTGACTATTCATACTTAATATTTAGTCTTCAATGTACAAAAAGTTTAATTTAAAAGTACAAATTGTAAATCTTCGTCTATTAAATGAATTCTATATAATCAGTATAAGAAGTGAAATTTGCATGGATTTTATGTAAACTCAATTTTTTTTTAATTTCCTAAACATTTACATACAGTATTATACAATGTATTGAAAATAATGATTGGTATTTTAAAATTCTTACATCTTCCCTTCGTAACATATGGTCGGCCCCACATCTTTACCGCTTCCTGTCTTCACGTAGAATGATTTCTGTCCAGAGAGGCAGGAAGTACCACAGACAGAGTCTACAACAAAAACAAAATCACAAAATACATTTTATATATTGAAATCAATACAAATGGCAAGAAGGAATGCCCAGATATAAACCATCATTACCATCCCTGCACTGCTAATTATTGCATACCCTAGCCCTTAATGGCTTTGGGCCCATGGCCAATATCACAACACTTTAATTATTGACATTTGCCCAGTATGCTGAGTTTTTCACTTTCTTAAGGTGGTATGGGACATCTGTCGATATTAATGTGGATTAAAGTATATTATAATTGAAATACTTTCACCTGTTTAGAATTTTCAAATTTGACTATATTTAACTGTTTAACCGAAAAATACGATTTCAAAATTTGGAAAGGTAAAAATCTTAAAATCCCCAGCGGGATTCGAACTCATGACTTATAGATCCATAGTGAACTTCCCAACCCACTGCACTACGCTGTTAGATAACAATTTTGGGAAAGAAACTATATAAAACTATACTTGATTTTATTGTTTATTTCGATAGATAATACGTGACAACATGGAGGTGTCCCATATACCACCTTAATATGAATAATTAATTTCGTTATCTGATTGAATTCTTTATATCAATTTGTGAAGAAATAAAATCTCGCCAAACATGTTTATGCTTTAAAATATGCATATATTCATAATCTGCATGTTTTCATATTAACATTTTCCTAATTTTGAAACCTCGGAAAAACCTAAAGAATTTCACTTTCTTAAAGTTCAGCAAATAGACCAATTAAAAGTCAGACAGTGAATGAGCACATATCTAAAGTGAGCAATTGCAATGGAAAATCAAAAGAGATATGCAGATCAAGAAATGCAGATATCACCTCCCACACCCCCCCCC